>BLSH010448620.1:753533-763774 GCA_018402905.1 Glandirana rugosa | reverse complement strand
CAAATTAATGAAGCATTCAGGAGTCTATCAGAATAATATGGAAAACAGAAGGCACTTTTAAGAAGTCACTGACCATTTGCTTCCACTAAAATCAATACAGTTATAGAAAAAAGTTGAAATAATCAAGGGTCAGATGTAATTTTTAGGCCGATCAGTTACTTGATCAAACTAAATTTGCTCTATACAGTAAGAAAATACTTCATGTTGTAATTTATTCTATATTTGGCTTATTCGAAGAAATAATGTGCTATGGATCACTTATGGAAAGTGGTACTCCTGTTTTGTTTGTGAAGCTATAGTCACAAATGTAAATCTGCATGTTCAACATCACTGCCATCTGGAACTCTCTCTTCCAGCCAAAGCTATTATTGAGTAAAAATGTCATGATGCATGAAAGATGCCAGATGCTGAATCAAGAAATAATGACAGTAATAATAATCTCTGTAAGATGCAAAAATAGCATTAAATGAGTAGTTGACAGTTTCATAAACATGGTTTTCCTATACTAGCAAAGTTAAATTGTATAAATGTGTGGCTCATTTCCCTGCATGTAAAGGGGATTTCCAGTATTTGGCCTGAAATCCTTTACATGATAACACTGCAGGGTCTACCCTTTGAAGATATCCCTGTTATAAACAATTGGTGATACCTTGTATCTTTTATTAAGGGAAGTCCTTTCTAGGTGTAGCCAGTTGCTTGGCTAAAAATGGAGAGTGAGAGAAACACTGGCTGCAGCTGCTCTCTGTAGCTGCTGCACTGTGGTGCTGAACTGGTTAACAGCTGTTTCAGTAAGAAGGGGCTGCTGAGCAGGAAGGGTTTAATAGACTGATTCTTGCAGCGCTGCACTATGGGAACTATATTCCAGAAGAGAGAGACTGTACTGCAATCAAGAGCTTTTACACTGCATTTCACAGAGAGATTGCCAGGAAGAAGGGAATCAGCTGTATTTGATCAGACTGCACAGGACACAACTCCTCTTGCCATGTGGGAGCCTAGAGAGTGCACATCGCTTTCCTGTGTGCATCACCACTACTGCATAATGGCAGCCTGAGCAGGATCCAGAGTGCTGAGTCCAAATGTGCTGGCAGCCAGAGTTACCTGTGTGCAGAGCATAGAGTGGACTAATCGGTGTGTGTGTGACCGAAGGGTGAGCTGCAATATCGCTGGGACTGGTGAGCTGTTGCTGTGGGTATATACTATCTGATGCTAGAGAGCCTGAGCCCAATTGACATTACACCTATCTAGTAACCTTATTGTTGTCTGAAGGCTTGACTGGGACTAGTCTTAGTCTTATACCATCGGTACAACTAAGCCCCAATGCTAGCCGGCTGAAGAGTTAGGACTAAAGGCTGCCCTTTACAGCTGCTACACAGAGAAATTCACCCATTTGCTAATGCTAAGAGGTACCTCTCAGGGGACATTGCACCATATCTTAGCCATCCTTCTAGAGAGCACCCCCAACTTGTTATAGTATTATTATTAAAATTGCAGTTAATGATTATGTGCACACAAAGAAAAAAAAAAGATGCAGCACTACCCTAGTAACAATCTTGGAGAGTAGAAGTATTCAAATACAAAGTGAAAACCTAAGCAGATATCCTGATAGGTATACATTGATATAAGTATTTATATTTTTTAAAAACAAAAGAAGCATAAAGCATGTGTATATAAATATTGCAATATACAAGTGGGTTCCTGGAGGATAGGAACATGAATAGTGTTATAAAAGTAGTCTATGGCTGTCACTGATGTTATGTGCGAGGCTGCCTTCTCAATGAGGACTGGGAATCCAAAAACTGAAAGAGAAAAAGGGTAGGGCAGGGAGGAGCCAGGCAGGCAGAGTGACACCGTTTATTGAAAAATATATGTTAATAAACACTAATAGCACTCACATAGTTAAAGATGCGACAGGCTAAGGCTGGAGATATCTGATCCAGGGCAATCCAAGTAAGCTAAGGTGAATGTCCAGGAAGAACATATGGATGGTGATTCAAGGAGAGCCAGCAAGGCACGGATTCAGTATCAAGGTAGCAAATATTGGTAAGACCAGGGACTGCCATATTGCTGAGCCGGGATGGACGTCCAGGGAGAGGATCTTCAGTGTAACGAAAGTGCTGTCAGCCCGACCAGTGTGGTGACCAATAGGGACGCCTTTCCAAGGCAAGCCACGCCTTCTTCATCAGCCTATTGTGTATAGGTAACCTCCAGGATTATATAGAAGCAGCAGATTAGCCTAATGACTTTCACTTGGAGTGAGGTAATTAATGGGAATTGATTCACCCAATGTTGGTAGTAAGTTAAACCCAAGCCAGGGGGCGTGGCCAAGCGGCGGACATGTAAGCAGCTAGATGGCAGAGCTCCTCCGACACCTTCGGATCCTGACACTGATCCTCCGATCATCCTGCAGAGTCTCTCGCCGCCTGTGAACAGGTAGACCCCAGAGAGCACACCAACATCCCCAGGGTGGTTAAAATCGGCCCCGCCGGGGCCCAATCAGCCAGGGAAGGCCCGTCCTTGCAGGCCACATGCCGGACCAAAGATGGAGTCGACTCCTCTTCAGCCTGTGGAAAGCAGCCCAGGGAGAGACACGCTGTGGCGGCACTGGGTGGGTCACGAATCCCGACCCCCAAAAGCAAACCACCCACACATAAAAGCTAGCCCCCCACAACTATTAGGGAACATTTCACTGATCCCCAGCAAGGTTCCGGCTCCTCGGCCCGGTCGGGGCCCACAGATGAGGGGGAGCCTGAGCCCTGGGAGGATGCGGGTCTCTGGGAGCGGGATCCGGAGCATGGGGATCTTTCCCAGATGTCTTTCAGTGGAAATAATGGACATATTGATGCAGGGGAGAGATTGGAGCCCACTATGAGACAAATTATGGACGCTATCCAGACCTGTCAATCTTCTCTGACGGCACATATTGACAGTGAAAGTGGATCTTTCTATTGTTAAACATGAAGTACAAAAGATTTGTTTAAGAATCACTGCAGCAGAGCAACGCGTCAGTGATATTGAGGATACCTACACCCTATGGCTGCAGACCTCAGGTCTCACCAGCAAGATTTAAAGGAGCAGTCCGCAAAACTTGGGGACCTGGAGGACCGCATGCGCAGAAATAATTTGCGTTTAATCGGTTTCCCTGAGGGAGCGGAGGGTAAAGAACCGGAACTTTTTCTTGAAAACTGATTGAAATCATTAGTGGGGTATAACACCTTGTCATCCATATTTGCCATCGAGCGGGCTCATAGAGTCCCAATGAGACCTCCACCACCAGGGGGAATCACAGGACCTTTGCTGGCCAAGATACTTCATTTTAGAGATAAATAAACTATTTTGCGCACCGCACGCAATCTCTTCGAGATTAAATTTAATGGCGTAAGAATCTCTATATTTCCGGATTACTATGCTACTACCCAAAAGTAAAAAGAGCGGCATTTACAGCTGTGAAACGCTGTCTCCGTGACAAACAGCTTAGCTATAGTATGTTGTATCCAACTAAGCTAAGGGTGGTCAATGATGGCAAGGCCAGATTTTTTTTATCTCCTGCAGAGGCCTCTGATTGGCTTGATAGCCAAGGGTGAAGGTCCTGGCCCTCTCCAAGGCACCAGTTGTGACCCTTTTCTTTCGTACTTTATTATATGGGGCTTACTTAAATGTTTACAACTGGATGTATGGTATAACATGATTCCCCCCCTCTTCTCTGAGAGGGAGGACATAACTGTGTCAAGAAACGTGGATACTGGTTAGAGTTGGCATGTCTAAAAATAACTGTTGCCTTAATGTTCTGTTTTCCTTCTACCATGTTGAGCTGATACGGCAGACTTCTAATCCTGAGTGTCTCAAGCATTCCTGGAGGTGGAAGAAACATCTCTGGGTGAGAGACAACAATCCTAATAACATCTTATTCACTCAGATCTGTGATAATCTGTTCAGGTGTCACTGCTGCTCACAACGGACTAAAAAAGAACGTTTTCACTAGGCCAATTATTGTCGCTACCATAACTTCTGTTTTGATTTTTGGGGCTAAGCTTGTTGCAGTTGGGGACAATGAGCAGGGTGGGAGAGAGGGAAGGGGCGGGAAGTGTTTTATACAAGTTCAATGTCTGTTTGTCACTTACATTAATGGTTACAACATTGTGTGGATGTTAAGACATGCTGGCGGAACCGTAATTATCTTTTGCTACCCGAAATTTCCTAGGAAGGGGTTGTATTATGTGATGTGGCCCTGACCTGCGGTACATTTTACTTATATTGCCTCTTTTCTAGTGATTACCCTGTGCCCCCCTCCGATGAGTCTTTAGTGCCTGACGTGGAACTTTAGCGGATTAAATTCTAGAATTGAAAGATCTTTGGTTTTTACCTACCTCAAATGGACCAAAGCTCAAATTATATTACTGCAGGAGACTCATTTGATAGGACCCAGGGTCATGGCGCTAAAGAGACCGCAGGTGGCTCATGCCTTTCACGCTACATATACAAACTATTCCAGAGGGGTGTCTATATTGATACTTAAGTCTCTGCCGATTAAGATAGTGGAGGTTCGAACGGACCCTCAGGGTTGTTATGTGGCTCTAGTTTTCTCATACTTAGAAACATTGTACACTATAGTAAATGTATATATCCCCCCCACCATTTGATATACAGAGACTGAGTGATTGCATGGTAAAGGTGCTCCCAATGATGCAAGGTCATCTTATTATTGGAGGGGACTTTAATGCGGTCATGGACCCAGAAATGGACAGACTGAGGTGTAGTAGACCACTTTTCCTGGCCCTCCGGGAGTGGGCATCGGCATACAACTTAACTGATGTGTGGCGATGGAAATTCCCTAGTAGGAAGGAGTTCTCGTGCTCCTCAGAATCTTATTGGTCGCTCTCCAGACTTGACATGTTTTTTCTGTCTGAAGATCTGCTGTCTAGGATGGAGGGGTGGCTAATTTGCCTAGGGCGATCTCCGACCACTCTCCACTGGAGCTCACTGTGGGAGGGACTCGTCCTGGGGAGGATCAGGTGTGGAGAATGAGCCCTTACTAGATAGCGGAGCCTATGGTCCTATATAAATGTATGGAAAATATCCCGAATTACTGGTTAGATAATGAACAAAGTACGGATGAACATAATGTATGGGACACATTTAAAGCAGTAATGAGAGGGGTGTATATGGCAGGAGTCTCAGAGCTCAAAAAAGCTAACAGGGAACAGGAATCAATCTTGGCTGGGAGGCTACGGGAGGCAGAGGATCAATTTGTTCAGGACCCTTCCCCTGCTCCATATCAGCAACGAGAGGAGGCTCGCAGAGCATATGAAATGGCCCTTACGGTCTTCACTCTTCACATAACAAAATAGTGAAAATGTTTCTGCAATTCTATACGGACTTATATAAATCTCAGGCCCATTATACCCCGCCTGAGCTGTATGAGTTTGTTGATGCCATTACCCTCCCAATGCTTTCCGAGGAGCAGACACTATCCTTGGAGGCACCTATATCAATTTAAGAAATAGATAACGCCCTTAAGGCCTTTCCTAAGCACAAAACCCGGATGGGTTCCCGATTGAATGGTACCTGACCCATCGGGACTCTATGGTCCCTAGGTTGCATGAACTATATTCAGCTATTTTCAAGCAAAAATGTCTCCCTGCATCTATGCAGGAAGCCTTGATTGTCCTAATTCCCAAACCTAATAAGGACCCCCTTTATTGTGAACCCTATAGGCCCATTTCCCTGATAAACACGGATCTTAAAACTATCTCAAAAATCCTAGCCAAGCGTATAAACTCGGTAATTGCGACGTTGGTGGGTCCGGATCAAATGGGCTTTATTCCCGGGAGGTCCACATACACTAACCTACGTAGGTTATTCACAAATCTACAGGCCCCTAATACCACACAGACACCTAGGGCAGTGGTGTCTATTGATGCTCACAAAGCATTTGACTCTGTTGAGTGGCCCTATCTGTTCTACTTCCTTGAACGGTTTGGATTTGGGAGGAATTTGCTTACATGGCTCCATATCTTGTATGACTGACCTTGCATCAGACTGAACGTTCCCTTTCACATACACCGGGGCAACAGGCAGGGATGTCCCCTTTCCCCTCTACTGTTTGCCCTTGCAATAGAGCCCCTTGCTTGCCTGATCTGGGAAGTGGCCGATTTTCAGGGCATGCGGGTGGGATCGCTGGAGGAGAGAATATCGTTATATGCTGATGATCTCTTGCTCTACCTTTCCGATCCGTGTGTCACAATTCCAATAATGCTCCATCTCAATTCCAATTTGGGGCACTTTTCTGGATTTAGGGTGAATTGGACCAAATCTAATCTATTCCTAGTAGATCCTAAACTACCAAGTATTCTCCCTTGTTGTCTGCTCCAAACGGTTTCCGAATTTAAATACCTGGGCATCACGATACAGTTACCCATTTCCAAATTTATCCACAATAATCTTCTACCATGCATATCCTCCTTCAAAAGCAAATTTAATAGCTGGGTCAAACTCCCGCTTACTCTAATGGGCCGTGTGAACTTATTTAAGATGGTATTCTTACCTAAATTTCTGTACATATTGGCCAACAGCCCGGTGTATGTAACCAAAAAATGTTTTCAAGAAATATATTCTCTTTTGACAACCTTCTTATGGTACCCTAAAAACCAGAGAATAGCTCTTAAAACGCTGCAGCTACCTACATCGCAGGGTGGACTGGCGTTACCTAACTTGAGACTATATTACTACGCTTCGCAACTTGCTTACATACACTGGTGGCTGTTCCCAAACCTAGAGAACACGGCTACTGCAGTAGAGGTTGCAATACATTCTTCCTATGAAACCTTGAATAATCTAATATACTGAAGAATGGTCCCTGTGGTGGAGGGGTGAGACTTGTTGAAAATGTCTCTTAAAATATATACCAATTCGATAGATGTGGTTCCAGATGAACCAAATCCCATCTCCCCTAACCACCCCATATGGTTCAATCCAACACTGCACCACTTTCCGTCATTACCTGACGCACGATTATGGGTAGAGAAAGGACTTAAGTACATACACCAACTATATGGCCAGGGACAGTTTAAGAACTTCCTGACTCTGCAGCAGGAACTGGGGATCCCACGGACCTGGCATTTTAGATACTTACAATTAAAACACCCCGCCTTGGCGCAATTGGGGCCTAGGGAGGTGCATTTCTGTAACTCAGCGCTAGAAAAAGCACTCCTACAACCAGAACACATGGGGCTAATATCTGTGTATTATGAGTTGTTAGGACGAGGATCACACACACGACTACAAGCTCTGAGGGCTTAGTCGACAGGTGATATACCAGACCTCTCGCACGAGAATTGGGAAGAACTCATGAAAACATATTTTATTAGTACAATCTCAGCTAGGGATAGAATGATACAACTGCAAATTTTTCACAGGGTCTACTATACCCCACTGCGAATTTTCTGAATGCATAAACGCACTGATTCGATCTGCCATAAATGCCATAAGGACACGGGTACTCTTTTACACATGTTGTGGACGTGTGAGAAGATACAACCATTTTGGTCACAGATTACGCAGTTCATAGCTGCTAATTTTGATTTACCAAACATCTGTAGTCCGAAATCGTGTATACTGGCAGTATTTGAAGACATTCAGTTGGGATCATATCAGAAACAATTTTTACGCTTTTTACTTTTTTAACGGAAGGGAGGCAATCGTGCTGCAGTGAATAAAAACAACAACACCAATAATAGTTATCCATTATTGTTGCAGTGGATAAATACAACACCAATAATGGTTAATCGGTGGAAAACCATAATCAACCAGGTACTACCGATCTACAAACTTACTTATGAAGCCATGGCTTGCCCGAATAGGTTTAAGAAAATTTGGGGTCTTGGCGTCGGTGGAGTGAGACTATTGACACATGTGTGGTCTCCGAGGAGTGAAGGTCTAACATTTGGGGTAAACCTGCGGGAGGGGGCATGTATCCCAAAGAGTAATGTTTAAGAGAACGAATACATCTACTGTACTCCACCAGTGTGTAAATACTAATATACCTGCAAGTGACTTGCTGTTTTGGTTTAGTTTAATTAAGTTTATTGTCTTTAATGGAAAATCAAGAATATCTGTTGGATTTTTTAATATTCGTAACCTGAGAATATTATTGTGATTCTGGATGTACTACTGTCCTATCCTCTTGCTGTTTTAAGTAATACTTATGCGATGTAATGAACATTGTCAATAAACTACAGTTAAAAAAAAAAAAAAAAAAAGTTAACCCCAAGCCCAGGCTAAGCTGCTGCTAATAATGTCCATTAAAAACATTTATAACTAACCAATTTGTTTATATAGAAAAATTCAACAATGTTTCACTGCCTTAAAAAAAACCTGTATATGTGTGTATACACTAATAAAGGAAAACATGATAAAAAAAAAAGTGTGAATCAATAAAGTAGTAAAGGGATTGTAAAAAATAGAAAGGATATATGCAGTGATATTGATATCCTGCAAGAAACACACAATCTACAGATTATGAAGTATATGGTGTCTTATGCAGGCACACTAGATGAAAAATAGTTCGAAAATCTGTCATTTGGACAGTTTGTTCATTTATCATCCAGTTAATGGGCACAAATCGAAAATTGGTTGTGACATTTTTGAGCTGATAAATCGAAGGACAGGTTTGGAAAACTTCGGCCGAACAGACGATAAATTGAAAGGTTAATGTGTTTCTCATCCGAACAGTTTGCACTGGGCTTATGTGACAAAATTAAGGAAAAACTGATTCATTTATGTCAGTTGAACGTTTTATCAATCAAATTTCGGTCATTACATATGGCAAAAATCGTTTGCTCTGACAATCATGTGTTCGTTTTTCGAAAACTCGGTCAGCCGATTTTTCGTATAGTGTATGGCCAGCATTAATCTGACTGGTATTTATATATTTGAAAAGTATAAATACAACAACCAAAAAAACAAAAGAAGAAAAGCAAAAAGCACACTTTTTTTTAAATAAAATAAATACAAAAAAAAAAATAAAAATGAAAAATATAAATATATATATAAATTATAAAAAAATTAAAAAACAAAGAAGAATAAAAATAAGAAACAATTAGGAGTATCATATCTATGTCAGAAACAGAAGAAAAATATTATTTGATGGAAAATGTGAATAAACCTTATATGGTATAAATCACTGGACAAAATATACATCACACAAATGGACAAAATGCAGAAATGGCAGGAAAAAAAAACTAGAAAAAAAACCCGAATTGGTGAAATAAAATATATGTATAATCTCAAATTATGAACATATACAGGATCAAAATCATAAAAACTGGAAATATATAGTGTGCACAGAATAAGGCAAATAATGCTAATGTATACAAAAATATACTAAACAATGAAGATGTTTTAATATGTATATAGACCCTGAGTCCACAGGTATTGACATGGCCATTGGTCTGAGAGGTGTATCTGGAATAAATTAAATTAAAAAATGTGTGTAAGATTACCATATATGGAGGTGGTGGGTAACATGATGAAAAGAAATTGGCTATGTTAAAACTAGGGGGTAACATAAGGAAAATTAAGCTGAGGAGTAACAAAGGAAATTGAAGTTCAACTAAATCCATGTTGTGGGAAGTACTGTACATGGGGGAAACAAAGTGACACATGTTCTCTAGGAATGAGGAGAGGGAAATCTGCTTCCATGTGGAGGATGGAACAACTAAGAAAGGAAAATCGAGGAGCCAAAATGTGACAATATGAACTGTGAATGGTGTCAAAAACAGATTTTGGGCTCTACACACACCAGGTAACTGACATCTTCCTGTCACCATCTCCTTCCCATTGCACTGATCCCACACTGTTTTTTGTTTCAGTTTTTTGTTTTTTGTTTCTGTTTTGGCTTCTGTTTTTGCATTGTTTCACATTATCCCTTCACTGCTTTACAATCACCATGTTTGAGTTCATTGATGGGCTGAGCTCATTCATTCCCCTGAACACTTCTACTCTACACCGACGTTCTCTTCTCACTTATTTGTACCGGACACCCTTTTACACGCCGTACACCTGCCCTGTACAACTACACAACTCACTCTGACGTTTTTTTTTATTTTTTATCGAGCAACCTTACACACCCATATACCCCTTACTTACTCGAGTCGGGTAGTTACTTGAGTTTGTACCACTAACATTTCGTCACTTCCCTATTACACTTTGTTACGTTTTTGTCTTCGGTTTTGTCTTTGTTTTTT
>BLSH010448620.1:701764-721176 GCA_018402905.1 Glandirana rugosa | reverse complement strand
CTTCCTTTTTTCCGCGGTCAACTGTACCTCCGGGGTAATATTATAAAGTTTTGAGTAGTATTGTACGAATTGAGCTGCAATACCTTCGTTTGTTTCCACTAATTCACCCTTTGGGGTGTTAATGTGGTGAATGGTCATGGAAGCCTTTTTAGCTTGTAAGGCTCTGGCTAGAAATTTCCCTGCTTTGTTCCCAGCTTCGTAGAACCTCTTTTGGGCTAGTGCGAATTTGCGCTTCACTGTTTTGCCGAGTTCCTCTAGAAGTGTCATACGCGCGTGGGTTAATTTTTGGAGGGTTTGTGGCTCTAAAGTTTTTTTGTGATTTTGTTCCAGGGATTTAATCTCGGCAATTAGTTTGTTTAAGCGTGCTTGTCTCTCCTTCCGTCTTTTACTAGCAAGGGAGATAAGTACTCCCCTTATTACACATTTATGTGCATTCCATAAAGTCAGAGGTGAAGTCTCTGGGGAAGTGTTCAACTGAAAGTACTGTTGGAGTTGCTCACGCGTGTGTTGTTCCATTTTGGGGTCAGTGAGTAGAGAAGGATCTAATCTCCAGATATATGATCGTTTGACCTGTACTGGGAGTGATAGTGTCATAGTTATTGGGTTGTGGTCAGACAAAAACATTGGCTCTATCGTGGCTGCCGTTAGATATTGTAGGTCCTCCTGCGTTACAAAGAAGTAATCGATTCTTGTGTATTTCTGGTGCAAACTGGAGTAGAACGTAAAGTCCCTTCCTTGCGGGTGTAAGGTCCGCCAGGAGTCATGTAGTAGTAGGTTGTTTAGATGTGTTTTGATTGTTTTTAGGGCCCGGTATGTGATATGTGAGGTGCCCGTGGAGTTGTCTTGTTTGGGTATGAGTGCAATGTTAAAGTCCCCCCCTAGGATCAAGATCCCTTTCTGGAAATTCGTTAGTGCTTGCAGTGTCGATCTGAAGAAGGGTACCTGGGATTTATTGGGTGCGTAAATATTCGCAATTGTGATGGGTTTCTTGTGAAAAGTCCCTTTTAAGAATATAAAGCGTCCTTCCTCATCAATTTGTGTTTCATCTATTATCAAAGGACAGTTTTTTGAGATCAGGATTGCTACACCCCTTGATTTAGAACCCTGATAAGTTGCGTTGTAGATTGTTGGGTAGTGCATATTATAAAGTTTTGGGATAGCGTCTGCTCTAAAGTGTGTTTCCTGTATAAGCGCTATATCTGCTTGTGATTTCTGGATGGACATAAGGAGTTTGGAACGCTTTTCAGGTATGTTTAGCCCTCGGGCATTTAACGAGAACAATTTTAGTTTGAGATTGTCTTTTTTCAGTGCTGCTGTCATGTTAGGGTTGGATGTAAACAAGATTATGCTCTGCGTGAGGTAGGGTCAATTAGCGTAAATGCAGATACAGCGTGAGTGCAGAGCGGTGCAAGGAGAGTGGCGTTACCTATCTGCAAGAACTGAGGGTTATGGGGAGGCCGGAGAGAGAGAGGGAGGGGAGAGAGAGAAAAAAAAAATTAAAGAGGGAGAGGGTGGAGGAATAAAGCCCTCGGGAACTGAGGTCGCTCCCCACTAATCGGGGCTACCTCTCCGCAGGGAAAAGAATTAAAGAGAGGTGGACGGGTCTTGAGCGCTGCCGGTAAGGCGAGGTCAAAAAGTTTTACAAAAGAAGAACTTCCGGTGATAGAAGGGGCCTGACCTTCTATCTAACTCAGATTCACTACCTACAGGTGTGAACCCCGGAACGTGTTGGTAGGCTCTAGTTAAAGGGGGCTCTAATTATATATGCTTTATAGAGGAGTTAGTATAACTAGGGACCTTCCTTGTAGAGGTGGACCTGTTGACTTGGACAGGTTATATATCAGTCTATGTATAGTTCATCCCCAGGGGATTTATTATTGCATTACGGAAGCCGTCAGGCTGGATGGTATAAAAGCCATCCTCGTCTGGCGACCCGTAACAAGTGTAAAGGAGTTTCTTTCTACGAGACTTTGGAGGACCAGAAGACTCAGCACATCTATCTATTCGTATCCTTAGGTAATGTGCCATCAGCCTTCAATTTTCATTAAACAAAGTGAGCACTTTAGCTCCCTTATGGAAGGCCAGGCCGGTGCGTGTCCCACCCTCCCCCCGACACACGGCTAAAGCCCTGCGCGAGGTTTGCGCACAACGCACACTAACCTGTCTCCCATACAAACACAACCCAGAAACTATTTGTTTTAGTTTACTTAACCTTCATGAACATTAACGTAACACATTTTAGGTGTCAATAGCAACTCGCATGTCGTCTTATGTTGGGGTTACCCTCGGATAAACAGTTGTAACAAGGTAAATAACAATATTTGCTACTACATATCCACAGACATTGACAACAGTAATATAGCTCAACTCAGTTTGCGATGAAGTTAGGGTATACTGTTCTCCAGGGCCTACACCACAAACCCCATTTTTACCTTTAGGTCTTTGAATGCATTTACCCTCTTTCACCACCCTATAGACAGAACAGCAAGTGCTTTGCAAACTCCTGTCCCAATCATGTTACCTTATCCAGGTTGAGCAGGCATAAGGTACAATGTGTGTTTCTTGAGCATAAGTCCAATGCGGTCTTCAGAGTTGGGTGTGTGTCATGGCAGTCATTTGTAGCTAACCTCTGCATTATCAAAGCCAGGTATATGTTCTGCTCTGTTGCGTCATTTCTGTAGAACGAATCATCCTGTATTATATGTCTGTTGTTGAACAAAAATGTGTAACATATAACTTGTAACATCAAAAAGGAGTGGATCAGAGAGCCATCTGAACTGGAAGGGGACATATCGTGGTAAATTCTATGTCTGAGAAGTTCTTGTTGGTATGATCATCACTTTTGTGTCCATGGTGTTAGTTGTCCCGTCTTGCCTTTCTTTGTTGCGGTGGTTTGGAAGGGCTTGGATTGGGTGGGTCCAGCCTCCGCGGTGCCTGATCTCTTTCTCCAGATGAGGATCTGTGACGGCGCTGTCTGTGTTC
The DNA here is from genome assembly GCA_018402905.1 of Glandirana rugosa. NCBI lineage: Eukaryota > Metazoa > Chordata > Amphibia > Anura > Ranidae > Glandirana > Glandirana rugosa. The sequence goes on along the minus strand of BLSH010448620.1, from coordinate 718,194 downwards.
TTGAGTGTCCATGGGTTCCATAGTATGCTGACCTTTCTTAAGCAGGACCCGGCGGAATTCAGCTTGCCAATTTGGAACCTCAACGTATGGTATTCCAAGAGTGTTGCAAAACTGTGGAAGTTCCTCCGGAACCCTCAGTAAGGCTGATCTCCCGTGTGCTGATGCAAACAGTCCAAATGGAAATTTCCATTTATAAGTGAAACCTTGGGAGCGTAAAGCTTCAAGCAAGGGGCGCAGATCCCTGCGCTGTTGCAATGTGATCGCGGATAGGTCCTGATATATTTGTATCGTCGCACCTGCATGTGACAGTTGAATTCTGTTCCTGGCTTTCCGTAAGATCTCTTCTTTGAGCCTAAAGTCCACTAGGCAGCAGATGATATCTCTAGGTGGGTCTGTCTCTCTGCCCTTGGGTCTCAGCGCCCTGTGTATTCTTTCCATTACTATGGGAGTATCTGGAGGTCTGTCCAACAAAGTATTGAAAATGGTACACACTGTAGGCAACAGGTTGTCTGTATCTATTTCTTCAGGTAGTCCACGGACTCTGAGATTGTGTCGCCTGCCACGGTTGTCAATATCTTCAATGTGCCTTTGCAAATCCCTCAGGTGCATAGTATGTGCATCTACAGAATGTGTTATGCGTCTTATGGCTGTATTTTGGATCCTTGTTGTCTCCTCTACGTCTTGGACCCTGCCAGCTAGACCTTGTATGTCTTGTCTAAGGTCTGTAATGGCAGTTGTGAGGGTTGTCTTAATATCAGCTGCGATCGCGTGCAGGTCATTAAGGTTTAGTTGTCTGGGTTCCTGCGTGCATCCCTCTCCCCTTAGACCAGCTGGGAGGTCAGTGGGCTGTATGGAAGCGGCATTTTGTGAAGGTGTGCTCTGTGTGTGTCCACGGGATGTGGGCGCCATGTTGCTTGTATGAGAACGGTATAATTCCGGTATATTTTGGCTCAGTCTGTTCCCTTGCTCCCTTGGGGAGCGGGATGTTGATGAGTCTCTAGAAGCGGTTCCCATTTTCTGTTGTTTCATTTGAGGTTTAAAACTCCTATGAGTATATGCGTTTTTCCCCTGGGGTGAGAACTCTCACCTTAGGCCTCCATCTCCCAGTGTCTTTCTGCTAGACACACTGTTTAAAGTTTATGCGTTTAAGTGCATATATGATGAGCGTGACTGGGGCTTGGGCAAGTGTCTTATTAACCTAGCAAGCAAGGCGGGCTATAGCTGTGGGATCCGATCACCGCGCCGTAAACTCCGGCGTTAGTAGGCCGCAAAGCCGCGGCCTCGATTTTCGGCCGTGCGGGTGGCGGTGTCCTATCCGCCCGATCTTGGGCTTATTTTGTAGCTGGTGATGTGGGGTACCTGGATGGGTGATTGGCTGGGCTCACCTAAGCTTCCAGGAGCAGGATTCCTGTGGATTGTCCTTGGAATCGGCGGAGCACTGCGGGAACACGTCCGTCCTTGCCAACATCCGGTCACGCCCCCAAGGTGATCATATTCTTGACCTAGTACTGACAAATGGGGATTGACTGTCTGATGTTGAGGTGGGAGAGCATTTGGGTTCTAGTGATCACCAATGTTTTTGGTTTAATATTAAAACAAGAATAGAAAAATCATATACAAAAACAAAAGTTTAGATTTTAAAAGAACAAATTTTGCTGGAATGGGGACATTTCTACAAAATGAACTGAAAGGTTGGAGTAAAATAACAGGAGTAAGTAATCAGTGGGCACTATTAAAGCCTACCATCCTGGAGGCAACTAGATTATGGGGTTGATTTACTAAAGCTGGAGAGTGCAAAAACTGGTGCAGCTGTACATGGTAGCCAATCAGCTTCTAACTTCAGCTTGTTCAATCAAGCTTTGACAATAAAACCTTGAAGCTGATTGGTTTCTGTGTGGAGCTGCACCAAATTTTGCACTTTGAAGCTTTAGTAAATCAACCCCTATATGTCAGGCAAGTTAGTAAGAATAAACGGAAGAAAAAAACAATATGTTTCACTAAAGAGGTAAGTAGGATAGTAAAAGGAAAAAAAACCATATAGAAAATTAAGGAAACAGGAGGTGTACTGACAGAGAGGAGTATAAAATAGACAAAAGGAGGCCAAACACACTATCAGTGCTGCAAAAGCACAGAAAGGGGAGAAAATTACTAAGTCTATTAAGAAAGGAGACAAAACATTTTTTAGGTACATCAGTGATAGAAAGAAAAAATACAATGGGATCACTAAAATGAAAACGGCACGCAACACATATGTTGAGGGAGACCAGGCTGTAGCAAACCATTTAAACAATTACTTCTGTTCAGTCTTCTCAGATATAGACTGCACTAATGATAACAAGTTAGGGAATCATATTGGTTCTAGTAATGATGGTTCATTTCTAGGATTTCTGGAGACAGAGGTAGCAGAGGAACTGGCTAGGTTAAAGCTTAATAAAGCAATGGGCCCCGATGGTATTCATCCCAGAGTTCTAAGAGAACTTCGAGATATAGTTGTTGGACCATTAACGTTTTTTTTAAATAAATCTTTTCTAACAGGAGAAGTTCCCCATTATTGGCGATAGCTAATATTGTACCTATCCACAAGAAGGGCAGCAAGGTACAGGCTGGCAATTACAGGCCAGTGAGTTTAACATCAATTGTAGTTAAGTTAATGGAATCACTCCTGAAAAGAAGGATCATTGATCATCTAAAAATACACAGCTTGCTGGACCCAAAGCAGCATGACTTTACTGAGGGCAGATCATGTGAGACAAATCTGATTGAATTGTTTGACTATATTACCAGTGTTTTGGGCCAGGGTGTTGCTGTGGACCTAGCGTATCTTCATTTCAGCAAGGCATTTGATACAGTTCCACATAATGATCTAATACAAAAGTTATATAAGCTGGGACTTAATCCTTGGGTGGTTCAGTGGATATGCAGTTGGCTAAAGGATAGATCCCAGAGTGTGGTTGTAAATGGGGTTCACTCAGAACAGGGACCAGTCACTAGTGGGGTACCATAAGGCTCTGTACTGGGTCCTGTTCTATTTAACCTATATGTAAGTGATATAACTAAAGGTTTGTTGAGCAAGGTATGTCTCTTTGCTGATGATACAAAGGTGTGCAATAGGGTTGATATCCCTGGATGTGTCTGCAACATGGAACATGATTTGGCATTGCTGAAAGATTGGTCAAAGCAGTGGAGACTGCAGTTCAATATTTCTAAATGTAAAATGATGCACCTAGGGCATAAGAATCCCCTTAGAGAGTACAGCATTGGGGGTACAGTGTTAGCCAGCACTACAGAAGAAAAATATTTGGGGGTGCTTATTTCAGATGATTGCAAAATGAGCAAACCGTGTGACCAGGTAGTGAGAAAAGCAAATAGAATTCTGGGATGTATCAGTAGAGGGATCACCAGCTGGAGGAAGGAGGTTCTGCTTCCTCTATATAGATCTTTAGTGAGACCTCACTTAGAATACTGTGTCCAATTCTGGAGGCCTCACTTACAGAAAGATATTGATAAGATAGAACGAGTTCAGAGACGGGTAACAAAAATGGTGAAAGGTCTGGGGGATAAAACATATCAAGAGCGACTTCAGGAACTTAATCTGTACAGTCTGGAGGAAAGAAGGGAAAGGGGAGACATGGTTGAAACCTTTAAATACATCAAGGGGGTGAATAAGGTTCAGGAGGGCAGTCTTTTCAATATGAAACCAAAATCAAGAACACAGGGACATGACCTCAAAATAATTGGAGGGAAGTTCAAAACTAATCTTAGAAAGTATTATTTTACTGAACGGGTGGTTGATGATTGGACAAACTACCAACAGAGGTTGTGAGACAGTCAACAGTAAATGGATTCAAATATGCTTGGGATAAACATAAATCTATTGTCAGTCAATGAGGTTAATGGAAAAACAAAACAAAAATAAAAACAAAAAAAAAGAGCAGACTTGATGGACTACTCAGTCTTTTTCTGCCATCACTTTTCTACGATTTTATGTTTCTACCTGTAATGCTGGCCTATATACCCTACCTGTGATGCTGTGCTATTTACCCTACCTGTGATACTGTGCAAAATACCCTGCCGGTAATGCTGGCCTATATACCCTACCTGTGATGCTGTGCTATATACCCTACCTGTGATGCTGTCCTATATACCCTACCTGTAATGTTGGCCTATATACCGTACCTGTGATGCTGGCCTATATGCCCTACCTGTGATGCTGGCCTATATACCCTATCTCTGGTGCTGAGCTATATACCCTACCTAACCTGTAATGCTGGGCTATATACCCTACCTGTGATGCCGGCCTATATACCCTACCTGTGATGCTGGCCTATATACCTACCTGTGATGCTGTGCTATATACCCTACCTGTAATGCAGGGCTATATACCCTACCTGTGATGCTGACCTATATACCTACCTGTGATGCTGTGCTATATACCCTACCTGTAATGCAGGGCTATATACCCTACCTGTGATGCTGACCTATATACCCTACCTGTGATGCTGTTCTATATACCCTACCTGTAATGTTGGCCTATATACCCTACCTGTAATGCTGGGCTAAATACCCTACCTGTGATGCTGACCCATATACCCTATCTGTGATGCTGGCCTATATACCCTGATCTGTGAGGCTGAGCTATATACCCTGACCTGTGAGGCTGAGCTATATACCCTGATCTGTGAGGCTGAGCTATATACTCTGTCCTGTGATACTGAGCTATATACTCTGTCCTGTGATGCTGAGCTGTATACTCTGTCCTGTGATGCTGAGCTGTATACTCTGTCCTGTGTTTCTGGGGCTGTATACCCTGTTCTGTGATGCTGAACTATATACTCTGTCCTGTGATGCTGAGCTATATACTCTGTCCTGTGATGCTGAGCTGTATACTCTTTCCTGTGATGCTGAGCTGTATATTCTGTCCTGTGATACTGGGGCTGTATACTCTATCCTGTGATGCTGAGCTATATACTTCTGACACTATGGGCGGAAACAAGTAGAATACAGGGGACGAAGTGGATGGATTCTATAAGGGGTGGGGCTTATGAGAAGTGGAAGGAGTCAAAAAGGAGAGACGGGGTCTGGCTCCCCCATCCTAAAACTTCACCAATGGCCACTGGTGACACTGCAACATGAGAGAAAGAGTGCTGTACAGAGAGATAGATTGCCTACATCAGAGGGAGGATGGACTTGTTGCTGAGTCTGCTAGCACTTGCCAGAGACCAAGCCACGTGTGGGAACCAGAGCTGACAGACTAAGCGTGCATGACTTGATGGCTGGATCGACTAACTAAGAGTGTAGAATGGGACCTGTCGCCTGCCAGGAGTGGTAAGAGGAGAACCCACATGTATCCCCTTGTTACACCCAGTTCTACATGAACTGTTCTTTACTCTTAAAGGGACAGACTCCTGTGCACCACTGACAGAAGGGCCTCACCGCAAGCTGGCCAACACTAACCTTAAGGCACCAAGTGTTTGCTTCCACCATATAGGGGAACCCCTCTTAGGAACACTTATGAGTACCCACTGTAAAGTTGGGGAGATGTAGCTTCACGGTATTGAGTGTAAAAGCCGGTAAACTTAAACAGTCAGCGTGCATATTTCCCAATAAGCAAAACAAAATCAGGCTTTCAGCAGCAAAACAGAAACATAACAACAGAAAGTCCGCTTGTCTTCAGCACAGAATAAAAGTAAAAGTAACATACAGTTTGTTGAAGGCTCTTCAACCCAGGACTTTGCACAATCCTTGTTAGGTGTTTTTGCAGCCCCCAGCACACGTGCAGCTCTCCTAACACATTCAGCTCTCCAAACACTGGTGTCTCCTCCCAGCTCCTCCTCACACACCAGCTAACACCACTTCCTCTCCTTAAGAGCTGCTTCCTGGAGGCTATTAACCCCGTGTGTGCGGGCTTCCCTGTAGTCAGGGGTGGAGGCCCTATCCCACCCGAAGATCACTTCAGAGCCTCTGAAATTCCGGGTCCCTGCTACCTCTCTATCAAAGTAGGGAGAACTGTGATTCAGTCTTCCCTGTTATCTTGCTATTCCCAGAACTTCTCACCCTCTCGGGGGACCCCCTGCGCACTACCCCCTTTCTTTAAAGGGACCATAAACCAAATATCGGTGCTATATAGCACCCGTCCGGGACCCACCCTTGGCGTCCTGTAGGGTATCACTACAGAGTGCATGCAAGAACACTAATATTGAGTTATTTGGGTCTGATTTTGATCATTAATAGTTATCTTGGTTAAAGTTTGGACTAACATTGAAGCAGTTGAGTTATTTCCTCCTGTGATAGGCTACAATTCACTTTATTAATTCTGCAACTTTGAATTGTTTACTGCTTTATGCCAAGCCTTGTATTGTTTACCTGCTTTGATCCAATACAGTTACTTAAAGTGATTCTAAAGGTTGTGATTTTTTAATAACAAACATGTTATACTTACTTGCTCTGTGCAATGGAACATGCAACATAAGGATATTGCTGTGGTGTACACCAAGTACCATATAAGCCTAACATTTATCATTATTAACATGGATAACACCAGCATGTGATGGTTGAACTAGATGGACTTGTGTCTTTTTTCAACCTGACTAACTATTTAACTATGTAACTATATGATTTTAAACCCTTTTCAAAACACTGGATTCTAGGAGGACATTGCAATCTCCTTTATTGGGCCACCATAAGTTATGAATTGTGCTTCACAAAAACGTTATACCTTAGAGCTGTTTTTTTTTAGAGCTGGTTTTTAACTTGGGAGCTCTTTGAGTGCTTTTTTGTGTACTAGTCAAGTGACAGGGAAGAACCCCAGCAAAGCATGATCCAATTTGCTACAAATGGGGAAAAAATTCCTTCCAGATCCCCTGAGAGGCAATCGGATATTCCCTGGATCAACTTTACCTATAAATGTTAGTACCCAGTTATATTATGTACAAGGCACATTATTAATAGTACTGGGTTTGTTCTTTGGCTTTACTGAAAAAAATAGACAGACAGCAAGATTGAGCATAATACAGCCCCATTACTGTTCTAGTAGTGAATAATTTCAACAAATGCAGAAATATTTTCTTCAGTCTTCCCTGTGTGTACTGTGCAATTGGTCAAAGACAATCAGGGTATATTGAGTCTAGAAGGTTCTTGTTTTCTACATAGGTGTCCCTGTGCTTGCGAATCACCAAAGGCAAAGCAGAATATGACAGTTTTTAGGGTTTCTAGACTGCACAAAAGAAAACAAAGGGAACAAAGGGCAATTAGGACTCCAGCAAACCAAATACACACAGATATAAGCCCTCCAACTCCCATGATTCCTCAGTTTTTAGAAGATTTTATTTTTTAGTAGATCATAAACACAGAGGGTTGGACCTGTGTCCTATGATGAACTCAGAGAAAAGGATTTGAAAATGAGTATAAAAATCATGTTTTTTGGCTGTAGTTCTTTTTCTTTCCATTTATTTTCTTTTGTAAGCCAAGGAGGTTTGTATCATATCCACTTGGATTTTAGGAGTTAGGGCTCCAGGATTTATGAATGAACTGTGTTTGTGCACTAAATGGGCCTAAACTGATAACATTCTATTGAACAAAATGCCGCTGCGTGATCCCGGGCTGGCAATGGCTTTTTATGTGAGCCTACTGGCTTTTTTACTTTGATTTTTATCAGGATCTGATAATAAAAATACTACATTATTGAAGATCAGTCTTGGCTCTTGGTGAGCTTTGTTTACCCTAGCTGGAGCACAACAGAATGTACTATTGGAAGCAGGACTGCTGCGCTGAGTCCTGGGGGACCTCCAATTTATCACAGGCGTATATACTGCTGTAAAGGTGACCATATCTGTTAGGAAAATTACTGTTTCTGGCCATTTCTGGCTGTCTGTGAGCATCTGCCCGACGCCCAGAGAGCCCAGATAGCGTCCAGTGTGCATGGAGCCTTAACGACCAGGTTCCGTTTTGACCGAATTGGTCGTTAAATGAAGAGCCACAAGTAATCAATATTTTAAGCATTCTTAATGACTGTACTGTACTGTATTGTGAAAAGAAGGTCTAAACACAAAACTCCAGCTCAATAATGTTGTTTTAATTTGCATAAGTACAGAACACAAATGAAAATTCTTTACTGTATTGTACAATGATGTACAACGCGTCTTTCGGGTGGGGAGAACTGGTCATAAGCCTGAGCGGTCATGAAAACAGGTAAGTTGTTAAATGAGGAGTATCTGTATTTTCCTATATTGGTGCTACACTTTATTTTGTTTAGGGCTAGATATACTGTTTTTTTTGTGTAAGCACCCTAACACATACTGCTTTATATCACAGTGCAGATGTTTAATATAAGAGTATAAACATCCTGTAATTCTCTGATTGCCTTTCTTTCCATTTATTTTCGTTTGTAAGCCAAGGAGGTTTGTACCATATCTACTTGGCTTTTAGGAGTTAGGAGTCTTGAATTTATGAATGAACTGGGTTTGGGCACAGATTTGGGCCTAGATCAGAGACCAAAGACATTCTTCCAGTATGAGGCTTTGGCTTCTTTTACTTTGGTAAAAGAGTAGTTTTTCTTCCAATTAAATCTTTTTACAAAGCATGTTTTACAATGCTGCTCTGCAGACCAGCATTTTAGCCCAGGAGTTATCCATCTATTAATACATACAAGATCCATTCTGGGTATGAGATAGACAATATCCACCATGTAGCCAACACACTTTTGTAATGCAGCAGGCATAAGCTCCAAAAGCTACAGAACTGCATGGTTAGTAAGAATGGTTTTGGGTTTTATGGACATTTTCTAAGTCAATAACCTCAAACCCTAAACCTTATATTCTGTCAAAGTCTGGAAAATGGTCAAAACGGTAATAATAAGATGTAAGGCAGGGCCTACTAGGGAGAACAAGGATTTGGAAGGAAGCTTTTCAACTTGATCCTTAAGCACTAGAGTGTCTTCAACAGGGATAGTCTGTATTTTGTTAAAGTGGAAGATAAGTCTATTTTTAAGTATTCTTACATTTTCTGTCTCTCCCTTCCTCTTTCCTAAGTTGCATAACCTGTATAACAGAGAGCGGTGTAAATGTCTTATCCACACCATTCTGGTCATGTGATCCAGCAGCTCTCACTTCCCTGTGTCAGAGAGTTGTTACTGCAGGGGAGAGAAGCAAGTGCCGCCAACAAAGGGGCAATGGGAGCTAGTGGTTGATGTAGCTGCTCTGGGTATTCAGTCATTGCCGAGTGCTCTGTGACACAGGGGAGCTGCAGCTGCTTAACATGTAACTATCCCGAGCAGATTAAAAAAGATATTTAAAAATATTTTGTATACATGCTATGCAGCTAAGGTAAGGGGAGAGGGAGGCAGCATTTTTAAGAATACATATAATCACCTGTTACTACCACTTTAAGGCAAGAAATAGCTCGGTCCAAAACAGGAATGGCCAATGTTTTAGTAAGCTCCTCCTCTATGGGATATTTCTCAGCAAAGTATTTGGGAGGAGAAAACAAGTGAGTGTTCAGGGATCAGGAGCACTCCACACACACTTGTAAAGTGCTCTGTAGCTAACAAACCAGTATATCAGGTGTCTGCAGAGTGTCACAAGCAGAGCCCAGTGCCAGAAGATCACATTACAGGCTAGCCCCACAATATTCAGTCCTGAGGAGTATGGGTACAGCTTCCAAGGTGGAGGCCGAAGACTACTGACTGAAGAAAAAAGTCTTGATAAAAATAAAAACATCTAGTAAAAATGGGCAAACTTTTCTCCGAAGAGAAAAGTTTTGATCCCCCCAAGACACTAGATAACTGAAATATCAAAGGAATGGAGGGGGTTACCATTGGTTTCCCAACTTTTGTTTTTTGGCCACTGTCTAATATGCCCTAATGGCAGAAGCATAACCTAATGGTCGTATATTCAACTGATACGGTATCCTTTGATGAACAAATAGGGAAAAATAAATATAGTATTTTTTTACTTTTAGGTAGAGAAAAAAGGGTTAGAATTTCTGATGTCTCTCCATTATTGGAGAGGTGGTCATCAAATCAGGTAGTGAGAGTTAGGGTAGGTGTATACAGACATGTAAGAGGCAATTTGAGCTCCATTCTAAGTGATGCTTAACCGAGAAATGTTATTTTACATAATTCATGCACATGAATATCTTGCCAATGTATTTTGTTTTTCAGGTTTTTTTTAATCCTCTAACTACCTTATTCCTGCAGCATGTGAGTTGTTAAGAAGCAGGGGTGGTATGGTCTTTTGGTCCTGATCTTTACCAGACATACTGCACTATTGGAGTTTTTCTCTTGTTGCATGTTATCGGAGAGTTACTGGCCAGCCTTTAAGGAGAAGTACTCTGGAATGTGGAGAAAAATTGTTCCCATATATATACGCCTATGGACCTGATGGGTTCAAGCTTTGAGAGTTGTTGGGATTTTATCTATTAACCATAGAGGATACGTATTCTGAATTGTGGAGAAAGTTCCCCCATATACATGTGTGACTAGACTCTGTGGGGTCTTTCCCTGAGGGGAGCCTTCACTTCACCTGGTGGAGGGAGCACTTATTCTAACTATTATCACAAACATCTTGAGAAATTCCTTTCACTTTTAAGCTGTATACAAAGTTTTTTCTGCACTTCATGTTGTAAAGTGGACTTTTTTCCTGTTTTACTCTGCGACTTTGCACATTAATACATGTACTTTGCTTTTTTTTTTTTTTTGCACATTTTTTTGCACAATAATTTTATTTTCTTACCCGTACTCTTGGCTTTACTTTATAAGAGTAAATTGGACTTCTGCTGTGATTCATTCATTCATTAATTTTTTGTGATTTTCTTTTGCAATTTTGCACAACAATATATGTACTTTTATATTCTGCTTTTGCTATTTTTGCACAGTGTACTATTTTGCTCTTAGCCACATGTTTATATGCACCTTGAGAATTAATCACATCTGAGCTTGCAGCCCAAAGAATTATTCATTTGTTTTAGCACTTAATTTTTGCATTTTTACTAAGTGTATTTGCACTTTATGCTTTTATGGATTAGTTTCACATAATTTTTAAGCAGCGCTTCCACACTTAAATTTTATCAGTTTCTTATTCCTGCAATGCTGTTATGTGGTCACATGATCTGTCCCTGTTTTTTGGCATCTGCAGGGAAAGATCTTTGGGAGGAGCTTCTATTACTCATTACTCAGCTGATGTAAGCTCCCTGCAGAGTCTGTGTCTAGCCAGCTCTGATTAGTGCTGTGCCAGTCACATGAATAAAAAAAGCAGTTTCAGAAGAGCAATTCAAATTAGATTATAAATATCAAATACTTATTTTACAGCTCCCAATAAATCTTTATTGAACATCAAATGTGTATTTTTGTGCAATAATATGATGTAGGCCGAGTCAGAGATGACTGACACTAGCTTTCATATTGTTCAGATGGCACCTGCAGCCAAGCTCTTTTTTTACTGTACAGGTATTAGCAATTACATTACATATATTTAATGCTGATTTATATTAAAACTAAGAGTTTTTGTGATTTTCTTAGTAAATGTAATCCCCCCCATAATGTTTAGCAATGGGAGGACGTGGAGGAGGAGAAAGGGAGCAGAATGTCATTTACCACCGTGTATACTCCCACATGTGTGACTCTATAGTCATGTGGGCTGCACAGGTAAGAAAAACGAGCAAATGAGCTTAGAAGGGAACTGAAATTGAGCATGCTCCATAGAGGACACCCGCTGGTCTACACAATCTCAACCTGCAGTGGGGACACAGAGAAGATGAGAGAAACAGCTGAAGGCAGGATCAGCCAGATATATTTCACACATTTCTACACAAAACAAATGCTTTGCTGGCTTTGTGAGTATGAACACTCTGTTATAAAAGCATGTAATGAAACTTTAAGTTTTCCTGCACTTGGTAGTTTTACCAAGCATAGTATCTCTTATTAAGATGCTAGCAACCAAGGGATGTACTAGTTTTACACCTGATTCTCCATAGCTACAGCCAAAGTTCTCATTAGGTGCTGTAGAGACCAGGCATGGTGCTTGGTGTCATCATACTGGTATAAAATATTATTCATGAATTTATGGATTGAGGTGTTGCTGCGCTATGGAAATGTTGTATTGTGCTAGCTGCTGCTTCCACCTGCAACTGTCAAGCAGCTGCTGAATAATGAGTGTAAAGAGAAAGAGTGGATTAGGGCGCTGCTAGAAGAAATGCATGTGAAAAAAATGCATGTCAAAAAAATGTAAACTTAATATTTCAACTCTAAAGTGCCGGTGCAGTAAAGCAATATATGTGAACAAACTTCCCAGTGTAGGAATAATTAAACAATATATAAATGCCAGGAAAATGCCAAAAAAAGCCAGTGCTATGAATCAATAAAATTTCCTAGATGTGATAGTGAAAAATATTTGATAAAAACTTGTTAAAAACTTTTAACAGAACTATGTAGTGAATAATCAATAAAGATATGAAAAAATATATATGTATATATGTAATCAATAAATAAGGTGCTTGTGTGGTCTTTGAACAACATTTAAATACTAATGACCAACATATCACAACACAGTTTCATGTGCTATTCCGGTATTTTAAGAGTCAATCACAAGGTCCATGTACTATCAACAATAGTCCAGGACGAGTTATGCCATAAAATCAATCACCATTCATATTTCACACAGCCAAAGGGATGATAGTATAGTAACCCTTTCCCAGATCAATGCTGCAGACCTGGGGATCCTGCTCCTGATGTGCTGGGAATCCCACTCCCAGCAGGCTACTGTCTCATCTCCAGAGCCCGGTACATCAAAGGAATGGAAGGAAGAAAAGAAACTCTGAGTAAGTGCCAAGTACAGAGTGTAATGATGCGCTGTCTACTGTACTAACTATTAAGCTGAAGAAGTCAGACATAGACCCGCGGCTGGAATTCCGCTCATACAGCCCGGGGATCGTGGGTGCGTGATGACGCAATGGCCCCACCTTACGCGTTTCGTCATTGGACGGCAGACGACGGCCAATGATTATTATTCTTGATTATTCACTACATAGTTCTTTAAAAAGTTTTTTATCAAATATTTTTCACTATCACATCTAGGGAATTTATTGATTCATAGCACTGGCTTTTTTGGCATTTTACTGGAATTACAATTTATATATTGCTTAATTATTCCTACACTGGGAAGTTTGTTCACATACGTATATTGCTTTACTGCACTGGCACTTTAGAGTTGGAATATTAAGTTTACATTTTTTTCACATTCATTTTTTTCCATATGCATTTCTTCTAGCAGAGCCCTAATCCACTCTTTCTCTTTACACTCATAAAATATTATTATTAACCAGCATTACCTTTAGTTTGTTCAAAGTCATGTATTTTTTGAAGAAACATTGTGGTCATCAATAATAAACCAACATTGCGGAGCTATCCTTTTACAAAAGCAAAGTCATTCATTCTAATTTCCTTAAATATGGAAGGGGTACAAGTAAAGAGTATTTTACAACAGCAATCTAACCTAACATACTGTATATGCATAGAGTGGGATCACTGCCTGTAGGTTCAGTGAACACTAATTATAAGTAACAGGCAGAGCAAGCAGATCCAGCTGTACTATGTACAATGTGATGCAGATTGCAGCCCTAAAGGCCCATTTACACCAGAAACTGCACATAACTGTGCATTTTTGACTGCATGTTAACATGCATTTGAAGCATGTTTAAATGCATTTTGCATGCATTTTGTGCTGCGCTTAGCACTGCGTTTGCAGTGCATTGTTCTATACATTTTTGGGCTTGGCTTTCTTGGCTTAAAGGGGTACAGTGCGGTGCATTTGAAGTGCGTTTGTAGTGCGTTCCCTGCATTTGCAGTGTGAAAAAATGCAGCATGCGCTACTTTTTTTTATCTGCACTGAACTGCACTGCAATGATGTGAACTGTGCCCATAGGATTCCCATAGGGCTGTCTATGCAGTTGGAGTGAAGTGCAAAATGCATTCAATTGCAAGTAACGGCATCCAACTGCGTTTAGTGTGAAAGGGCCCTTAATCTCCCCAATGACGGTAAAGGCAGCTATAAAATGCTCCCTACCCTGTGAAACAAACATTTTTGGCTGGAGTTACACTTTAAGGACCAACTCTAGCCATAATATTTTTGTATGCAATACAGTTGGAATAAGTCAGAATTATGATGTTTTTATTGCTGTCTGTGTCCTTGTCTCAGAGATTTCACCAATGTTTCTGTCCATGTGACACCAGGACAAGAAGCAAGACGGTGTTAGTGTTGCAAGGCTAGAAACCACAGAGAGCAATAAAAACCTGACAGATTTTTGAAACCTGCTCATTATATTAGTTTTGCAATCTCTCTAGTTTGCAATGTCCCCAGCGCAGGACGTAGGGCAAGGGTAAATCCTTATATTGTGTATACAGCAAAAATACACGTTCTCTTTCAACACTCCTCTGCATATAATTAAATAAAAAAAAGTTTGGCTGGAGCTAGTCTTTGATATTTGATTGAGAAAATAATTTTCTGTATTGAAACGGGAACAGAGGCAGGAAATGACATCATACCAACAAGGGTGAACGCATTACCATTACACTGCCACCTAGTGGAAGAACTACTAAACACAGCACACCGTATGAGAATAGTTGTTGCATCAATGTCTCTGGAAACAGCATGTTGACAAGCACACATTACAGACCTCATTACATAAATTGTGAAAATGGGGACTTGGAGCTTGCCATTTTCATTATATATGTCATTGTAATATAAGGTTTATTATAGCAGGGGTGAGTTTAGTTCATTATACATGCTCTTTGAAAGTATTGTTGTTATTTTTGTGAGTTCATACCTTCAATTCCTTTAGTAAATCGCAGACAGAAATCATAAACCCATAAATGAGAAAAATGACAATACAGCTGCTACTGTGTATTGGGCTGTAAAATTCATTTAATTTCACACTGTTTTCATCACTTCCAATCCAATTAGATAGATGCAGCACAAAGCATTTCTAGGTATAATGCTCAGCCTTTTCCAGCAGTAAATTAAAAAATAAATCTGTTATGTTTCACTGACCATAACGCTTTGATAGGACCAGTTCACAACAATGGTCAATAAAAGTTTGGCACACACCCCAAAAGACAGTACTGCTTCAAAATGCTCTTTTATTTTATATGTTGCACTTAGGAAACATCTGGATAAAAAGCATTACATATAATGTAATGCTCATCAGTACCAACATAGCCACAAATATTTTAATTTTAACAAATGGCCTTTAATATAAATAGCATAATATTATTCAGAGTTCCTTTGGAAACACAACATAACTGGCTATAGTATTATGTTTTTCCTTTTACACTCATAAATAATTGGCGCTGTGTTCTGCATGTCTGTTAAAGGTTGATGGGGAGCCGACTCAGTGATTGCTTTCTAGCATATAGGAGAATAATTATCTGAAACATGAATGGTTTTATCGCAGCACACAAATATTAAGATAATATAAAAACTCCAGCTGTGTCGATATGAAATTTCAATTATGACACTCTGCAATCTGCGCTCAGTTAATAAAGTATCTTTCATGGCCAAATATCTCCCCTACTCCATAATGTAGGCGTCAAAGTTGGCCAATGAATTAGCGATGAAAAGTAAATGTTTGCTGTTTATGAACTTTTAATAAAATGTCAAGATGGGCTTTGCGGGAATCTGAATGTGCAATGTATATTTATTATGGTTGTGTAAATCTACTTATAAAAGATGTACACCCCCTGTTGGAATACATTGCTCATGTATTTTTGTACAACAACTCAACTACGACATCAGCCAGTAGATGGCAGTGTTTATAAGTTTGTAGCTGCTCTATGGTTAAACTATATGTCTTTTCCCTGTATAATAAACTATTTGTTTCCTGTTTGCAGTCAAGCAGCAGATAAACCACATGTGGACTGTGCACTGTCTGTTCTGTAGGGATATATACAGAATTTCTAACACCCCAATTAACCTTAACCACCGTATATGTACAGTGGCCGGGTGGGAGCTTCCCCGTTCTGACAGGACATGTATACACGTCCTGCAGAACGGGAGCTCGCAGCGCGGCCACGTGGCACGCTGCTGCTGGATCCTGTGATCATTATGATCACAGGATCCAGCTGAGCAGAGATCGGGATATGGGCGCAATGTGACGGCTGTGTCCAATCACAGCCGTCACATTGTAAACAGAGACGAACGTCTCTGTGACAGTTCTCCCCCCGCCAAGCTCAGTGAGAGCTCAGTGTGGGGGGGGGGGGAGCTGCAGCTCTGTGACAGCTCTCTGCATGATGAGGATTTCATGCAGAAAGCTGTCACAGATCGCCCCCCCAAACAGTGCACCAAGCACACTGATACCCCTGTCCCCATACACACAAGTGTCCCCATAAAACAGCCCCCAAAACATCTGTATGACCCCCATCACATCTGTCACCATACACAAAA
>BLSH010448620.1:651179-697403 GCA_018402905.1 Glandirana rugosa | reverse complement strand
TTGTGTGTTATTAAGTAACCAATAAAACTCGTGGATCATGCACTATGTGAGCACGTTTTATTAAAGGAAATCCTGACCACATATGCATTGAAGTTTGCAAAGAGGAGGAACAGCAGAGGAAGTGCGTCTGTGGATTATCATGTGAGCCTGATTGCTACCACTGATTGTTGCACACGCTGGTTCTGGACTCGGAGCGGTGTCTGTTAAAGGAGTGGTGTATACCAGTAAACCCGAACGCGAGATTTCCAGCGATATTTGGTGAGTTTTTTCACGTAGGGGGGCTTTGTCCTCCCAATATTTTCTCACACAAGGTGCGGTGGTGGCCAGGACCTTCACGTATTATAAATTCAGAGTGGATGGACAGTTCTTTGAATAATTCATGAAGATTTCATGACACTAAGGACTGTTTAAAGCGCTGCTTGCAATTTGTTGATCATTTATGATTTATCTCGTGATTATCAGGTTGCTTTCTTATCATAGACAATTTTAAAGTAGCAGCTATATGATTATTGTTTGACACACATACTGTGGTGTAGTGATTGATCCAAGGCGCTGATACTTGTCACTAGGTTGCTGCAACAAAGTTACAAGATTTTATAGTATATAGGAGAGCTGTTTACCTGACAAAATAGCTGTATTTCTGCTCATCCAGACCTTTCCCAGAAGTTAAGGAGACCTGATTTTTCTCTGACGCAGTTTTATGTTTTCTTTCAGGACTCCTGCCCACCCACACTCATTTTAGGTACAGTGAAAGGAGAACCAGCATAGTGATAAGCTCATCTCTCTATCACTTTGCTATCTCCTCCTATCAGCATACTTGCACTGCTACACACTTGATTGGCTTCTCCCTCCCCACCTCTCAGTTCTTCTGTACAGGGACTGCAAGAGGCTGATTCTAAGTCAAATTAGGGGCACTGACATTATGCTTATATTTAAAAAAAACATGGATGTAACAATTACAGAGTTGCATTAACTTGTATCTTTTATTTCTGCCTGGTGTTTAGCTGTAACTGCCAATTTAGAGGATGTATATAAGCATACAATTATATAAGCAGTATAGGTTTTATTATATTGAGTATTCTTTGCAACGTGAAGCTTTACCTCATTTATTAAGCTCTGGAGCAACTGCACTTACAGAGTGCAACTTAGCTATGCAAATTGCACAGCCTATTTGCCTTTAGTAAATTGACCCCATTATATTTTGCAGCTTACCAGCTCTTTGATGTGGTGACTGCATTCGTTTTTCTCAGGCTAAGTAGATTTTCTGCAAATACAGAAAAAGTTCATGTTGATCCCACTGGGAACTCACCATTGTGTTTGTAATGTATTGTGCACTGAACTGTAATATTTTAAAAAGTTATCAGTCTTTTTAGTTTTCGTTTGTGAGACATAGGAATACCCCTCCCCCCTATGTTATAGAGATGAGGAAGAAGGGGGAGCAAGCAACCTAGGGTAACAATGTTCGTTCATACATATAAATGACCATTATCTTCCTAGAGCAGGAAGAGTATAAATGACAGTTTCTGCAGGTGAAAATAAAGGAAAACAATCTTTAAAAAAATAAAACAAATGTGCCCCCATATTTAAAGACTGATACGTCGCAATATATTACATTTTTGTTCTACAGTTTTAATATGCTTTCAGTCACATCTCATGCCATAGCGTAACTTGATTTCAGCAGGGCATTTGACACAGTTCCACATAATGATCTAATACAAAAGTTGTACAAGCTGGGACTTAACCCTTGGGTGGTTCAGTGGATATGCAGTTGGCTAAAGGATAGATCCCAGAGTGTGGTTGTAAATGGGGTTCACTCAGAGCAGAGACCAGTCACTAGTGGGGTACCACAAGGCTCTGTACTGGGTCCTGTTCTATTTAACCTATATGTAAGTGATATAACTAAAGGTTTGCTGGGCAATGTATGTCTCTTTGCTGATGATACAAAGGTGTGTAATAGGGTTGATATCCCTGGAGTTGTCTGTAACATGGAACATGATTTGACATTGCTGGAAGATTGGTCAAAGCAGTGGAGACTGCAGTTCAATATTTCTAAATGTAAAATAATGCATCTAGGGAAAAATAATCCCCTTAGGGAGTACAACATTGGGGGTACAGTGTTGGTCAGCACTACAGAAGAAAAATATTTAGGGGTGCTTATTTCAGATGATTGCAAAATGAGCAAAAATTGTGACCAGGGAGTGAGAAAAGCAAATAGAATTCTGGGATGTATCAGTAGAGGGATCACCAGCAGGAGGAAGGAGGTTCTGATTCCTCTATATAGATCTTTAGTGAGACCTCAAAAAGATATTGATAAGATACAACGAGTTCAGAGATGGGTAACAAAAATGGTGAAAGGTGTGGGGGATAAAACATATCAAGAGCGACTTCAGGAACTTAACATAGAAACATAGAAACAGAAAAGTGACGGCAGAAAAAGACTGAGTAGTCCATCGAGTCTGCCCCTTTTTATTTATTTATTTATTTATTGTTTTTTTTGTTTTTTTTCCACATTAACCTTGTTGTCTGACTATAGATTTATGTTTATCCCAAGCATGTTTGAAGCCATTTACTGTTGACTGTCTCACAACCTCTGTTGGTAGTTTATTCCAATCATCAACCACCCTTTCAGTAAAATAATACTTTCTAAGATTAGTTTTGAACTTCCCTCCAGTTAGCTTGAGGTCATGTCCCCGTGTTCTTGATTTTGGTTTCATATTGAAAAGACTGCCCTCCTGAACCTTATTCACCCCCTTGATGTATTTAAAGGTTTCAATCATGTCTCCCCTCTCCCTTCTTTTCTCCAGACTGTACATATTAAGTTCCTGAAGTCGCTCTTGATATGTTTTATCCCCCAGACCTTTCACCATTTGTGTTACCCGTCTCTGAACTCGTTCTATCTTTTCAATATCTTTTTGTAAGTGAGGTCTCCAGAACTGGACACAGTATACTAAGTAATATGTACAGTCTGGAGGAAAGAAGGGAGAGGGGAGACATGATTGAAACCTTTAACCCCTTCAGCCCAGGAAGGATTTCCCATGTTAGGACCAGAGATTCGGCACTACATCGCTTTAACTGACAATTGCGCGTTCATGCCACGATCTACTCAAACGCAATTTACGTCCTTTTTTTCCCCACAAAGCATTCTTTTGGTGGTATTTGATCACCTCTGCATCATTTCTGATCATAAAACAAAAAAAAGAGCGACAATTTTGCAAAAAAAAAACAACAATATTTCTTACTTTTTGCTAAAATACAAATCCAAAAAAAAATATAAAAAAATTTTTTTTCATCAGTTTTTGGTAAAAAAAATTGCAATCGGCGTTTATTGATTGTTTGCGCAAAAGTTGCCGCGTTTACAAATAATGAGAATTAATTTCTGGGGTTTTTATTTTTTTTTTATATTTTACTAGTAATGGTGGTGATCTGTGATTTTTAGTGGTATTGCGATATTGCGGCGGACATGTCGGACCATTTTGACACTTTTTTGGGACCATTGGCATTTATACAGCGATCAGTGCTATGAAAATGCACTGATTACTGTGTAAATGCCATTGGCAGTGAAGGGGTTAACCTGGAGGAGGCACTCTAAGGGTTAACTGTGTTCCCTCAGTGTGTTCTAACTGTATGGGGGCTTGGCTGGCAGGGGGAGGGGAGTGATCACGGCTTCCATATACAGGAAACCTGTGATCACATCCCTTCCCCCTCTGTCAGAAAGGAGATCCGTGTTTACATACACGAACTTCCGTTCTCTCACTGCGGGGGAGCCATCGCGGGTAGCTGGCGGTGATCGAGTCCCCCCTACCCGCTCCCTGGCCCCCCCCTCTGGCGGCGCGCGTGCGCTCACAATACTCGTTATCGCGGCTGCCGTCAGGTGAAGGCGTTTTGCAATAACGAACCACTTTGCAGCCGTCAAGCCACGCCGGCCGGTCGGCAAGTGATTAAATACATCAAGGGGGTGAATAAGGCTCAGGAGGGCAGTCTTTTCAATATGAAACCAAAATCAAGAACAGGGGGACATGACCTCAAACTAACTGGGGGGAAGTTCAAAACTAATCTTAGAAAGTATTATTTTACTGAAAGGGTGGTTAATGATTGGAACAAACTACCAACAGAGGTTGTGAGAGAGTCAACAGTAAATGGCTTCAAACATGCTTGAAATAAACATAAAACTATAGTCAGACGAGGTTAATGTGAAAACATAAAACAAAACAAAAAAACAAAAATAAATAAAAATAAAAAATGGACAGACTCGATGGACTACTCAGTCTTTTTCTGCTGTCACTTTTCTATGTTTCTATGTTTCTATACATTTTTTAATTCAGTTATTTTTACTAAAGAGTTTGTCATAACAGGAATATATCTCGGCGTTGCTTTAAATATTGCATAAGTAAAATTAACTTACAGATAGACATATAATAGGTTGACATTCTCTAGGGATAAGCACTTACGGATATCAATTAATCTAAAACTGTAAGAGGTTATATATATCTTACCCAATTGCTCCTTATTATGAAGATTTGTAGAGCAATGCACCATTGCTCAGACAATTAATCATTTAGGGCAACTTATCCTAATAAGGAGTTTTACAAGCAGACTCTCCCAGACAAGAGCATATCAGCAAGGTAATGGTGCATTGCCTTATCCATCATCAAAGCCATGACATTCAACATTATACATCATCAGAATGATGGCTCTCCGGTGATATACAACTTGATGAATCTGCACTTGATGGGCTAGTTCAAAAGAGTTTTCCTTTTTCACTGAAACTTTTATATTATCTTCTTTTTATTAGAGTGATAAAAGAAAACATTACATCTTTACATATAAGCTTGCAATGTGCAAACTTATTTGTACAAATCTGTTCTTAGCCAGGATCATAGAGGTTACCCTAATTCAGATTTTGAAACACTTCTGGCCTATTACGGTAGACAATTTTGTTTGACTGCATGGGGGTGCAAAGGTGTTCTACGCATCCCTGTGCAAACAGTCCCATTGATGTCAAATGGGATGCAGCAGCTACATGGACACAGAGTGCAGGTGTGTGCGGGTGCGTGATCCCAAATGCACACTGTGTTTGGAGGCACGCACCTGCACCCATGTGGATGTCATATTGGAAACAGAGGCTCAATCCATGCAGCGGCTGCATCCCAATTGACATCAATTGCACTGCCTGCACAGGGATGCATGGAATACCTGTGCATCCATGTGCAGGTAAAAACAGCCCTCTACAGGCATTCGCTATAGTATGTCCTATGTGAACGAGGCCTTAGGTAAATATGAAATATGACTTTAACCCCTTCCTTACCGGGCACTTAAACCCCCCTCCTGCCCAGACCAATTTTTGGCTTTCAGCGCTGTCGCATTTTGAATGACAATTGCGCGGTCGTGCGACGTTGTACCCAAATAAAATTTGCGTCCTTTTTTTCCCACAAATAGAGCTTTCTTTTGGTGGTATTTGATCACCTCTGCGTCATTTCTGATCGCCGCTATAAACAAAAAATGAGCGACAATTTTGCAAAAAAGAACAATATTTTTTACTTTTTGCTAAAATACAAATCCATTAAAAAAAATATTCATCAGTTTTGGCCGATATTTATTCTTCTACATATTTTTGGTAAAAAAAAAATCGCAATCGGCGTATATTGATTGGTTTGCGCAAAAGTTATCGCGTCTACAAACTGGGAATTGATTTATGGCGTTTTTATTATTTTTTTTTTTTTTACTAGTAATGGCGGCGATCTGCGATTTTTAGCGGGACTGCGATATTGGGGCGGACATGTCGGACATTTTTGACACATTTTTGGGACCAATGACATTTATACAGCGATCAGAAATTTAAATGTCCACTGATTACTGTATAAATGTCATTGGCAGTGAAGGGGTTAACCAGCAGGGGGCAGTGAAGGGGTTAACAAATGTTCCCTGGGTGTGTTCTAACTGTGGGGGGGCAGGGCTGGCCGGGACATAACAGATCTAACTGATCCCAGTGACAGGGATCAGTAGATCTGGTATGTCCCCTGTCACAGAACGGGGAACCGCCGTATTTACAACGGCGGTTCCCCGTTCTGAGGCTCCTGAAGGAGATCGGCGGGTCCGGGCGGACATCGAGTCCGCCCGAGGCACGGGCACGCGCGCGCAGCGTGCGGCGCGCGCGTGCGCGCGCCGCTGCTGCCACTAGGGGGCGCGCGAGGAGCGCGCATAGGGGGCGACGTCCATGGACGTCGTCCCGGCATTCCAGATCCGCGCTGGAGCCGTAAAATGGCAATAGCGCGGATCTGGAGTGGTTAAAATATATTTAAAATGTATTATTTTCAGCCATTAGTTAGAGTTTTAGAGTTCTTTATAAAGCTTATATTAACTGCTTTGATAAAAAAAAAAAAAAAGCAAGCCTATATACAGAGCTCAATAGCTCAAGGTCAAATTATAAACACAGCTGAATGAGTTTCAGGAATTCTATCTTGCCACCTTCCTTCCTTTTCTGTACAGACTTCAAAGTAGAGAAAAGAAAGAAAGAGTCCAAAACCAAACATCTACTGCTATGCTCTGTCTTTAGAAAATCCATATTAATAAGAAACTATGGCAAATATATATTAGTCATCCTAGTGCTTCTACCCCACTCAAAAACATGATCTGCAGTTCATAAACTTTAATACAGTATTATTCCAGTGAGTAACATCAAGGTTTCACAGTCTTTTCGATTTCTATTGTATTAAACTGTTTTTGATAAAGTTGTCATTGTACTGAATAGCCCCTGTTTACAGCTAGAACCCATTGGGGTAAACAGAGAGTGTCCTACATTATCTATGTACGATATTTGATTTGATCATTCGTAAGACTATGTTCCATTACTTTGATTGAGATTGGTATGCAAATGTTTATTGCTATACATGACTGTTATTTATCGGAACCAGCTGCCTTTAATAATTCTGTTATTTGTTTGGAAATTCAATAACAAATCTTTAATGATTAAAAAAAGAAAAACCATATTAAAGCACCAATTAAAACCCCCACTGCATTTAACATTTACCTGTACATGAATATTTTATATAAATAGTAAAAAAAGATAAAATCTCAGCTTAAAAATGAAAAAACCTACAAAATAAAATAGAGAATTTATAGTATCCTTTTAAGTGATTTGTGTTTTTTGTAGTAGCCCTTTCTTTATTTGATGATGTTGATTATTAGAGTTATCTGTAAATGCATACAACTTTACTTTTAAGAGTCTATGGTTTGTCTTTTTTTCCATTTAAAATTATATAGGGGGTGTCTTTTGTCTGCATTTTTTTAGCACAATCATACAATATGATTCCAAAAATACCAGCAAGAACATTAGTACAGCAATAATAACATTTCTGTGATTAGTTTTGCTCAGTAGAGAACCAAGTCCTGAGCAAACTCTACTTCCCGTTCAAGTTTGTAAGTAGTTTAGATATAACTTTCCTCTTGCTAATTGGCTACAAAATGACCTTCCGCTGCCTTGTGATTTCAGTCGCTTTCTTTCAACAGGTATTGACCCTTACTGAATAAATGTCTCATTGTTCTCCCCATATGCAATTAGCTCCATTTCTCTAGGCACAGCTCTTTTGAAATTGCTTTAATCACTATTCTCCTTGTGAGAGTCAAACCTGCAGTTGCTTTGTCACAATGCAAATCTCGGCCTGTCCCAATGAATTGGAGTTTTATTGAATTCTGTGACATTGTTACAGCTAGAAGATAGTTGTTTGTTTCAGGCGCTGTGCTAAATGTTATTTATCTGTACCCAGTTGAAATCAATTCCCTTTTCTCTCAAAGGTTGAGCTTTTGTGTGAAGTATTGTTCAGTATGTCAGTACAGGATGTCATTAGCTACACTACTGCTAAGTGGTAGTGAAGACAAATATGAAATCATAGTTCCTAATTAGCAGTTCTAAGTATGGATTATAGTGGAACCATAGACATTATCCATTTACACACCAAAGATGCTTTACGGTTTGAAACTGTATTGTAAACATCATAGATTTAATACCTTGCTATGATTACACATCACAGTTTCTCTTAGTGAGAACAGTTATTAAGCATGACGTCTATTTTCCGTACTACTTTTTTGTCCAAATATCTTATTAAAGAAGGGGATGTGCTAAAAGAAAACTTCACATTTAGTAATGAATAAAAGGTATTTGCTTTTTGTTTTTGTAAGCACTGGTATAAAATATAATGTAACCTGCCATGAGAAAAATATGAGTGTTCTTCAAAAAGTTTCTGCACTTTTTTTTTTAACTCTATTAAATATAAAAAATGTGGAAACTTTTTGAAGACCTCTCAAATATAAAGGACATCTTGACTACCGTAGATACGTATTTTTTGTTGAGTCTTGACTCAGTTATGAAGCCTGAAGATCAGAATGATTATTAGACAACTCTATACTTTTTAGAAAGAGCTCAGCAATGACAGCCTCTATGGTTTCCTTTTAATAGGTTTCCCCTATTTTGGTGTCTTAGATGTTAGTGGTGGGGATAAGAATTTTTCATTTGTGACAATAATAGGGTCTTATCAAAAGTTGACAGCCAGCGGGTTTTGAATCCAGTGCTCCACCATTCTAATTCCAGAATAACTGTTTTTAAGTTGAGGACATCAACTAATTTACCTGTTAGTAGATCTTCTGGTTTCTAAAACTAGGATAAAATTGATAACATGTTTTATTAAAAACTCAACTCGTCTGCTGGTATAGAATATAGAAGAGCATAGATTATCTTCACCTTTAAATAAGTACATGGCTTGCCTTAAAGTCTGACTCCAGCCAAAATCATTGGCTTCTTGCACTGTTTTATTGAATAAGCCTATGAAATTTTAATTTGTGACAATAATAGGGTCAATAAAAGTTGACAGCTAACGGGTTTCGAATGCAGTGCTCCACCATTTTAATTCCAGAACAACTGTTTTTAGGTTGAGGACATCAGCTAATTTACCTGTAAGTAGATCTCCTGGCTTCTGAAACTAGAATAAAATTGATAATATGTTTTATTTAAAAAAAATCAACACATCTCTGCTGGTATGGAATATAGAAGAGCTTAGATTATCTTCAACTTTAAATAAAACCATGCCTTGCCTTAAAGTCTGACTCTAGCCAAAATTAAATAACTGGCCTTTGTGATTGGCTTCTTGCATTGTTTTATTAAATAAGCCTAGAAGTCTTTACCTGGCTGTGGACTGATGGAGTGATCATGTTCTCTGAAATCATTTAGTAAGTAATCCTTTAGACTTATGAGCTTTAACAGCAATTTTTGTAGGAGCTCTGAAATCTCTTTTGATGTGAACTTCAGTGGAATATTATTGTGAAAAACTAGAAGAGATAGCCAAAAATATGATTTTTTTTTATATGAAAGACTGAATGGGTCAAATACACACCTAAATTGATGAAAGCACCTAAAACGTTGATTGGAATGCCTGTCTCCAGTTTCTCTTTGCACAATGTCAGTTTGATTATTTAGACGGTGTTCACATATGTGCGGCCGCAAGTCACAGCATGGGGTCCGGTGCGTCCCTTTTCAACGGTCCAGGTGCGATTCAGGTCCAAATTTTTGCCCGAATCCACACCATTGCCGCCCTGGACCTGTGTGAATCTGCTCCATTGAGAGCCGGTCAAACTTGCCTGTCATGCGAATTTGATGCAGGGAGACCCGCATCCAATTTGCATATATGTTAACCCAACATTAAAGTGTATGGAAAACCATTGTAGGCATCTTGCTGTATCTGTTCAATAAATGCAAGAAAACAAAACAGTAAAAACCTATTGATCCTAACAGAAATCTAGTGAGCTTGTAACTTACTGTGCACATCTTAAGCACATCTTTATCCCTGTCCAGTTCACCTCTATTACATCCCCCCTCCCGTTCTGTAGTCCAAATCAGAAGTTGTAGCCTAGGATGACAAAGCTGTTTCCCAATGGACACAGTACAGTGAGTGAGGATTGGTGAGGATAGGAAATATGTTGTCTTTTCTTTCTGCTGTCTCATTCCTCTGGTATTTGCATGAGTCACTTCTGACAAGTTTTGAACAGATGTAGAGAATAGGAGACTGTAGATAAACATGCACAACTTGTAGGAGGATTTGTTTCATCTTACTGTATTGCCTCAGGGTAGTCATTTCTTTGGGTCTACATAAGGGTTTGCAACCACTTTAAATCATTGACATTTATATATATATTCTCAGTGATTGCATTGGTGAGCTCTTCAGTACATTTAGCTCTTGGGTCTGTAGACCTGCTGTGACCATTCTGAGGGTTCCAACCCCCATGTTAAATGTTTTTCTTTTTCAAATCATGGAGAAAAAAACAAGAGAATATTAATAAAGTATCACTTGTGAATAAACTGACCCTCCAAAATAATGGCAATACATCGCTGTGTATGCTTTTGCTAGAGGCTCCCTTTATTATTATGACGCTATTGGAGGACCATATCATATTTCAGAAGCCATTCATTCCAAAATCCTAAAACTTAAATATATAGTGGAACTACTTTTCCTGGGTGCTGTTGTGTGAAATGTTGAGGTTAGATACTTAAACACACTTTGAAATAATGAATTTGATGGATATGAGTCAAAAAGTTAAATAATGACACAGTGGGGGAGATTTACTAAAATGGGTGCACACAGAATTTGGTGCAGCTGTGCATAGTAACCAAGCAGCTTCCAGGTTTTATTATCAAAGCTTAATTGAACAAGCTGATGTTAGAAGCTGATTGGTTACTATGCATAGCTACACCAGATTCTGTGTGCACCAGTTCTTGTAAATCCCCTAATATTTGTTAGTCAACCTTGTGTAAGAAGGACAAACTTTATATTTATGAGCTATAATTAAGTCCGTATCTGGGCGAAATAGGTTCGAACACCGCTTGATGTAATCCTTTTGCATCATATAATTATTGGGACTTACTTCTGTGTGCTAGATTTTACTGTATATACAGTATTTTGTAAAAATTGTGTTTTAATCTTGGAAATGAAGGCATTTACACTATACTTCCTGTTTTTTTAAAGATAACATAAATTATTTAAACCTAATGATATATAATTAAATTATTGGATGTCGGAAAGCCATAGGCACCACATCCCTTAATCGATAAAGTAGAAATGATAAAAGGAAATGTGGGATTTTCACGGTGCCAAGACACAACACTGATATATATAAAAATATCAACGTTTTATTAAACAATGATTTAAAAAATGCATATTGTCATCATACAGTATCTATGTGTTTATGAAAATGCAGTGACTCCAACTCTCTACATGTTTTGCCATACAATGGCTTCTTCAGGAGAATTTTAACAGGTACTGCATGGTAATCACTATAAATTAAAAACGGTATAATTAGACAAACACATCAATATCAAAAAAACTATTTTTCTTTTAGGCCCAGTTCACACCATAAAAACGCAGACCAGATGCGTTCTGGATGCTTTTCTGCATGCACATTTTTGAACCATTTTTGGTGCATTCCAGTGTGTTTTTGATGCATTTTTGATGCAGTCCAATGCATTTTCCCCCTTTTTTCTTAACCTAAAATAAGGACATGTCAGTTCCGATGCATTTTCGATGCATTTTACCATGTTCTAGTACAGTTCTATGTAGCATGTTCTACTTTTTTTTCTGGAACTGGAACGCACCAGAACTGACTGTACCGG
Source organism: Glandirana rugosa (assembly GCA_018402905.1). Lineage (NCBI taxonomy): Eukaryota > Metazoa > Chordata > Amphibia > Anura > Ranidae > Glandirana > Glandirana rugosa. The sequence goes on along the minus strand of BLSH010448620.1, from coordinate 685,750 downwards.
TGTGAACTATGCCATTGAAAACCACATAACCTACTTTCCATGCATTTTTGATGCAGAAAAAAACTCACTGGACTGCATGTGGTATGAACTGGCCCTTATAGTTTATTACAAATCCAAAATGTACATATCTCGAATATGCATGAGCTCCAAAACCAACCACAAGTTTACCCTTACCTGGATCATGGTAATAATCTTAAAATCAATGAGTCCTGTCTGATTGCCTTTCGGGGGTTATGGTGCAGGGAACAGTGGTGATGGGCATGTGTTAAGCCAAAGGTGATTTAAATGGTCATTGTAATAATTTCATGAAGATTTTCTTTTGTTTGTTCACTTTGATGCATTCGGTTCGAAAAAAAAATAACATTTTTGTTTCGACCGATTCGGAAATTTATCGATTTGACGTTTCGAATTGAAAAAATCTGTAAATTCGAAGAAAATTCAAGAAATTCTGAATACGAATTCCGAATACGAATTGAATGAATCAACTGAATTTAACTAAATTAAATAACTAGATTAACGAATCAAAATGAAACAAAACAAATATTTTCATCATGCACATGTCTAGGTGTATTTATGTTTGCATTGAGTTCTTTAAAGTATATGGAAGACAAAACTGCCTTCTAGAAAAATGTGAATAAAGATGTGGTGGAGCCAGTGGTGTTGCAAGATCTTTTTGAATGGTCTTTTGAGTGCCTGGGTTCTCTCACAGGAGATTGCTGTCGGGAAAAAAACAGAGTGCTATTGACTTAGTCTTTTAAAGCAATGTAAAGGAATTAAAAAAAAAAAACCAACATGTTAAACTTACCTACTCTGTGCAATGGTTTTGCACAGAGCTACCTCAATCCTCCTCTTCTCAGGTCCCCCGCTTGCACTCCTGGCTCCTTGCTGACAGCAAACCGCTTGCTATAGGAGCACTCATGTGGGCTCACTCCACAGCCATTCTCTATGTGTCCATTAACACACAGAGTGTGGATTGGCTCTATCCCTGCTGCCTCCTCACTCGCTGTGATTGACTGAAGAAGGATCATTGATCACCTAAAAATACATACCTTGCTGGACCCAAAGTAGCATGGCTTTACTGAGGGTAATGCCAGACTAATCTGAAATTTTTAAATATATTACCAGTGTTTTGGACCACGTGGTGCTGTGAACATAGCACATCTTGATTTTAGCAAGGAATTTGATGCAGTTCCACTGATCTAATACAAAAGTTGTACAAGCTAGGACTTAACCCTTGGGGGGTTCAGTAGATATGCAGTTGGCTAAAGGATAGATCCCAGAGTGTGGTTGTAAATGGGGTTCACTCAGAACAGGGACCAGTCACTAGTGGGGTACCACAAGGCTCTGTATTGGGTCCTGTTCTATTCAACCTATATGTAAGTGATATAACTAAAGGTTTGCTGGGCAATGTATGTCTTTTTGCTGATGACACAAAGGTGTGTAATAGGGTTGATATCCCTGGAGGTGTCTGTAACATGGAACATGATTTGGCATTGCTGGAAGATTGGTCAAAGCAGTGGAAACTTCAGTTCAATATTTCTAAATGTAAAATAATGCACCTGGGGAATAAGAATCCCTTTAGAGAGTACAACATTGGGGGTACAGTGTTAGCCAGCACTACAGAAGAAAAAGATTTGGGGGTGCTTATTTCAGATGATTGCAAAATGAGCAAACAGTGTAACCAGGCAGTGGGAAAAGCAAATAGAATTCTGGGATGTATCAGTAGAGGGATCACCAGCAGGAGGAAGGAGGTTCTGATTCCTCTATATAGATCTTTAGTGAGACCTCACTTAGAATACTGTGTCCAGTTCTGGAGGCCTCACTTACAAAAAGATATTGATAAGATAGAATGAGTTCAGAGACGGGTAACAAAAATGGTGAAAGGTCTGGGGGATAAAACCTATCAACTTCAGGAACTTAATATGTACAGTCTGGAGGAAAGATGGGAGAGGGGAGACATGACTGAAACCTTAAAATACATCAAGGGGGTGAATAAGGTTCAGGAGGGCAGTCTTTTCAATATGAAATTGAAATCAAGAACACAGGGACATGACCTCAAGCTAACTGGAGGAAAGTTCAATACTAATCTTAGAAAGTATTATTTTACTGATGATTGGAATAATCTGCCAACAGAGGTTGTAAGACAGTCAACAGTAAATGGCTTCAAACATGCTTGGGAAAAACATAAATCTGTAGTCAGACAACAAGGTTAATGTGAAAACAAAAAATAAAATAAATAAATAAATAAAAATAAAAAAGGGCAGACAACAAAGTTAATGAGAAAAAAAATGGGCAGATTCGATGTACTACTCAGTCTTTTTCTGACGTCACTTTTCTATGCATCTATGATTGACAGCAGCAGGAGCCAATGGCTCCTGCTGCTGCTTCTTGGCCAGTCAGGAGGGTGAGAAAGAGCAGCTATGCTGTACTTGTGCACAGCACTGGATCAACATTGGGCTGAGGTAAGTATAAGGGGGGGCTGTACACACCTACTGAAGGTTTGGCAAAGCTGTTAGGTGTATGTTCTCTTCCCTATGTCCAGCACCCAATAATGACCTCTGCTCAGTGAAACCACACAGGTAGGCTGTGTCCCCTAAGTCTCTGAAGTGCTCCTTTAACTGCTTGCCGACCTGCTCACACAGATATACTGCGGCAGGTTGGCTCTCCTGCGCGAATCAATGTATCCATACGTCGGCTCGTGCAGGCTCAGTTGTGAGCGGGAGCGTACCACCGGCGGTGTGCGCTCACGCCCACTGCATGCTCCGTGAGCATGCCCATGGGTAAGGCGGACTCACAATCGCCTGTTAGAGAGGAAGAATGGGGAACCGCCGATGTAAACATGGCGGTTCCCCGTTCTGACAGGCAGCATGACAGAGATCTACTGATACCTGTGATCGGGATCAGTTAGATCTGTCATGTCCCTGCCAGCCCAGCCCCCATACAGTTAGAACGCAGTGAGGGAATACATTTAACCCTTTCATTGCCCCCTGCAGGTTAACCCCTTCCCTGCCAGTGACATTTATACAGTATTCAGTGCTTTTTTTTTTTTTAGCTGTATAAATGTTATTGGTACCAAAAAAGTGTCAAAAATTTAAAACGATAAACAGTGAAAACACCATAAATGAATTCTGATGGTTTGTAAACGTGGCAACTTTTGCGCAAACCAATCAATATACGTTGATTGCATTTTTTTCCCCCAAAAATATGTAGAAGAATATATATCGGACTAAACTGATGAATAAATTTGTTTTTTTTATATTTTTTGGGGGATATGTATTATAGCAAAAAGTAAAAAATATTGTTATTTTTTTCAAAATTGCTCTTTTGTTTATAGCACAAAAAATAAAAAAACGCAGAGGTGATCAAATACCACCAAAAGAAAGCTCTATTTGTGGGGGAAAAAGGGACACTGATTTTGTTTGGGTACAACGTCGCATGACTGCACAATTGTCAGTTAAATTGATGCAGTGCTGAATCGCAAAAAGTGCTCTGGTCAGGAAGGGGGTAAATTCTTCCAGGGCTGAAGTGGTTAAACAGAATTCTTTGTTTGTAATACTTATATCCACGTCTTTAGTTTGAGATCAGTCCATCCTATGGTTTTATATTTATACATGGCTCAACAATTATTACAAAATGACTAAAGCAACAACAAACATCTCTCCTGCTAGCCGATTTAAGAGAAATTTCATTTAAGGATGATTCACCTCTCAGTTACTTTAGAAACACTTTTGGTATGCTGTAATGTATTTTGTTCATTCCCACCTGCAAAGCCAACATAGGAAATTGGTTTCCCATTCAGACATTTGTTTGTCACACTCTCGGAAAGGAAGAGCACAGACTCTGCTGTTGAATTAAAACAGCCAGCAAAATGCTTTATTGCATTTCTAAAACACATAAAAGCCTCATTTTCACAAATGACAAAAGGATAGAAAAGCATGATTCATGCAGAGTGCCAGAGATGCCTACTTTATAAATAATATTACCAATTATTTATTGCGACAAAGGAAATTGGTTAAAGTACTTTTCTGCAAAATAGATTCCATATAAATAAAGTTTCAAAAAACATATTGCCTCCATTCACAAATGCTGCAAATTGAAAAAATAGCTGTATTTAAAGCACCCAAATAAACATTGCTCATTTTAAAGTTTTAGAAAAACTGAAATGTTTTCTAAAAAGGCAAAAGTTCCAGCAACAATGATGCAATGGGAAATAATCTCTGCAAGTTGGGCAGTCAGTCAGCCTGATATAAAAGTAGGACAGTCAAGGCCATGTACCAATCATTAGCTTATGGATATAAACGAATGATCATCCATTTACATCCATTTGCCCATGAGGGTGCCTTGCTGTCAGTTTTTCAACAATCAATGGATGGATGAAAAATGGACAGGCGGAACACCCGTGTGAAAGGAACCTTAGGACTAGTTTACACTTGCTTCGGCTTTAGCGTTCATTAAAGCCCATACAGCTTGAACAAGCTTTTAATGATGTGTTTTTGAGGCTTCGGCGGTGCTTCGAAAAGGCTGTAGTGAGGCTTCAACAAAGTGAAGCTAAAGCTGAATTACAGCCTCTGAAAAGCCGCAGGTGCTTCAAGCGAGCTTCAAACAGGCTTTGTCATAGACTTCTATAGATGCGTTGGAGAGGCTTTGAAGCCTGGCTAAAGCTACATGGGCTATAATTTTTAATGCAAAGCTGAAGTCCAACACAAGGTGTAAACATGACTGTAAGCTAACCAAATTATTTAGTGACATGAGCTTTGATTGGCGTTAAGGGAGCTTTAACAACCCCTGTCTGACGCCCTGTTTTGCAGCAAGTGTAAACGAGCCCCTAAAGTTTAGTTCTGTGTTTTGTTGTACAGAAGAGTTTTGGACAAGTGGAAAGACATGCTGCCCCCATTCCTGATCCTGGGGCTCTATTGGCTCCTACCTGAGCTGGGTATTATTGCAAGGAAATTGACACTAGAGAGTAAATGGAGAACAGCAAAGTCTTCTGCGTTAACTGAACCAGGAGGTGATCAGCTTTTATCATTTTTTGGTTTTGAGCTTTACAGCATCAGTAGCACTGGCAGGGTGAGTTAAAGATTGGGGGGGGGGGGGTTCTGTCCACTACCCACTTTGGCAGAGGCTAAAGTCTACTTAGACCTCCACTGTCTTCTAACGAGTACCTGACATCAACTATTATTGTCATATAGGGGTAAGTTTGAAAAATTTTTGCCTGAAATCCATTGTCAAAAAACTAAATTTATATTACTTAATTCTACAGTAGCTCCTCTGCTTTCAAAAAGAAATAGTTGGTATTAAGTGGGGATGGACTAATCTGCCCAGATTTGATTCCCTAGGGTTTGTTAATCATATTTTAAATTCAAGAAACTGAACGTGGCAGCAAATCCTATTAAAGTCTATGGGGGTGAATCTTGATACGATATTCAGGCCATTTTCAATGTTATTGGCAAAAAGGACATGGTGAGATGGGCACTGTCATGTGGTACATTTAACAAAGCAAACATAAAAAAAAAAAAAAAACACTGTGTTTCCAAGTCTATAATGTGATTTTTATTGTGCATGTGAAAAATGGAAAAAAATGATTTGGCAGTGGACGTGGTAAAACACTATTCATGGGGAACAGAACTCTGAAAGCTCTGACCAAAAAGGCAGGCAGGGGGAAAGAACATGTCTACAGTATTGTCTGTGGTCTGTTTGAAGTTGATTTTTTTCCCTATTACTGACTTGTTCTGAATGGTGTTTCTCTGAGGTGGCCATCTTGCCAGAGACATGACTTTACTTCTATTTTAGAAGAGGATGAAAATCACTCCCCTTGCCACATCCGTAAATTTATGATACCAAGAAAAAATAGTGGACTATTCCCCCAGAAGTAAGGACTGGTACTTTGAAATGAACATGACTGGTCTATAGGGAGATATATATAGGCTATGTGGCTTATGGAACGTATCCGTACCAAGTGGAGCCTGCCTTCAATAGTGTCACTAATCCTCGCTCACATATTTAAAGAGGTATTACCATTAAAATACAAAGCGGGTAAAGATTGAGAAAGCATTTTTATATGGGCCAGGATATATGGATTATCCAACAAGCTGTGTATATACATAAAGTAACTATGAGGGATATCAACCCTGTAATAATCTATCCACTCCATCTTCTGACCGGAATGCTCCTAGTTGTGTGCATTTGTTGCTGACCATTAGGCAAGTGTTATCTCCCCGTGTGTCCTGACAAAGTGAACAGCGATACGCGTCAACGCACAGGGGCTCACTTGCTTGAGACGGTGTACCAATTCTATGTTTACATTGGTCAGCCATGGGGGCTTATTTTATGTACATATGACATCAATTTTTGTATTCACACATATATATGTTGTATGTTTTCTTGTCTAGATTTTATATTTTTGTATCAATAAAATTTGTATTTTATTAATTATTTGGTCCAATTGCCTGTAAAGTCCCAATCACAAGGACTTTACTTCCTCATGTCAGAGTCTACAGCAAGGAGAACAGTGAGCAGCACAGAAGTAAAATCACATGCAAAACTTCCTAAAACTATCAGTCAGAGGTAGCAGCGCCTTAGATGTCATTCTTCATATATACAGGAGTGCCTGGGCAAACTTGTATACCAAAAAGTCCACTTTCAGGAGAAATTGAAGACTAAAGGTCCATTTTTCAGGGTACTGCTTTGGCACAATAAAAGCCCACATTTACATATAAAAAATACAAAATAAGCACAAGGAGCATTACTTGCTTTTAGTGTTATGTGTCTCTTGTGCTTCTGTCTTCTAGTTCAGTAGAAATCTTCCATCTTCTTATGGCCCTCCCACCCCTGCCACCATAATCTTTTCGAGTTAATAGAACTGAGAAGCTGTCACATGCCCTCATCAAGAGAGCTCAACTATGCCTGCCCTTCCTGCCCAGCTCCTCCATTTACAGAAGTTGTTACTATAGCTACTATGAATGAAACATGATCCATGAATGGAGGGTGTAGACCTTTTAAACATCTGCCTATACTCCATTTATAGAAACTTAGGGCAAATGTGGACATTGTAACAATGTACTATTCAGAGGTTGACATTCCTGACATTGCAAAGTCAATAAAAGTGATTTCCTGAATTAGAATTCCTAATATAGCATGTGTAAAGAAATGAAGATAAGAAATATATATATATTGTGGGAGATTAGCTCGTGGGGATCAACTTTCCTGAGGAAAATAGTCAGCGTGCAGGCAACTTTCTTTAAAAACTGGTTTATTTGGTAAAAGATTTGTGGGTTAAAAACAAACAAAACAAAAAATAAATCCTTTCCATCCGGCGCTAAACTAAACAGTATAGTTTACTCACTATATGGTGTGGGGCTGGCCCCCGACACCCACAAAACATGAGCCAACATGCAAAGCTTGTCTTTTAAAGTCCACAGACACAGATCTCCCTCAGATCCCTCTCTGAGTTCCAGGTCAGAGCTCAAGTGAGATTTCTTCCTCATTATTTAAGCCACCTGCTGGTGGACTCCAGTGGACCACAAACTCCGGACCGAAACCAGCCCTGCCATGGTGGCTGGTAAAATTCAGACCGGACATTGTATAATCCAGTCCATATGAACACATACCAGGTGACAGGTAATGTCCGTTTACCACTTTACTGTCACAATATGCAGTATATACACAATATATATATATATATATATATATATATATATATATATATATATACTGTATATATATAGTATCTCACAAAAGTGAGTACACCCCTCATATTTTTGTAAATATTTTATTCTATCTTTTCATATGACAACACTGGAAAAATGACACTTTGCTACAATGTAAAGTAGTGAGTGTACAGCATGTATAACAGTGTAAATTTGTTGTCCCCGCAAAATAACTCAACACACAGCCATTTATGTCTAAACCGCTGGCAACAAAAGTGAGTACACCCCTAATAATGACATCACAGAGCTGGTGGATGTTAGAGACCTTGCGCTCCTCCACCTTCCATTTGAGGATGCCCCACAGATGCTCAATAGGGTTTAGGTCTGGAGACATGCTTGGCCAGTCCATCACCTTTACCCTCAGCTTCTTTAGCAGGGCAGTGGTCATCTTGGAGGGGTCATTATCATGTTGGAATCCTGCCCTGCGGCCCAGTCTCCGAAGGGAGGGGATCATGCTCCGCTTCAGTATGTCACAGTACATGTTGGCTGTATATATATATATATATATATATAAATTATTCAGTTTTTACAGTCATTTCAAACATGTATCCTAGAGTAATGTTGGAACCTGGTCACTACATTTATAAAACATTTTGCATTATGCAGGTGCAAATGCATTATATCTTTTAGTTTGGTAGGGATGGGATACATTTAATGCAGGAGCTGTTTATAATGAAACTGCTCCCTGCATGCACATCCTCGTTTTTTAAACAGTATTTATAATGGTTGAAACACAAATAGATACGATATATAGATAGATAGACAGACAGACAGACAGACAGATAGATAGATAGATAGATAGATAGATAGATAGATAGATAGATAGATAGATAGATAGATAGATAGATAGATAGATAGATAGATGACATATACTGAAGTCTCACTTTGTAAGCTTGGATTCTTTCTTATAATATAAGTAACACCGCACAACAGCTTACATGGTGTTACAAACACACTTGTACAAATCAATCCTTACTTGTCTCATAGATTGAAAACAAATTAGCCATGCTGCTCTGTTTCCTGACATGTTGCCATTGAGGTTATAGATAGATATGCTACATTTCTAGGTGGGAGGCTTCCATGTCCAGGGAATTATCACATATTAACTTTAAAAGACAATTACATCTAAGACATCACTCAATTAGCCAGTGTTTTGTTGAACCCAGTGAGCTCTTCTGAGATTCAGTACTCTACAGGCATGGACCAAATTTTACCATTTGGTCTCATTACTCATCAGAGGAGCCTTCTGACCTCTTTTTCTAGCAATATACTTCATAGGTATAGTGAACCTTTTCTTTGACTGCTATGCACTGTAGATCTTGACCAGACTTCTGTCCCCAACTGCCATTTGCTTCTCCTCCTACAGCATACATTGATTATAGCTCCACCAGATAAAAGGGGTACACTTCATTAGGGATGGGCCCGATGTTCGAGTCGTTCGCCAAATTTAGAACATTATGGGGCGTTTGCAGTAAATTCAAGTGCCCCATAATGCAATTCACGCTCTGCTGTGAGAGCTATGATTGGCCAACGGCCCTCTTGGGGGTCTGTGGGAGGGGGGCTTATCGGAATCTGGAAGCCCATGTTTAATAAGGGGGTCCCCAGAACATTGTACCCCTACTCATTCATCAAAAAAGTGTCAAAAAAGAAAAAAACTACAGGAGACAATTAGGGACAAGTCCTTTATAAAAAAAAAAAAAAAAGTGTCCCACGATGTACATCCTTGTCAATCACAGCACGCGACAGACAAAAAAAAAATTACCGAAAAAGCTCCTCCTCGATGGAAGGCTCCCGCCGACTGCTGTCTTTTCCGTTTGACAGCTCTTATGAAAGCTTGGACAGGGCCACCCGATGACATAAGCAGGTGACCCCGCCCCCTTCTGATGTCATGTGGTGTCAGAGGGGGTGGGGTCACTCAGTTATGTCACCGGTAACCCCGCCTTTGAGTATAAATAAACTGTCAAAGCAAATATAAGTCAGTCGGCGGAAGCTCTCCCATTAGGGAGGAGCTGTTTCATTTTTTTCTTATTTTTTGGGTCATTGCGCGCCGTGATTGATGATGGATTACATTCTTTAATAAAGGACCTAATTGTCTCCCGCATTTGTTTCTTTTTTGACACTTTTTTGGTGAATGGGTAGCAGATTCCGATAAGCTCCCCGCCCACAGACCCCGACAACCACAGCCCAGGGATGTTGGGAAGAGGCTCTTTTCCCCATCAACATGGGGACAAGGTGCTTTGGGGTGGGGGGCGCAGAGCACCCACCACCCCATGTTGAGGGCACGTAGCCTGGTACGGGTCTGGAGGGGGCATTCGCCCGTCCCCCCCATCCTGCCCGGCCAGGTTGCATGCTCGGATAAAGGTCTGGTATGGATTTTGGGGGGGACCCCACGTAATTTTTTTTTAATTTTGGCTTTGAGTTCACCTTAAAATCCATACCAGACCTGAAGGGATTGGTATGGACTGGAGGGGGGTCCCCACACAATTTTTTTCAGTGATTTTTATCTATATTGCCGGGAGCCGGCAACATACATTACAAGCGCGAGCGATTTGTAATGACAATTTTTTCTTTAGAAATGTAATTTTGCGGCGGCACTGTTCTAAACATCACACAGATGCGCCACTTTACAGGCGCGATATTTAAAGGAATATTTTATTTTTATTTTTTCACTTTAATCATTATTAAAATCACTGCTCCTCAAAAATGGTCAATTTAAAAACTTTGTCTTGCATTGATTCACTTCCCCTGGGGCAGGACCCGGGTCCTCATACACTTTCTGTATTGCATATAAGCCTTTAAAATTAGCACTTTTGATTTTTCATGTTCGTGTCCCATAGACTTTAATAGGGTTTGCATGTTCGCACAAATTTCTTGCCGGGGGGGATGTTCGGCCCATCCCTACACTTCATACTACAGTCGAACCCTCTTGGGTGTTAACATAACAGACCTTGGTGTCCTTACCTCTGTAAGAATGACCTTCACCAAACATCATTGAAAAAAAAGATTTATCTCAAACAGGACTTTAATGCATATGGGCCCGAAGTTACAAGGTGTTTACAGCTGACCTGAACTCTCACCAAACGTCATTAATCAGCACCCATAAGCCTCATACAAAAGATGCGAATTTTGGATGACGGAACGCCCGTTTTTGTTGTATTCTTCTAGTTGCTAGGGTTTTCCTTGAGCAATGAGCAATCTCTGCCTCTCAGATAAGTTCCCTCTGACGCCATTGATCTTTTTATCTATCTGTAAGGGGGTAATTCTTCCCAATGACCACAAGTATAAGGAGTATTCTTCCCACTGACTATCACACTAATATATCATGAGTTGTAGATATAGTCATTTTTAGGAGGGGTTCTCTCAGACCAGAAAGTTATTTCAAGGGTTCCTCTGTGTTGAAAAGGTTGAGAAACCCTGCAACCCCCTACCTTTTCCACTACCCCAACTTGCTGCTAACCCCACCCCCTTTACTTCCATATCTTTTTCCTTTTTCTATACTTTTCCTGGTACTTTCTCAAGCCCCTATGCATCTTTCTTCTATCTCAGCCAGTCCAACAGCCAGAGAATGGGGTGTAACTCCTGTTGTGGATTAATTTGTGTATGAAGATATCCTTTGACTCCAGTCGCGTTGAGGTGCCGCAATCCCTTATCGGAAAACGTATGTGAACCCTGGTCATTTTATATATGTAGTTGGGTTGGTTTATTGTTTCCTTCAAATTACTTTCGTGTAAAAGCTGATGAGAATTTAAATATGTATCTCCAATGACTGTATGCATGTAAATAATCCAATAAAAACTTTTCGGAAATTAAAAAATAATCACCCATGTAGTTGACCCTGTTTTGCTGCACCTATTACTTATAGTAATTAGCATTTACTTAAGGCTGATTTACACTTAAAGTAAATATAGAAAATGGCTTTGAACAGCCTTGGACCATTCTAAATAACATAGCAAGCTTGGATAACTACTTGTTTTCCCCATGCCAGGGATTCTCAGTTCAATAACAGCTGCAGAGCCGCCGGTTGTCCTCCCTACTAATGTACTGTTCAGATGCTGTACATCTATTCTTCTGTAAATAACTGCAATTTAGAGCTGATGTAACTTTAAAGCCACGTGTGTAAGAACATAAATTCACTAAACAAAGAGGAACAAGCAGGGGCAAAATGCCCAGTCCTATTGATGTTATCATGCTGATTAGAGACTGGTTTGATTTGTGACGTTTCTTAGTAAAAAAGAAATCTGTTAATTAAAACTGTGTAGTAAGCACACCTGCAGGTGCATCTTCTTGGAGCTGAACTATACAAAGATTTAAACTTTACAGTGCACAGCATATTAATCAATGTATCATATCTTGGCAGAGGAGCCTAGCCTGTGGGTTGCTTGAGAAATATCTGGAGACTTTTTATACAGGTTAGATTAATGAGCACTTTTGAGCTGTGAAGACCAAACTTTCCTGTGTGAGCCATGCAGATTGCACTGAACTTGCAGCAATGCTTTTATGAGACATCTTAGGAGACCACTTGGGCACAAATGTCAGATCACTGTCTAGAAATGGCAGGACTTAAGTCGAGTGGCGCTGGCTTCAACACTGATATCAATCAAATTGCAGACCCCTAAAGGGTTGCTGATATTTACATAAAACCAAGCGATACTTATGTTAATATTCTTGGCTCACACAGTTTAAAATTATATGTGGTTTTGTTCTCTTTGGGAAACAAACAGCACATAGATGATCAACATCAACAATTTTCGACTTATATTAAATCCAAACTATTGTAGCCCATAGCAAATGGCCTACATTATTTTTCATTGACTTGGATGTTCACTAACAGTTATTATTCATGATTTTTTTTCTTGTTATTAAAGAAGAACTCAAGCCAGGGTAAACGTTATAAGTACAGTGGAACCTTGGATTAAGAGCATAATCCATTCCAGGAGAATGCTTGTAATCCAAATCACTTGTACATCAAAGCATGTTTCCCCATAGGAAACAATGGAAACTCAGATAATTTGTTCCACAGTGACTGCTTATCAATGCAGTACTGTATTGGCCAGAGGTCCAGGGGCACTGGTGTATGCAATAGTGTATATGGCCAGAGGTGTGGTGGTGCTGCTGAGGCTCGGAGACGCTCGGAAACATTCAGGAATGCTCGGGAACTGTTTGCACTTTCTGTATTTCTGAGTATTTTGGAATGCTTCCAAGCATCACTTCTGGCCACATGTGATATTGCATGCACAAAGGCTTAATCCTGCTAGTTTTGGGGGCAGCACTCACAAACTGAGTTGGGATTTAAAAAAAAAAATGCTTGTATTGCGAAACGTTCGTTAACCGCGTTACTTGCAATCCGAGGTACCACTGTAAATGTATATAATTTATTTTTCAATGATTTTATTGAAAAGAGGTTTAAGGAAACATTGAGGTACTTAACAGTACAAATTAACCACTTCAGCTCTGGAAAGTTTCACCCCTTTCCTGACCACAGGATTTTTTGCGATACGGCACAGCGTTGCTGTAACTGAAAATTACGCGATCGTGCAATCCTGTACCCAAAGAAAATTTATGTCCTTTTTTCCCCACAAATAGAGCTTTCTTTTGGTGGTATTTGATCACCTCTGCGTTTTCTTTTTTGCTCTATAAACAAAAAAGAGTGACAATTTTGAAAAAAAAACTATATTTTTTACTTTCTGCTATAAACCTATCCAATATAAAGATGTAAAAAAATCAAATTTCTTCATCAATTTAAGCCAATATGTATTCTGCTACAAATTTTTGGTAAACAAAAATCCCAATATATTGATTGGTTTGCACAAAAGTTATCACATCTACAAACTATGGGATAGATTTAGGGACTTTAATTTATTTTTTACTAGTAATGGCGGCGATCGCCGATTTTTAGCGGGACTGCGACATTACATATGAAGTACTGTGCAAAAGATTTAGGTGTGAAAAAATGCTGTAAATTAACCACTTGCCGACCAGCCGCCGCAGCTTTACTGTGGCAGGTTGGCACGGCTGTGCGAATCGCCATCATTGTACGACGGCTCCTTTAAAGGCTTGCAGTGGGCATGCGTGTACTGCCAGCGGCACGCCCACAGGTCCGACAAACTCGCCTTGTACAGAGGCAGAACGGCAGAACAGCCCATCCCCCCTACAGTTAGAACACACTAAACCCCTTGATTGCCCCTAGTGTTAACCCCTTCCCTGCCAGTGTCATTTTTACTGTAATCAGTGCATTTTTATAACACTGATCAATGTAATAATGTCACTGGTCCCCAAAAAGTGTAATTTGGGGTCTGATTTGTCCGCCCCAATGTCAATCCTGCTAAAAATCGCAGAGTACTTTCCTGATAACTTTTGCGCAAACCAATCAATATTCGCTTATTGCATTTTTTGGGGTATTTTTTACCAAAAATATGTAGAAGTATGCATATCAGCCTAACGTGATGCTGCCACGCTTACCAGTCGGTGTTCTGATGGTTGGAAGCACCAATTCATTTTTTATATGCGTGTAATACTGCTCTGCTTGTGAGTATTTTAGCTACTTTGTTTTTAACCACTTCCTTACTGGGCACTTAAACCCCCCTCCTGCCCGGACCAATTTTCTGCTTTCAGCGCTGTCGCTCTTTGAATGACAATTGCGCGGTCGTGTGACGTTGTACCCAAACAAAATTGGTGTCCTTTTTTTCCCACAAATAGAGCTTTCTTTTGGTGGTATTTGATCCCCTCTGCGGTTTTTATTTTTTCCGCTATAAACGAATGAAGAGCGACGATTTTGAAAAAAGAACAATATTTTTTACTTTTTGCTATAATAAATGTCCAAAAGTAAAAAATAAACAAACTAATTTATTCATCAGTTTAGGCCGATATATATTCTTTTACATATTTTTGGTAAAAAAAATCACAATCGGCGTATATTGATTGGGTTGCAGAAAAGTTATAGCGACTACAAACTATGGACATTGGTTTATGGCGTTTTTATTTTTTTACTGGTAATGGCGGTGATCTGCAATTTTTAGCGGGCCTGTGATATTGCAGCGGACACGTCGGACGTTTGTTGACACTTTTTTGGGACCAATGACATTTATACAGCGATCAGATCTAAAAATAGACACTGATTACTGTATAAATGTCATTGGCAGGGAAGGGGTTAATACTAAGGGAGCAGTGAAGGGGTTAAAAGTGTTCCCTGGGTGTGTTCTAACTGTGGGGGGGCGGGGTTGGCAGGGGCATGACAGATCTAACTGATCCCAGTGACAGGGATCAGTAGATCTGGCATGCCCTCCCTCACAGAATGGGGAACCACGTGCATGCAGTGCCGCGCCCGGCGCGAGCCGAAGGGGAGGACGTCTATTGACGGCCTCCCGGCATTTTAGAGCCGCGCTGTAGCCATCATTCTGCTATGGCGCGGACGGGAAGAGGTTAATACAGTTGGTTTGTCAGTAATACTGCGCGATGATCTGCCTTTATACTTTTGCATGACATTGTCTGAGGAAAGCTTCTAGAGGAATTTTATCATTGGCATTGCTTTGTCCATCTCTGTGGCTGTGTGGAGGACCTATAAAGAACATATAATGTTCTTACAGCACTATTAACTATTTTTAGTTAAGTGGTCCATCAGTTGGGGTAAGAGGCTTTGTGAACCTTCCATCAGTGACGGAACCCAGCACCTCCATTTTACAACCTGCACTTTATGGACTGTCCTTTGCCTTTTCCATACAAGAACTGTTTTTTGGTGGCTTTGCACCCATTTATAGCGCTGCATATTTGTGTGTTTTGATGAATAAACTTTTTTTTTATTTTTATTTTTTTGATAAAAAATAGTTTGTTTTTTTCAAAATTGTTGCTTTTTTTTTGTTTATAACGCAAAAAAAAACAAAAAACGCAGAGGTGATCAAATACCACCAAAAGAAAGCTCTATTTGTGGTAAAAAAAGGACATCAATTTTGTTTAGATAAAACGCTGCATGACCGCGCAATTGTCAGTTAAAGCGATGCAGTGCCATATCACAAAAAAAGGACCTGGTCAGGAAGAAGGTAAATCCTTCCAGGGCTGAAGTGGTTAAGAATATTTTCAGAAATAGTAGGGCTAATGGTTTATTTTTATCAGTTAACAAAAGGGAAAGTAAATGAACAAAAATCCAAATTAAATCAATATTTTGTGTGACCATCCTTTACCTTTAAAACAGCATTGATTCTTCAGGTCTTCTAGGTATATTTGTACGCAGTTTTTGATGGAAATCGGCAGGTAGGTTGTTCCAAAGAATTGACCACAGATCTTCTGTGGATGTAGGCTGCCTCAAATCCTTTTGTCTCCTCATGTAATCACAGAGATACTTCATGATGTTGAGATCAGGGCTCTGCGGGGGCCAAACCATCACTTCCAGGGCTCCTTGTTCTTTTTTACACTAAAGGTAGTTCTTTTTTTTTCCGTAACGTTTGCATTGAGAATAAAAGCATACAGGTGTATTAATATGCAAAACAGAGTTACAAAATACATAGGTCAAAAAGGTAAACCTATTTTGTTATCATCAAAAACATAAATAATATAGAATACAACAAAGGTGTACTATGGGTATAGACATGCATCTTGTAATAGGGTACAATAGCCTGAGTTTGATCATCATAAGAATATAAGATAAACTTGTTATCATGAAGTAAATGTGTATGAATATTTTACATAATAGGTTCTACTGATAACTTGGGGGAGGCTAGGGGTGCAGTCCAGTACCTTCTGGACACCCCAGGTGGGATCAATCTGTGTCAAGGAGGCGGACTCTCCCCCAACCCCCCCTTTTCTGTAGTAACATAGTATCTGGGTTTCTAACTGGAGTGGATCGTAAGTGTATTACCACCCAATAAACAATGTGAACCTACATATCCTTTAATGTGTTGGTCCTCCTTGTGGGAGATGACCAGGTTGGGAGGGGACAGGATGTAAAGGGGATGGGAATTGGGAGTAGGGGATTTCATTCTCCTCTGCCAGGGGATGTTGGGGAACTGCTTTCACTGATTAGGTTGAGAGTCGTGAAAATGTGTCTGTTGTTACAAAGTGGCACCAGCACAACCATATTTTATTAAATTTAGATTGCGTCTCTTTTGCTAAGTAGACAAGCTCCTCCATCTGTGCGATTTTATGAATGTGACGGAGCCATTCTGCTATCGTGGGTGGGCTGGGGTTACGCCACTGGACTGGTATGCACATTTTTGCCGCATTTATCATGTGCATGGCAAGGGATCAACCGTACGATTTCAACAGAACAGAGGAGTAATGCAGTAGGCATTGCGCCGGGGAGAAGTCTAGGGAAAATGACGTGATCTGAGTAGTCAGGTGGTGGACTTCTTTCCAGAACAATTGGATTTGTGGGCATGCCCACCATATGTGTATCAGTGAAACATCGTTAGCATTGCATCTCCAACATCTGGGTGAAACCACAGGGTAGATCCTATGCAATTTCAGGGGGCTAAAGATATTTCTTAATGACATTGGCTGCATGCTTGGGGTGGTTGTCCTGCTGCAGAATAAATTTGGGGCCAATTGCACGCCTCCCTGATGGTATGGCATGATAAATATCTGCTTTTATTTCTCAGCATTGAGGACACCATTGATCCTGACCAAATCTCCAACTCTATTTGCAGAAATGCAGCCACACACTTGCAAGGAACCTCCACCATTTCAAATTGTGATTTATCAGTCCTGAGCACCTGCTGCCATTATTTTCTGCACCCCAGTTCCTATTTTTTTGGGCATAGGACATGGTAACAAGGCTAAGTGTTCATTCATTAAAATGAATGAACTGCTTGATGTGCTTAGTGTTAACGTGCATTTAAATGCTTATGTATGTGTTTAGGCATGTCATGCAGTTTTAGCCGCAAAGTGCTCCTCTACTGAATGCGTTGGCTCTCGTGTTTTTTTTCTGCCACTAAACACCCCTACCTCTAATTGCCTGTAAACGCCTATGTGTGCATGAACACGTATGCTAACAAGGAGGGGCATTTAGAAGCAGAAAAAAAAAATCAAATGCCCTTAAAAGTGGTATTTTGACACCCGGTGTGCATGAGGCCTTGCAGTGCTGATATCTCACTGCTAAAACAAAATAATTGTTTGCCAACCAAAATCACAACTTTCTTCTAGTTACAAACCAAGCTCTTTCTTTATTTTAAAACACAGACTCTTTATGATATAAAAGAAAAAAACTTTTGGCAGACATATCTTTGACAAAATAGTGTACTTTACTGCTGAAGCTTCTGCAAGCTAATTAAAGATGTTTTTTCAATTCATGATCGTTGTTTGAGCCCAAGTTAGCTAATTCTGATAGCACACTGGGCACAAGGCCAATATCATCATTTCCCTACACTGACTGTCACTCTGATCTTACTTCAAAGGAAGATTCAAGAAGGATGTTTGTTTTCAATCACACGATTGTTGGATCCTTCTTCGCATATTAGAGCAAGAACCTCACTCTTGAAGTCGTTTCTTCTGTATGTCATAAACAACTATAAATAAATGGCTGCTTAAAGTCAGATAGAAAGACGCCAAGATCCATATGGGCAGAAAAGAGAGAAGCAGGATCACAGAGATGAGGAAACTCAATGAAAAAACATATTTTGCGATTGAGACCAAGACCAAGAGAAAGGTGAAGGTTCTTTTTTTCATTATTTATTGTCATGGACTTGATATTTTTTCAGGGATTATTATTATTAATATTGACTTATGTAGTAAAGAACAGTGGTAAAGCCAGTGCACCAAATGCCAAAAGACAGAGGATAAAAGTCAGCTGCTTCCTTATACACATGAATGACAGTTGGAAGGAGTATGCCTAGAAACATTGCATGCATAGCTGTGAGACTAGGAGGCAGTGGAGGCTGGTGATTTTTTTTGGGGGGGGGGCGGGAAACAACCACCCACTCATTCAGTGGCAAGACCCCCCGCTGTCGGTCGGTCATGTCACCCGCACTGCCCCCCCGGGGGATCTCGCGGTCGGTCGCTCATCCAGCCCCGCACTTACCCCATCCATGTTGCGGGCGGTTAGTGCTCCTACGGGTGATGGGTGGCGGCTTCTATCGCATCTCCTCCTCCATGCGTCTCCTCCCTCCTACTCCTTGGCATCCAATAGGATCGCCTGTCCTTTCAGCCAATCGGGTGATGGTTCCTGATTGGCCGGGAGGAGGATCAGTGTGACATTAGCAAATATTCATTTGTTAATGTCACACAACTAGGTGGGCTTGGAGCACAGTGCTCTGCGCCCTGAGCCCACTCTTTTTTGAAGCCTATTAGAGCCTCTGGCTCTAATCACGTACTTCAAATCCCCCCCCCCCGCCATTAAAATCCATGCATCTGTCACCCTACATGTAGATTAGAGGGCCAGATGCATGGATAGGGAGGGCGGGCCGCCACTGCTAGGGAGGAATAGAGTATACAGTAGTATGACATCAGTTATTGAACAAAAAGATTAATACCTAGGCATTGATGTTGTTCCCTAACAATTCAAAATTATTTTTTTAAGTTGTACTAAAGTTTTTTTTTAATAAAAATAACAAACATGTTATACTTACCTGCTCTGCGTAGTAGTTTAACACAGAGCTGCCCAGATCCTGCCCTTCCTGGGTCCCTCTTAGGCACTCTTGGCCCCTCCCTCCTGTTGAGTGCCCCCACATCAAGCAGCTTGTTATGGGGGCACCCGAGCCGAGCTGCAGCTCCCTGTGTCCATTCAGACACGGAGCCACGGCCCTGCCCCCCTTTCTCTCCTCATTGGCGCACTGACTTTTATTGACTGCAGCTGGAACTAATGGCACTTCACTGCTGTCTCAGCCAATGAGGAGGGAGAGTCCCGGACAGCGGAATCTCTCGTGCAACATTGCTGGATCGAGATGGGCCCAGGTAAGTATTAGGGGGGTTGAAGGGGGCTGCTGCACACAGAAGATTTTTTATCTTAATGCCTAAAATGCATTAGGATATAAAAAACTTCTGCCTTTACAACCACTTTAGTTTTAAATGGATTCTGGACCCAAAATGAAAAAATAAAATTTCTATTTTATAGAAAGTAATCTGGAAATGTTAAATAAATAATAAATAAATTGAAGCTTACCAATCGTTAGATGTGGTGATTGTATACATTTTCTTTTTTGTGTTTTTTTTTCTATCTATTTTCACCTGCTGATCTCGCCAGTAGCACATCTCCTGTATTAGAATGTCTCCACTCTGGATGAAGGAGCACAGGGCCACATTGGGACAGCAGCATTGTCAGTCTGGGGGGAGGGGAGTGTTAGGTGGACTAGCAGATTTTGATACACGGACAAATTAAAACCAAACTCCAGCTAACACTTTAAAAGCAGCGACAGCAACATTTTTTTCCTTTTGGAATAAAGGTTTTACATGAATAAATAAAAGCTGATCATTTTAAGCACTCCTGTCAATGGTAAATGGTTTGTCTCGTCCCTGTAACTCAGTGGTTCTCAACTCCTGTCCTCGGGACCCACAAACAGGCCAGGTTTGCAGGATGTCTGAAATACATCACAGGTGATATAATTTGCTGCTCAGTGATTGCAGTATTCTAGTCTGCATCTGCAAGGTAATACTTAAAATCTGGCCTGTTGGTGGGTCCTGAGGACCGGAGTTGAGAACCACTGCTGTAACTGATAAATCTGCAGGACAACAGAAAAACATCAGACTTCCCAATTGAAACTGGATACATACCTTCTATTACCGGCAAAACAAAAGCTTGTAAACGACAGTTTGTCTCTTTTGCAGAAGTCCATTGTCGCACTGACAACCTTTTATTAACAAAAAGCTTAGTAGCATTCTCCTAGGGCAGTGGTTCTCAACTTCTGTCCTCAGGACCCACTAACAGGCCAGGTTTGCAAGATAACTGACATACATCACAGGTGATATCATTTGCTGCTCAGTGATTGCAGTATTCTAGTCTGCATCTTCCCAAGGTAATACTTAAAATCTGGCCTGTTAGTGGGTCCTGAGGACAGGAGTTGAGAATCACTGTCCTAGACACACATAAAACATTCTTACAAACCTAGGCACCATGGATCCAATATGCTCACCCCTCCATGTCTCCTGAAAGCTAAACACTGCCATTGACATTGAAAGCCCTGGGTTTATGGTCAGGGTGTCCCGACGTCCTTCTTCTTTTCCCCTCTTCCTCTTTCAATCCTGTTCTATTTCCTCCCCTTCATTTTCTCTCGGCTCTCTGATCTTGGAGGCCTTGGTTGCTATGTTTCTTGACTCCAACATCCAATCCAAGAGTGTCTCCAAGTTTACAGTTAACGCATGATTTACCCTTCACCCCCCACCCTTTCCCATTCCTAATTATCCTATTATAGTTCATAAAATGTATATCGTTAATGTATACTTAACGCGCACCATGTCATACTTATTAAACTTTACTATGCAGTTCCTGACCTTTGACTTTACCTAGGGACTGTTAACTGTACATCTGAAGTGTGAGATCTAAGCTGCCTCTCTTACTGCTAGTCTTTGGATATGTGGAGTGAGACTTTGTGTTGCCATTACTGTGCTGTTCACTGTTCACCCTAACTCTGTTTAATTTAATGTGGATCTGTGCTTTCTCTACCTCTCCTACCTCCCCTGCTGCTTCTTAATAATACATCAGACCGCCAGTCATTAAGGGGACATGAGAGAGCAAAGCCTGCTCCTCTACCATAGAAAGTAAGAAAATTTGCATTAGTATGTCCCGTGGATCAGTGCCCTGCTCGCCATGCTATTTGTTTGACAATCCCTACCTGAATAGAGAAATCTATTTATTTTACAAATTCGGATCCCATGGATTTCAATCATATACAAACAAATGTAATGTTCTCCGAATCATGCGCAAACCAAACCCAGGTGCATTGCTACTGCTGATTAACACACTAAATTTGTAAACTCTGATAGTTTCCCAATGTCTAATAGATGTGGCACATCACCAACAATTAATTTATACAGGAAACACTTAAAAAAGTAATAAATACCTTTTTAATTCTGCCATTTCTGGGTCATGTGAGGTTTTTCTTTTTGCCATCTCAATATGGCCCAGGTCACCTTTTTAGGGCATTCCTCCAAGGTCATGGACAGCAGAGCTGCCCATCAAGCACCTGATCTTCCCCCGTAGGCATTGCTCCTGGGTAGGGGAGACTTGAAAGAGCTAAAGTGATGTCATCGGGGCATGTGATCTGTTCTGGCTTAGCTCAACCCCCGACATGGGCAGAGCTGATGTAGGCAGCTAGGAATACCACCATAGCAAATTGAAGACACGCCTTACTTAGCAGATGAAAGAGAGCAGGAGAATGGCTTTATGAACCCACAGATACATATCACCAAGAATAAAGAATAAGTGACTGCTAGGACCAACAGGTCATTTATTTATAAGGGAAGTTTTTTGTTTTTACTTTTTTTGGGGGCAATACTGGCACTTTAAAGAGAAAATGGGATTGTCATTAAACATTTTCCTTTTGCATATCAATATTGCTAAATAATGCAATTGACTGCATGTTTGACATTATATATGTACATAGTTTCCATGGCATTTGCTATACATGCCTATTATATTTTTTGGCAACAACAAATAGTAGAGGCAACTATTTTCCCTGAGCTTAATTAATTTCTGATGGCAATCAAGGAAAACGCTGAACATATCTCACCCCTGATAACATGATATTTACGTCCGTGCTATGTTTAATGTATCAGTTTGAAAAGATGTAAAATGGGCAGTGTACATGTCATTCCAGATTCTGATCTTACTGCAAGCATGACAGCTTGTAAGGATGTTTGTGGTGTAGTAGGCCAGCATACAATGCAATGATGATAATTGAGGCTGATTATAATGAGCATTGCCCCAGCTGCAGATTGTGTGTGGATACTACACGAACAACATTACATTGTTATCACAGCCGGATAGCTATCGTCAGAGCCTTAAGGCACATATTATTAGTACTTCTCTAAAATTCTGCTCTACAACCAGCTGCTGGTGAACCACATGTAGTTATCAGCTCCTTTCTATGTTGTAGTAGCCTCTCAACAGGTGCTAAAAATCTGCATGTTTCAACATTTAATACACTGTAGGTAATATGATAGAATATAGTTAATTTAGTTTATTCAAGGAAATTGTAGGACGTTGGTGTAAGGGAATTCCAGTACAGTGACTGATAGATAGAAATGCGCATAGCATATCTAATAGAAATTAATATAGGCACATTGCTAATAGAAATGCGTGTGGACGCATTGCTCAAAGGAATTGGCATGCGCACACGCATGTGCACACACACGAGAACATGCCCACAGTTTCTGGCACCAGATGGGCTATTTAAGGAATGATCTTGCCCACTGGCAGTGCTGACTGGTCTTCAGCTTTCCCCCTTCTCCTAATTTTGGCTCAGTTTGTGACCACGCTTCCACCTATGCTTCTGTACATCATTGCCCGCCTGTTATGGACCTCAGCTACCTCTCTGACCTCGCTTCTGTTTCCGATTTGGCTTCATACCACTTCTGAGTGCTTGCTTGGGCTGTCCGTCATGACCTCTCCAGTCATCACAGTGTGTTCCTGCCTAAAGCCTGCTGAGAGCTTCGACAAGTCATGCTTCCAGAACCTTTGGTACATGTGGAGTGCTCCTTTAACCTTGGCTAGTCCAGCATGCATCACATCTGCTCCTGGCCTGATGTCCTACCTGACTTCTCAAGCCTGCATCTCCTGCTGCAAGTTCTGCTATCAACACTTGCCGGCACTCGTGTTCCTCCTGTCCCTTGGCACCATATGTTCCACCTTCAGCGGGGCCTGGGCTGGAGAGACCAACCTCATGAATTCAGTCTCCTACCAGGCTGCTACCTTGTCTAGTGTCCAATTCTGCCTTAATCACTTCAGCCCCGGAAGGATCTGCCTACTTCCTGACCAGAGCACTTTTTGTGATTCGGCACTGCGTCGCTTTCACTGCGCGGTCGTGCAACATTGTACCCAAACAAAATTGACATGCTTTTTTCCACACAAATAGAGCTTTCTTTTGGTGGTATTTGATCACCTCTGCGGTTTTTATTTTTTGCGCTATAAACAAAAAAAGGCACCAATTTTGAAAAAAAAACTTTTTTTTTACTTTTTTGTTAAAATACATACCAAAGAAATATATAAAAAAGCAAATTTATTCATCAGTTTAGGCCGATATATATTCTTCTACATAAAAAATCTACAAAAAAAAAAATGCGTATATTGATTGGTTTGCGCAAAAGTTGCCGCGTTTACAAACTGTATATCTAGCGATACAGTCGGCAAGTGGTTAAATCGTATTTTCACTTTTGCAGTCAAATTTGAGAAAACCCTACTACATGTTTGTTATATGCTCCCATTCATACAGCATATCCCCCATTTTTTTGTAATATTTTGTTTCAATATTTTTATTGGATTTTTAACAAGAGAGTTGTACAAGAAGAGAAATAACATTTTCTATTATATATTGAAAAATAGCATGAATATGTACAGTGTTACAACGGAGATAAGTCCCCGACTGAGTGGTATACTGTGTACAGAAGTAGGCACTCTATCTTCCATTTGTAACATCATAACACGGAGAAATTGGTATATTAGCTTAGAAGAGAGCAGTGTTCAGTAGAAACCAATGCATTTAAGGACCATGTACGTATGGGTCGAAATGCGTAAAATAAAAGTAAGAATAAGTATAAAAATAAAAATAGGCAAAAGGGGAGCAGAGGTGCCAGAGGGTTTGCTCACCAAGCTGGGGTCCGGCTAGGTGGCCCAGCTTATGTGTGGGAGCAAAGGCCCCTTGGGACCCATGCGTTAGCGTACTAGGGGGTAGGAGAATCGAGTATAAGGAGAAAGAGAGAAGGCGCCGAGTGGGAGGAGGGAAGGGGGGGATAGTAGGGGGGTATCTCCAGAGGGGGGCACAAACCCGGTGCAGTATAGAGGCGTGTAGGCCTGGTGAGGTTGCTTCACCCATTGTTTTTTGTAATATTTCTTATCTTTTAGTAGTTTTTTTGAACAATGTTAGCTGGTCATAGATGGTTGCTTTTTCATTCCATTAGCCAGAGAGGATATAAGAAAAAGGAATGGATTCCCCCATCCATACGAGGAATCCTCCCTGACGTGCTATTGTATTATGGCAGCAGGAACTTGTCTGCTGTCAGATTACACTGATCATCCCTGCAGCAGATTGGCTGCAGCTGCAGATCAAAAGTTTTCCAAAAGTCCTCTTTGACATAAGTCAATTTTTTAGATCATCTTCTGTAGAATGAAAATGGCCATAGATGGACCAACGTTCGGCTTATTCCTGTTGAACCCCCTTCTATGGGTGGCTTTAGAATGAGCCTGTCCCAAGTCTGTCCTCATTAATATATAATTCAAGATGCCCAACCTTCACACCTTTAACCCTTTGATAGGATAGACAGTGTTCAATTCTACGTACAATTGATAACAAAGATCTGCCTGCACAATACAGACAGGGAAAATGATTGCAAACACAGCTGGCCACCCCCTCACAAACAAAGAGAACTATGTAGCATTTTTCCTTGCTGGAGGGTCCAGAATAGATCATCTAAAAAAGGTAAGCTACAATTTCTAAATATTTAGAAGTTATTCTATGTGAATGGGGGCATGCACCAAATATAATGTAAATGCTATCCTAAATGGGTTGCAAAAGAGGAAATATACGTACATTAATCCACCTCTGATTCACATGATGGACCAGTTGATAGGCAGACTTTGGGATACATTTTATTCTACCGTATAGTGTGTGTGTTACATACTAACTCATCATATCCACTAAGACGCGGTCATACAAGACCATGGGTGGCTAGTTCATGAGACTTAGTGGAAAATGCCTTAATACAGCATTTCTCATGCTTGTCAGCCACTGTACAATTGATCTAAATACAAATCGTCCTGACCTTGTCAAGAAAGACAAGAAAGACATATTGTCACAAACCAAGAGAGAGGCCTGTTAAAAACAAGTGAAAGCTTTAAATAGCATGTTGCTAAATTGTTAGTCACAGCACTGAAGTCCTCTATCTGACCTTCTACTAAGTTTTAAAAGGTGAATTTCAGCTTTAGCATGCTGTTTTCAATCAATATAAAACTGTTAAAACCATTGCTTTGTTTTATACGTTGTTAATGTAAAATTCCAGCCAAAGACTCCTTTATAGTTTGGATAAAATGAAGAAAGTTTAGAACCTTTGTCAGGTTTTAGAGGTGTCTGTGTCCTCGCTGCACAAGCTCAACTCACTTCCTGTTCTAGAGATAGTTGTTACAGGAACAGGAAGTGAGGGAAGATCTCACCATCAAGCAGAGGTTTTAACCTTTCCTTGCTCTGTCTAAAACTTTAAAAAATATATTTGGAGTTATATTTTAAATATAAATATAACTATAATGTGCTTTGTGCCTGTTATCAGTATATGGGTTAGGTGCAGCATTGTGCGGTAGGCAGAGAACACACAGCGTTCAAGTTTGGCAATAGCAATATATTTCAGAAAAGTTCACCAAGACACCAAGCCTGACGGGAAAGCTTACACAGTGACAGTGGTAAAACAACAGTATGGAGAATGGAAGATGCCAACAGTGTCTGCCACGAGGAGTGGAAATGTGGCCTGGCCAGTCCACACCCAAAAGGGAAGGCTTCCTAGAAGAGGTAGAGTAATCCCTGCACTATCTCTACTCCTCAGGAACCGTACCCTGTCTCTAAGCACTGTTTCTGCCAGACAGAGAACTTTTCCCTACACTAGTCACTCCCATAAAGCATGCCAAGCCTGGGATCCGAAGTCTAAAATTGTCTGACCCAAGATGGCCTCTAGAATCACATGGTGCCCCCGCATCCAATCGGATAGAGACCCCCTAGTGAATGAGAAAATCATAAAGGTACCAAGTTTCCCTGACTTCCTCCCTCAACTGCATTGCCTCTACGGTCAAGTGCCATCTACAGTGGAGAATAGCGACTGCATTTGCCTACAAGTAGCTCTTTACTGAAATGGCTTTGTCCCACCTTGCCTTCCTTCTTAAGCCTTGTACACATGGTTCAACGGTCGTACAACCAAATGGACCAAATTGTATGTTGGATCATGTAACTCGCGTACTAACATGCACTAAATGATCGTACGACCAAGCCGAACATAGTGACATGTTATGAACGTATAAAGAGAAAGTTCAGGTGCATGTAATTAGTGTCTGGCCGTTCCTGACTTCTGAGCATGCGTATTTTGCACAGTACAACTTGTTGGACCTACTTC
Source organism: Glandirana rugosa (assembly GCA_018402905.1). Classification (NCBI taxonomy): domain Eukaryota; kingdom Metazoa; phylum Chordata; class Amphibia; order Anura; family Ranidae; genus Glandirana; species Glandirana rugosa. Next base: position 658,817 of record BLSH010448620.1, on the reverse strand, counting down.
TCTGTACACACGATACAACAGTCGTACGACTGCTTGCTGGTTCTACCAAAGTTTTAAAGTTTGCTCATACAACTCCTGTAATGGTCAGATGAGCATACAACAAGCGGTCGTATGACCGTTTGCATTTGACCGTTGAACCGTGTGTACGAGGCTTTACAGTACATCACTTTTACAGCCATAAAAGAGTTTGCTCATTTATTTAATACAAGTTTTGCAGAGACCACAGTTACACAGTTAACAGAAATGTGAAAGGAATTGCCTTATCTACTGTATACCTCAACAGTAAACAAATGAATCACTGGTATTCTGCAAAAATAAGTATTTCTTATTTTTGAAACTGAGCTACAGGCAAAAGGCTGAATAAACAGTTGAAATACATTTAAGAGAGGTACTTTTCCTGCCAAAATATTTGTATTTCTGTCCATCCATTTTTGATATTTACTTAGCCCTGCTACATACCTTAGCTCTATCTGGCAGGAGAGTAGATATGATTTTTCACTTCTGTCATTCAGTACCATTTACAGGTATCCTCCCCACCCTGACCCTTTGATTGGACAGTGAAAGGAGAAGTGATTTACCGAGGAGCTCATCTTTTGGTCACTCTACTCTGTCCTCCTATCAGCATGCTCCTTGCACCGAAATACAATTGGTTAGCTGATTATGTTGCTTCTCTTTTCCCCAGTCTGATCTCTGCTGTGCAGGGAATGCAAGAGGTTGGCAACAAGTTAGATGCAGGCACTTACATTGATTGTATTTAGCAAATAATAAAAATAATCATGTATTTTTAAATACAGAACCGCATTAGTTTGTGTTGCCTAGAGTTCAGCTTTAACTATAATTATTGCATGGCTAGTTCCCATTTGTAGGTAACAGTTAGTGCTCTAGAAACCAGCTGGAGCTCTAAGGGTCCTTTCACACAGGCGATTAAACCAGGTCCGCCTGTCAGTTTTTCAGATGAACCTGATCGGATGGTCCATGCATTCCTTTGGACTGGTGGATTTAAAACTGACTTGTGTCCGTGTACACCCACCTACCCTCGGGTCTGATCAGGACTGCATCCTTCTCCTTTTGGGCAGACCGGATCAGAGGCAGCCAGCTGTAAACCAATAGCAGAGTCCAATTACTCCTGGGCATCCATAGAGCAGAGTGGGGTCTGTCTGTGTCTGCTCTGCATAAACTGAGTGGACATGGACCTGCTCTACTTCAACCAGAGGGGGATCTGTGAGCAGATCCCCTTCTGATCGGATCACAAACCGCCCATGAAAGGGCAATAAAAGGAATCTTTGATAGCTCTTTTACTAAATTAGACCTAAATAGCAGACATGACTTCTTTCCTAGCAGAGACATTCACCTATATCAATCACTCACAGTATGTTCAGCTGCTAAAAAGCAAACAGGTGGTGCTGGGCTTTCTGATATAGTTGAGCGGACACCTGGATGTTCGGGTTCGTTTGGTTCGGCCAAACTTTGCGGAAAAGTTCGGGTTCGGTACCGAACTTCACCCGAACTTGACCCCGGACCCCGAACCCCATTGAAGTCAATGGTGACCCAAACTTTTGCGCACAAAAGCGGCTGTAAAATAGTCCTGGAAAGGGCTAGAGGGCTGCAAAAGAAAGCAAAATGGGGGTAAGGAGTAGGACAATTGCCCTACAAACAAATGTGGATAGGAAAATAGCTTAAAATCACAAAAAAATAAAAATAAAATGGGAGGAGGAGGTGGATGTGGCGTAGGAGCCTAGAGGTTGACTAGGCCGTGACCGTGGAAGTGGCGGTGGTGGAGGAGGAGGAGGAGTAGGAGGAGGTAGCCAACACTGTTATTTGTTTGTTTGTTTTTTTTGTTCTAATTGGGGTAGCCCCCAAAATATTGAGACATATTAAAAAAAAACAAGTATACTAATGGCTGTGTGAGGCTGGTCTAATGTCTAAGGTAAGGTACAGACAAGTCTTGTGGGATCCATGCCTGGTTCATTTTAATAAACGTTAGCTTGTCCACGTTGGCTGTGGACAGGCGGCTGCGCTGGTCTGTGATAACGCCCCCTGCCGTGCTAAACACACGTTCAGACAATACACTGGCTGCAGGGCAGGCCAGCACCTCCAAGGCATAAAGGGCAAGCTCAGGCCATGTGCCCAATTTGGAGACCCAGAAGTTGAATGGGGCAGACCCATCAGTCAGTACGTGTAGGTGTGTGCACACATACTGTACCACCATGTTGCTGAAATGCTGCCTCCTGCTAAGATGTTGCCTATCAGCTGGTGGTGCTGTTTGGTGTGGTGGGCTGCTGTCAAAGCTTTTCCACATTTCAGCCATGCTAACCCTGTCTTCTGAGGTGCTGGCGGTGCCACAGCTGCGTTGGCGACCTCTTCCTCCTCCTCCGCCTTCGCCTTGTGCTTTCACAGAGCCCCCTGTGTCATTTGGGAATGCCCTCAGCAGCGCGTCTACCAGCATGCACTGGTATTTGCGCATCTTCCGATCACACTCCAGTGAGGGAATTAAGGACGGCACGTTGTCCTTGTAACGGGGATCCAGCAGGGTGGCCACCCAGTAATCGGCACAAGTTAAAATGTGGGCAACTCGGCTGTCGTTGAGCAGGCACTGCAGCATGTAGTCGCTCATGTGTGCCAGGCTGCCCAGAGGCAAAGACCAGCTGTCATCTGTGGGAGGTGTATCATCTGTGTCATCCGTATCCCCCCAGCCACGCTCCAGTGATACCCAGGAGCTGCGTTGGGTGCCACCCTGCTGTGAACACGGTTCCTCCTCCTCATCATCATCTTCCTCGTCCTCCTCATCCTCCAGAACTGTGACCTGGCTGGAAAATTTTTTACCTGGCCTATGCTGGTGCAGGAACCCACCCTCCGAGCCACTTGTGAATGACTGGCCTGATAATCGTGGAAATTACCCCTCTTCCTCCTCCTCTTCCTCCTGTGCCACATCCTCTTCCATCATCGCCTGAAGTGTTTTTTCAAGGAGACATAGAAGTGGGATACTAACGTTAAGAACAGCGTCATCGGCACTGGCCATGTTGGTGGAGTACTCGAAACACTGCAATATGGTACACAGGTCTCGCATGGAGGCCCACTCATTGGTGGTGAAGTGGTGCTGTTCCACAGAGCGACTGACCCATGTGTGCTGCAGCTGAAACTCCACTATTGCCTGCTGCTGCTCGCACAGTCTCTCCAGCATGTGCAAGGTGGAGTTCCACCTTGTGGGCACGTTGCAAAGGAGGCGGTGAGCAGGAAGGCCAAAGTTCCGCTGCAGCGCAGACAGGCGAGCAGCAGCAGGGCGAGAACGCCGAAAGAGCGCAAACAGCCCGCACTTCCACCCACCCTTCACCACTGCCCTCCTTGTCAGTCTGCACACTGAGGAAAGCCGCAGCAGTTGGTACCTCTGTTTCGTCATCATCAGAGACGTGCTGCGGTGGTGTTTCCATGTCCTCATCCTGCAACAGAAGTGGTTGGGCATCGGTGCACTCAATGTCTTCCACTTCTGGGGCAGGGCTTTGTGGATGGCCCACGGAAAGCACACTAGCAGAGTCATCAAAAAGCATAAGAGACTGCTGCATGACTTGGGGCTCAGACTGCTTGGCTGATTTACAAGGAGCTGAGGTGAAAGACAGATGGCCATGGGGTTCAGGTGCCAACTCTGAGCTTTCATCAAGGGAGGAGTGGGAGGGTGGGAGACAATGTGAAGGAACTGGAGGTATTGTCAGCCACCCAATCCACTATTGCCTGTACTTGTTCTGGCCTCACCATTCGTTGAGCTCCATTCGGGCCTACCATATAACGTTGAAGGTTCTGTCGGCTACCTGAGGAAGGTGTCTCACTTGTGCGTGTAGCTGCCACAGATCGACCACATCCTATCCTTGCAACAGGAGCTTCAGCAACACCAGCAGCACCAGCAGCACCACGACCACGTCCCTTAGTTGACGCTCTCCTCATTCTGGACACATATGTACTATGTAGCACTATTTATTAATACTAAAAAAAAAATAATAAATTATTCATTTTTTTAAAAAAAAAGAAAATTATAGATGCACTTTTTATTTTTGTGCAAGAAATGCACGCTCACACCAGCAGCCGGAACCTCTCCACCGCTCACACCAGCAGCAGGAACCTCTCCCTACACCAGTATGAGATGATTTTAGAACGATAATCTGTCTTTCACAGCACCGACAGGAACCTGTCCCTAATGCAGTAGTAGATGGTTTTAGAACGATAAACTCTCCCTCAGAGCACCAACCGGAACCTCTCCCTAATGCAGTAGTAGATGGTTTTAAAACGATAAACTCTCCCTCAGAGCACCAACAGGAACCTCTCCCTAATGCAGTAGTAGATGGTTTTAGAACGATAAACTCTCCCTCAGAGCACCAACAGCAACCTCTCCCTAATGCAGTTGTAGATGGTTTTAGAACGATAAACTCTCCCTCAGAGCACCAACAGGAACCTGTCCCTAATGCAGTAGTAGATGGTTTTAGAAGGATAATCTGTCCTTCAGAGCACCAACAGGAACGTCTCCCTAATGCAGTAGTAGATGGTTTTAGAATGATAATCTCTCCCTCAGAGCACCAACAGGAACATCTCCCTAATGCAGTAGTAGATAGTTTTAGAATGATAATCTCTCCCTCAGAGCACCAACAGGAACGTCTCCCTAATGCAGTAGTAGATGGTTTTAGAATGATAATCTCTAACTCAGAGCACCAACAGTTACGTCTCCCTAATGCACTATAAGATGGCTCTGAACGATCTGACACACAGCGCTACGTGACTCCAGCCTCATATAGAGGCTGGGTCACATGATGCACTGGCCATTCACAGCCATGCCATTAGTAGGCATGGCTGTGATGGCTTCTAAGGGCAAACTAGTGAAAAGCTTGTTGATTGGCTGCCCAGCAGCTATAGAAAAGGCGCCAAAAATACCCGAATACCGAACCCGAACCCGGACTTTTTTCAAATGTCCGGGTTCGGGGCACGGACACCCTGAAGTCTGGTACGGACACGAACTTTACAGTCCGGGTTCGCTCAACTCTACTTTCTGATTAGAAAGTCCAACAGACTTTTAAGGCCTCATACACACTGACGTTTTTTGGCGTTTTTTTGCAGCTCTCCATGTTAGTGAAAGGCCCCATAAAAACATCAAAGTTTTTTAGCTGTAGAGGGCATCGGCGTTAGTGAGCTGAAACTCAGAGGATTTTTTTTTTTTTGAAAAAACGGCTATTGATGCCGAAGCTCACTAACGCCGATGCAGAACGCCAAAAAAAACGCTGATTTTTCCCTGACGTCGAACCCAAAATTTTGCTTATTTTTAAACATACGTCCGTGTGTATGAGGCTTAAACTCAAATGTCATCTGCCTAAAAAAAAAAAAAAAAAAAAAAAAAGGACCAAAAACCATTATAGCACTCCATTTATAGATTCAAGAGGGGGTCAAAAACATCATAAGATAATGCAGAAAATGCCTTCAATCTTACTATTCTGATAGTTTTTTGTTTTGCTTTACATACAGTGGGTACGGAAAGTATTCAGACCCCCTTAAATTTTTCACTCTTTGTTATATTGCAGCCATTTTCTAAAATCATTTAAGTTCATTTTTTTTCCCTCATTAACCACATCAATACTGGGCACGAAAACCCCCTTCCTGTCCAGGCCATTTTTCAGCTTTCAGCGCTATCACACTTTGAATGACAATTACTCAGTCATTTAACATTGTACCCATAAGAAATTTGCGTCCTTTTTTCACACAAATAGGGCTTTCTTTTGGTGGTATTTAATCACTAGTGGGTTTTTTATTTTTTTGTGCTATAAATAAAAAATGACTGTGAAAAAAATTAGCAAAGTTGTGATTTTTCTTCATAAATTTTGGCCAAATTTTATACTACTACATATCTTTGGTAAAAATAACCCAAATCAGTGTATATTATTTGGTCCTTGTGAAAGTTATAGAGTCTACAAACTATGGTGCCAATCATTGAAAATTGATCACACCTGATGTACTGAAGGCCTATCTAATTTCTTGAGACACTAACAAGTCAAGAAAGTACAGATACCACCCAAATGATCCCTTTTTGGAAAGTAGATATTCCAAGGTATTTAGTAAGTTGCATGGCAAGTTCTTTGAAGTTGTCATTTTTCCCACAATTCTTTGCAAAATGAAGATTTTTTTTTTTTTACAAAATTGTCATATTAATACGTTATTTCTCTCACATGGCATATGCATACTTGCAACTACACCCCAAAACACATTCTGCTACTCCTCCTGAGTATGGCGATATCACATGTCTGAGACTTTTTCACAGCCTGGCCACATACAGAGGCCCAACATGCAGGCAGCACCATCAGGTATTCTAGGGACATAAATTACACATCTAATGTCATGACGACCTATCACACTTTTGAAGGCCCCGTAGCACCAGGACAATAGAATTGCCCACAAAATGACCCCATTTTGGAAAGCAAACACCCCAAGGTATAATGAGTCTTTTGAACGGTTCATTTTTTTACAGAAGTTTTTGGAAAATGTGGAAAAAAAATGAAAACACATTTTTTTTACACAAAGTCGTCCATTTACAAGAAATGTCCAACACATAGCATGTACATAGCAAAAATGGCACCCCAAAATACATTCTGCAACTTCTCCTGAGTATGGCGATACCACGTGTGTGAGACTTTTACACAGCCTGGCCACATACAGAGGCCCAACATTGAACAAGCACCTTCAGACGTTCTACAAGCATAGATTGCACATCTCATTTCTCAACCACCTATTACACTTTTGAAGGTCCTGGAGCACCAGGACAATGGAATTGCCCATAAAATGACCCCATTTTGGAAAGCAAACACCCCAATGTATAACATATGAGTAGTGTTGAGCGAACCCGGACTGTAATGTTCGGGTCCGTACCGAACACGGACATTTCAAAAAACGTTCGGGTGCAGGGCAGCCAATCAACAAGCGTTTTACTGGTTTGCCCTTAGAAGCCATCACAGCCATGCCTACTAATGGCATGGCTGTGATTGGCCAGTGCATCATGTGACCCAGCCTCTTTATAAGCTGGAGTCACGTAGTGCTGCAGTCACATGCTCTTGGGTTAGTGTAGGGAGAGGAAGCTGACAGCCTGAGGGAGAGATTAGAGACATTTTAAGATCTGATCCTGCATCCTGAGATAGATTACTTTACTACTGCTGTGCTGTTGCTCTGAGGACAGATAGCAGAAATTAGAGATTTCACATACCGCTGCTTTGAGTTGCAGATCAAACTCTGCATAAAACAACGATCGCTATGATCGTGCTCAACGATCAGATTGTTGGAGGAATTTGAGATTTCAAATACCGCTGCTTTGAGTTGCAGATCAAACTCTGCATAAAACAACGATCACCACGATCGTGCTCAAAGATCAGATTGTTGGAGGAATTTGAGATTTCAAATACTGCTGCTTAGAGTTGCAGATTGCAGATTAAACTCTGTCTAACGCAACGATCGTTACGTTTGTACACAACGATCAGATTGTGGGATCGTACACAACGATCAGATTGTGGGAGCAATTTGAGATTTCACATACTGCTGCTTTGAGCGATCTGACTGCACTAGGTAGAGGCTTCACGAGGGTGTTAGACTAGCAACACATGCTAGGGTGTTAGACTAGCA
>BLSH010448620.1:634906-646871 GCA_018402905.1 Glandirana rugosa | reverse complement strand
TTATTAAAATGAATCAGGCATGGATCCCACAAGACTTGTCTGTACCTTGTGCAGAATAAACATTTAGACCGGACTCACACAGCCATTCATATACTTCTTTTTTTGAATAGGCCTCAATACAAAAAAAAAAAATACCATGTTGGCTACCTCCTCCTACTCCTCTACCACCGCCACTTCCACCTACACTGCCACGGTCACGGCCTAGTCAACCTCTAGGCTCCTACTCCACATCCACCCCCCTTCCCATTTTTTTATTTGATTTTAATTTATTTTCCCTATCCCCATTTTTTTGTAGGGCACTTGCCCTACCCTTACCCCCATTTTACTTCCTTTTGCAGCCCTCTAGGGCTTTCCAGGACTTTGTTACAGCCATTTTTGTGCCTAAAAGTTCGGGTCCCCATTGATTTCAATGGGGTTCGGGGTCCGTGCGATCGTTCGGGCTCCGTCCGGACCCGAACCCGGACGTTGTCCCGAAGTTCGGACGGACCAGCAGAACCCGAACTTCCATAGGTTCGCTCAACTCTACATATGAGGCATAATGAGTCTTTTGAACATGTCATTTTTTTTCCAGAAGTTTTTGGAAACTGTGGAAAAAAATGAAAACGCATTTTATTTACACAAAGTCGTCCATTTACAAGAAATGTCCAACACATAGCATGTACATAGCAAAAATGACACCCCAAAATACATTCTGCTACTCCTCCTGAGTATGGCGATACCACATGTGTGAGACTTTTACACAGCCTGGCCACATACAGAGGCCCAACATTGAACTAGCACCTTCAGATGTTCTAAGAGCATAAATTGCACATCTCATTTCTCAACCACCTATTACACTTTTGAAGGTCCTGGTGCACCAGGACAAATGGAATTTCCCATAAAATGACCCCATTTTGGAAAGCAAACACCCCAACGTATAATATATGAGGCATAATGAGTCTTTTGAACATGTCATTTTTTTCAGAAGTTTTTGGAAAATGTGGAAAAAAATGAAAACATTTTTACACAAAGTCATCCATTTATAACATATTTCCAACATATAGCATGTACATAGCAAAACTGACATCCCAAAATACATTCTGCTACTCCTCCCGAGTATGGCAATACCACATGTGTAAGACTTTTACACAACCTGGGCACATACAGAGGCCCAACTTCCAAATAGTACCATCAGGCGTTCTAGGAGCATAAATTACACATATAATTTACTGAGAACCACACATCATCAAATAGCATGTACATACCAAGAATTACACTCCAAAATAAGTTCTATTGAGGAAAGGGTAAAAAAGAAGTATTACCTGTGGTTTTAGTAGTGTCCACCGAGGAGAGCATTGGTCCAGGCAGCAGGCAGGGATGTGCTTAGTGATGGCAATAGTAGTTTTCCAGACAGCAGGCAGCAATATTGTCTATAGTTAGTACAAGGACATTGTCAGCACAGCCAAAGCATTTGTCCATAGAAATTGTCCAGACAGCCAACACAGCCATAATATTGGTCCTGGTAAATTGTCACCTGCAGTCACTCACTGTACAGCTCTCCAGTCCTTCATAAACATGCTGCCTCTTGCTACAGCTAATTTCTTCCATAGTCCAGGTAGCAGGCAGAGGTGTGGTCAGGTCATGCAGCAAGCAGAGGCATGATGGCAGTAAGTCAGCAGCAGGCTGAGTGCCTCATTTGGGTAAAACCTGTGCACAGGGGCACAGGGGTAGAGGCTTCTCCCACCCTTCGCTTTGAAGCCACCGGGCAACCAGTCCCTAATCCAGAAATTACAAAACCCAGAGTAAACAAAAAATTGTTTTCTCCATCAGTCCGGAAAAACAAATTCTGGTGCCCCTCACATATGTGAGACCCCTGTGTTCTACTGTAGCAGGGCAATAGATCAATCCAAGTGGTAGGCAAAAGCATAATCGATAACAAGCCAGGGTCAGTTCACGTGCAAGCAGTTCAAACGGTAGGCAGAAGCGTAGTTGATAAAACAGGCCAGGGTCAGTGCACATGCAAGCAGTCCAAACAGTGGGCAGAAGCGTAGTTGATAAAACAAGCCAGAGTCAGTTCACATGCAAGCAGTCCAAACGTTAGGCAGAAGCATAGTCGAAAAACAGGCCAGGGTCAGTTCACATGGAAGGAAGTGGCATGGTTATTTGGGGAAGCATGAAAATGGTCAGCACTGATGGATTATAAAAATTGTGGAATATATGGGCTAATATTTTATGGATGTGTGGTACACTCTGAAGCATTCACCAACGCAAAGGCCAGGTTCGGAGGGACACTGGGGACAATGGAAGCTGGTATCTTTACGGAATCCTCTCTTGCTGCATACTCTGCATCTTTTTTGGCGTCTTCGGCCTGTTTCAGATGGGGGATTGGGTCCGGGAAGTGGCGCTCATCAAGTTGGCTAACCGCATCAGAGCGAAGGTTTTCTGGAGGGGGGCTTTCTGGATAAATGAGGGACGTGACAGTTTCTTCTATGAATTTTAGGAAGGGGGCAGGGTTTTCTGTGGATTTACTAAAGATTATGTAGGCATTATACATGGCCAAATTAATTAGATAAAGGGCTATCTTCTTGTGCCAGAACCGGGACCTCCTTATTGCCAAATACGGTTGGATCATTCGGTCGTTTTAAATCCACCCCTCCCATGTAGAGATTATATTCCTGGACGCAGGTTGGCTTTTGAATGGGGCCTCTTCTTCTCGGATCCTCAACAGTGGTGTCGTCATGGATGGTGGACATCATGTGAACATTACGGTTATCCCTCCACCTCAAGGCCAGCACTTCGTTGCATCGCAACGTTGCTTTTTCTCCCTTTTGCAATCTCTTGTTCACAATAGATTGTGGGAAGCCCTTCCTATTCTTCCTTATGGTTCCGCAGGCCAGGGTATTAACAAGGTACAGATGCTTGAAAAGGGGCAAACTGGTATAAGAATTGTCCAGATATAGATGGTATCCCTTATTGAGCAGTGGGTAGGCCAGGTCCCATACGATTTTTCCAGCTGTGCCTATGTAGGTCGAGCAGTCAGGGGGCTGGAGCTGGGAATCTCTTCCTTCATAAATGCGGAATGTATGCAGATATCCCGTGGCTCTCTCACAAAGTTTATATAATTTCACACCATATTTGGCTTTTTTGCTAGGAATATACTGCTTTATTCCTAGCCGGCCTGAAGAGGGTACCAGGGACTCATCAACACAAATATGTTGCTCGGGGATATAAAGTTCTGAAAATTGCTGGGTAAAGAAATTTATGAGTGGGCAAATTTTATTTAATTTATCGTAATTGGGATGATTACGGGGAGGGCACTGAGTGTTGTCACTGAAATGAAGGAATCTCATTATCATTTGGTATCGGGACCTGGGCATTACAGAAGAATACATGGCCATGTGGTGAATGGGGTGGGTGGGCCAGTAGGCATTTAGTTCATTTTTTTGGTAATCCCCATGTTTATGGTGAGGCCCATAAGCAATTTGAATTCTTGCAAGGTGACATCTTTCCATTCAAATGGACGGGCATATGAGGATTGGGGGTTGTTTGAAATAAATTGTTGGGCATACAAACTGGTCTGGTCCACGATCATCTGAAGAAAGGTGTCCGGTAAAAAATAGAGAAAAAAAATAAATTTCTTTTAAATTTTGGACATTGACCTGCACACCTGGCTGTGCGGTGAAAGGGGGAATTCTTGCTGCTCCCGAGCTGGAAGGCAGCCATATTGGGTTGGCAAGACCTTCTGGGAGGTGTGTAGCAGCCCTGGCTCTTGGGGGACGTGATGTGGCAGCACTGGTACTGGGCATTTGTTCCCGGGGCCTATCGCTGGCAGCAGCACTGGTACTGGGCCTTGTAATATGATCACGGTTGCTAGCGGCAGCGTTGGTATTTGGCCTGGCAATGTGATCCTGGTTGCTGTCAGCTGCCTGGTTTCTAGAGTGCCATGCCCTTTTAGGAGGAGGAACCCATTCTTCCTCCGATTCATCTTCTGATCCACTGCTGCCAATAATTTCAAATGCAGAATCAGTTCAGAGTCAGAATGGGTATCAGATTCTGATGAGAGCTCCCCGTTGCTCTCAGCGGTCATGGACAGGATACGGAATGCCTCCTCACTGTTATAAAAACATTTGGACATGGCTGTGTGATGGGTGATTGGCGGTGGTCACTGATGGGTGTCTGGCGGTGGTCACTGATGGATGACGGGTGTCTGGCGGTGATCACAGACAGGTGACAGGTGGTGATCACTGATGGGTGACGAGTGGTGGTCACTGATGGGTGACAGGTGGTGGTCACTGATGGGTGACAGGTGGTGGTCACTGATGTGTGATGGTGTCTGACGATGGTCACTAATGAGTGACGGGTGACAGGTGGTGGTCACTGATGGGTGACAGGCGGCGGTCACTGATGGGTGATGGGTAACTGGTGGGGGTCACTGATGGGTGACAGTTGGTGGTCACTGGGTGACAGGTGGTGGTCACTGATGGGTGACGGATGACAGGTGGTGGTCACTGATGTGTGATGGATGTCTGGCGGTGGTCACTGATGAGTGACGGGTGACAGGTAGTGGTCACTGATGGGCGACAGGTGGTGGTCACTGGGTGACGAGTGACAGGGGGTGGTCACTGTGTGACGGGTGACAGGCGGTGGTCACTGATGGGTGATGGATGACAGGTGGTGGTCACTGATGAGTGATGGGTGTCTGGCGGTGGTCACTGATGAGTGACAGGTGACAGGTGGTGGTCACTGATGGGCGACAGGCGGTGGTCACTGTGTGACGGGTGACAGGCGGTGGTCACTGGGTGACGGGTGACAGGCGGTGGTCACTGGGTGACTGGTGACAGACGGTGGTCACTGGGTGACGGGTGACAGGTGTGGTCACTGGGTGACAGGTGGTGGTCACTGATAGGTGACGGATGACAGGTGGTGGTCACTGATGTATGATGCGTCTCTGGTGGTGGTCACTGATGAGTGACAGATGACAGGTGGTGGTCACTGGGTGACAGGTGACAGGCGGTGGTCACTGGGTGACGGGTGACAGGGAGTGGTCACTGGGTGACGGGTGACAGGCAGTGGTCACTGATGGGTGACGGATGACAGGTGGTGGTCACTGATGTGTGCCGGGTGTCTGGCGGTGGTCACTGATAAGTGACTGGTCAGAGGCGGTGGTCACTGATGGGTGACAGGCGGTTGTCACTGGGTGACAGGCGGTGGTCACTGGGTGACGGGTGATAGGCTGTGGTCGCTGATGTGTGATGGGTGACAGGCGGTGGTCACTGATGGGTGACGGTGACAGGCGGTGATCACTGATGGATGACGGGTGACAGGCGGTGATCACTGATGAGTGACGGTCGCTGATGGGTGACAGGCGGTGGTCACTGATAGGTGACAGACCACGGTCACTGACAGATGACAGGTGCACTTTATTGGGGCAGATGTGGTGACTGATTGGGTGACAGGTGCAATGGAGGGGGCAGGATTGATGTGGCAGGTGTTGTACAGTACAAACACAGACTGGTAACTCACTGATCAAGGCTCTCCTCTCCTCACACTGGAAATGGTGTGTGAAGAGAGAAGAGCTGGTAACAGCTAGTTACCAGCCTGTGTTAACATTTGTGATAGGCTGTGAATGGATCACAGCCGATCACATGCTAACAGCCGCTGGCCAATGGCTGTTCTTTACTGTGGGAGGCAGGCTGGGAACACGCCGCCACCCACATGCACGCACCGCGCGCTCCCGATCGCACGCGTGCGCCGTGTAAACGGGGGAACACCATTTAGTGATCAGACACGGCCGATCACGTGGTAAACAGCCGTGCCCAATGGCTGTTCACCCCAGTCGGTGACGAGCTGTGTCCTGGGGACACGCCGCCACTGACAGAGCCGGGATGCGCGCACCCGATCGCGCGCAATCCCGGCTTAAAGGGACGACGTCATATGACATCGTCCCAGAACAAGAGGCTTACCGCTCCACCGTCATATGACGGTGGGTGGTAGGCAAGTGGTTAATGTACACAAAGCACCCCATATTGACAGAAAAACACAGAATTGTTGACATTTTTGCGGATTTATTAAAAAAGAAAAACTGAGATATCACATGGTCCTAAGTATTCAGACCCTTTGCTGTGACACTCATATATTTAACTCAGGTGCTGTCACGTACCTGGTGGTCGAGTCTGACTTGTGCAGGGGACAATCTCTCTTGCGGCCCTGGTTCAAGGACCCCTGGTAGTGGGGACAGGGAATCCTGGAGCACAGGGGGGCACGAGGGCTGGATATAGACTCTGATGGCAGCTGAGAATCCACTGGAGCTCGTGCAACAGAAGGGTAGTGGTGCAGGCCGGGTTGTTTATAGGCTGGCGGTGAAGTACAGAAGGATCAGGCAGGCGGGTAGTCGAGTTCAGGCAGGGTCGGCAACGTGTGGACAACAAAGGTACAAAGGTGCAGGCAAAGAGTAGTCGTAGACAGGCCAAAGGTCAGGGCAGGCAGATAGCAAACAGAGTCCAAGGGGAGCCGGGGTCACAGGATACAGGAAGTCACTTCAGAGTAGCTCACGGGTCACAGGATACTGGAACGCTGTAGAACAGACAGCATCTGCTGCAGGTTCTCCAAAGCTTTAAATAGGACCGTCTGGCGCCACCTCTGGCACATGCGCGCGCACGGGAGCGCGGGTGCGCGCGCGAACGCACACAGGCGCGCGCACCACCGTGGAGGACTGCAAAAGGCACCCGTGACCCCTAATAGGTGCTGTCCATTTCTTCTGATCATCCTTGAGATGGTTCTACACCTTCATTTGAGTCCAGCTGTGTTTGATTATACTGATTGAACTTGATTAAGGAAAGCACTCACCTGTCCATATAAGACCTTACAGCTCACAGTGCATGTCAGAGCAAATGAGAATCATGAGGTCAAAGGAACTGCCTGAAGAGCTCAGAGACAGAATTGTGGCAAGGCACAGATCTGGCCAAGGTTACAAAAAAATGTCTGCGGCACTTAAGGTTCCTAAGAGCACAGGGGCCTCCATAATCCTTAAATGGAAGACGTTTGGGATGACCAGAACCCTTCCTAGAGCTAGCCATCTGGCCAAACTGAGCTATAGGGGGAGAAGAGCCTTGGTGAGAGAGGTAAAGAAGAACCTCTCTGGAGAGACCTAAAAATGGCTGTCCACCAACGTTCACCATCCAACCTGACAGGACTGGAGAGGATCTGCAAAGAGGAATGGCAGAGGATCCCCAAATCCAGGTGTGAAAAACTTGTTGCATCTTTCCCAAAAAGACTCATGGCTGTATTAGATCAAAAGTGTGCTTCTACTAAATACAGAGCAAAGGGTCTGAATACTTAGGACCATGTGATATTTCAGTTTTTCTTTTTTAATAAATCTGCAAAAATGTCAACAACTCTGTGTTTTTCTGTCAATATGGGGTGCTGTGTGTACGGGCCTCATACACACGGACGTTTTTTGATGCCGGCGTTTTCTGGCGTTTTTTGCAGCTCTCCATGTTAGTCAATGGCCCCATAAAAACGTCGGCGTTTTTGAGCTGTAGGTGGCGTCGGCGTTAGTGAGCAGAAAGTAGAACCCATGGCCATCGCGTTCTGAGGCTGTAACGTTTTGACATTTTTTGACGCCGACGCCACAAAACGCCACCTAATATTGTACCGGCGTTTTCCGGCGTTTTTGGACGCCAACATTTTTAGGTTTAAAAATAGCAGAGGGATGATTTTCTTTAAAAAACGCCTATTGACGCCGACGCTCACTAACGCTCAAAAACGCCGATGCATAACGCCGAAAAACGTCAACTTTTTTTCCTTGACGTCGGACCCAACGTTTTGTTTATTTTTTTAGATACGCCCGTGTGTATGAGGCCTAATGAGGGGAAAAAATGAACTTAAATGATGTTAGCAAATGGCTGCAATATAACAAAGAGTGAAAAATGTAAGGGGGTCTGAATACTTTCCGTACCCACTGTACACTAGAACTTAATAGATATTTGCCAGTTTTAAATTGCATTAACACAATTGCATGTTTCAGTTCAATGAACATCATTAATTATCTGCTATATTCAATATTTCACATGTTCAAATTAATTTTACATAGATATGTTCAGTGTAGGAATAAATGGGTAAGTGTGAATTTATACGTTTACTAGGTGCTAACAAAGCCTGCTGTCATCATCAAAGGTTAACTTCATAGACAACTGAGAACATACTGCATGTAATAATCAGTTTATGTACAAAATGATGTGTAAAGTAAAGCATACAGTATCTCACAAAAGTGAGTACACCCCTGACATTTTTGTAAATATTTTATTATATCTTTTCATGTGACAGCACTGAAGAAATGGCACTTTGCTAAAATGTAAAGTAGTAAGTGTACAGCTTGTATAATAGTGTAAATTTGCTGTCCCCTCAAAATAACTCAACACACAGCCATTAATGTCTAAACAGCTGGCAACAAAAGTAAAAACATCCAAATTGGGCCCAAAGTGTCAATATTTTGTGTGGCCACCATTATTTTCCAGTGCTGCCTTAACCCTCTTGGGCATTGAGTTCACCAGAGCTTCACAGGTTGCCACTGGAGTCCTATTCCACTCCTCCATGACGACATCACGGAGCTGGTGGATGTTAAAGACATTGCACTCATCCACCTTCCGTTTGAGAATGCCCCACAGATGTTCAATAGGGTTTAGGTCTAGAGACATGCTTGGCCAGTCCATCACCTTTACTCTCAGCTTCTTTAGCAAGGCAGTGGTCGTCTTGGAGGTGTGTTTGGGGTTGTTATTGTGTTGGAATACTGCCCAGTCTCCGAAGGGAGGGGATCATGCTCTGCTTCAGTATGTCACAGTACATGTTGGCATTCCTGGTTCCTTCAATGAACTGTAGCTCCCCAGTGCCAGCAGCAGTTATGCAGCCCCAGACCATGACACTCCCACCACCATGCTTGACTGTAGGCAAGACACACTTGTCTCTGTACTCCTCACCTGGTTGCCGCCGCACACGCTTGACACAATCTGAACCAAATAAGTTTATTGTGGTGTCATCAGACCACAGGACATGGTTCCAGTAATCCGTGTCCTTAGTCTGCTTGGCTTCAGCATACTGTTTGCAGGCTTTTTTGTGCATCATCTTTTGAAGAGGCTTCCTTCTGGGATGACAGCCATGCAGACTAATTTGATGCGGTGTGCAGCGTATGGTCTGAGCACTGACAGGCTGACCCCCCACCCCTTCAACCTCTGCAGCAATACTGGCAGCACTGATACATCTATTTCCTAAAGACAACCTCTGGATATGAAACTGAGCATGTGCACTCAACTTGTTTGGTCGACCACGGCGAGGCCTGTTCTGAGTGGAACCTGTCCTGTTAAACCGCTCTATGGTCTTGGCCACCATGCTGCAGCTCAGTTTCAGGGTCTTGCCAATCTTCTTATTGTCTAGGCCATCTTCATGTAGAGCAACAATTCTTTTTTTCAGATCCTCAGAGAGTTCTTTGCCATGAGGTGCCATGTTGAACTTCCAGTGACCAGTATGAGAGAGTGAGAGCGATAACACTAAATTTAACACACCTGCTCCCTTCACACCTGAGACCTTGCAACATGAACGAGTCACATGACACCGGGGAGGGAAAATGGCTAATTAGGCTTAATTTGGACATTTTCACTTAGGGGTGTACTCACTTTTGTTGCCAGAGGTTTAGACATTAATGGCTGTGTGTTGAGTTATTTGGAGGGGATAGCAATTTTACAATGTTATACAAGCTGCACACTCACTACTTTACACTGTAGCAAAGTGTAATTTCTTCAGTGTTGTCACATGAAAAGATAGAATAAAATATTTACAAAAATGTCAGGGGTGTACTCATTTTTGTGAGATACTGTATATTATAATGCTCCGCCAATGTCTCCTGTATTGTATGGCTGCACAATTTCAAAGAAAGCTAATCTGTTGCCACGGCCTAGTCTGCAGTTTTCTGTTTGTGTATTCTTACCTTCTTGCTGATACACACCAGTGTCAGCGCAGATCACCTATATTTTCATAATGGAATAGCAGTCCATAGTGAAGAGGTATCATGCAAATACACTGGAGTGTTGCAGCTCTCCTGGAGCTCACTGGGTAATGGATCTATAACAAAGATTACCTCCTTGCTGCAGTGGTTCTGCTAGATCTGTGATACAATTCACATGTGCTACTGTGTTCTGTGTTCACCTGTGGGCATTGCCTGCTTTACTGTGAATTTATATTACTTTCCCTTCTATCACTTCCTGACCCACCTCCCAGTTTACCTTGGGTTAGCATCATCACCAATGCATCCTGTGTACCACGTGCCACCTCTGGACCTTGGCTCTGTTCAAATCTCAGGTAATCACATTGTGTTACTATCCACATCACCTTTAACCCATTTGGGTACTCCACTACGTTCATATTTTTTTTCGGTACATATAATTTTTTGGGGTTTTTTTGCCTGTCTCTTTCACTCCTATTCTTTTCAGGTCTCACTATCACCCATTATTTATTTACAGCCTGGAGCCCTTGGCCTCATTTATTGTTGGGATATCTGTGCTTTTTGGCAACACACACCAGCTCCTTTCTTCCCACGGGTCCCAGTTACCTCAGCTTCTGATGCAGACAACCTATCGGCCCATCTGCCACAATCTGCATGCCTTCACACGCTGCTAATATATGTACGTTGTCATAGGGATAGGCCATTGTTACTTATTCTATGGCATTTTACCCTCTCCCCCATAGGAAGTTTCATGATTACACCTTTTTGATATGCTTACATCTTTTTAGAAACACTACGCATCCACCCCTGAAGAATGGCATCAGGCCATGAAACGCGTCAGGCTTACTAAGGTGCAACATGTTATATTTTAGTCCAACACCTTGTGTTTTTAGGATTCCATTCATGGAGAATTATTCTCTGTATTAAGCGATCTTAAGTTGATAAATACTATTTTTATGGTCTGCAATCTGTTTTTTACATATTATATGTGCATGTATTCATTGCTATATGCTACTGTCATATTTGTTAAGACAATAAAATGCTTGTTTATTACATTGTGTTATGTGTGGAGCCCCTTCATGTACACCTCATTTAAAGTCCCAACCCTCTCTTTGCCATTTTTAACATGTACTGTCGTTTTTTGTATAACTGTATAACAATAAAGAATTTGTAAACTTTTAAAACTTTTTTTCATCCCTTTTCGATATACTCACTATCAACCCAATACCTTTAAAGTCCCATCATGAGGGTTTTCTATGTATGATTCTAATGTTATACTTCTCTGTTGTATTACAGATAGTCCGCCAAAACATGAAACATTGCTGACGTTATCAGCTCACCAATCCCAGAGCTAAAAAAACAAAAAGCTGGGGAGGGATTAAGCTCACCAAAAACAGATATTTGGTCTTTATTAAAGGGGAATGTGATTTTAGGTCAACTGTAGCTGTATGTCCAATGCAGCAGAAATGCTTGCACACATTCAATTAAACACCACAATGTATTAAAGGTGTACTGTGGTGGGGTTAAATATGTGAGATTTTTTTTAAAATAGAATTAAAAACTTTTTTATTACAGGATACTGTCAAAGTGCTCAACAGGCCCAGCTGTGGAAAATCACTTTCTTGCCAGTGACATCTGGTGCCTTGGCACAGCCTGGGAAATTATGTAACACCACAAATTAACTTACACACGTTCGTAAAGACGACGTAACCTGTATGTCGATGTCAACTGGATTTTAGTGTAAGGGGAAATTATTTCTGGTTTATAGACAAAAACCACTCGAATTAGGGAGGGGTCGAAAAACAAAAAAATCGAGACCCTAACCACTCGACTA
Organism: Glandirana rugosa; assembly: GCA_018402905.1. Classification (NCBI taxonomy): domain Eukaryota; kingdom Metazoa; phylum Chordata; class Amphibia; order Anura; family Ranidae; genus Glandirana; species Glandirana rugosa. The sequence goes on along the minus strand of BLSH010448620.1, from coordinate 635,064 downwards.
TTGCAGTCGTTACAAAGTACAAAACCGCCTGATAGACATTATGTTGTCTCTTCATATTGTAATCTTAGTATGTATCTTTTGGGAGTACTACCCTGAAATTTCCATAACCCAACTATCACTCATATAGCTTTTCCCTACTTTTTTTCAAAATTTTCAAA
>BLSH010448620.1:617637-632200 GCA_018402905.1 Glandirana rugosa | reverse complement strand
GTGCAGGCTGTCTGCAGCAATGCATTATGGGGCGCTTCGCAGCGGCAAAGCCTCTGCGAATGCCCCATAATGTTCTGAATTCGACGAATGGGTGAACTCCTGATGTTCGAGTCGAACTTATGTTTGACTTGAACCGCGGGCCCATCCCTAGTTGTAACACGCATATCAATAAAATCCTCATACAATGAGATGGCCGTGGGATGATGTCAGACCAAACAGGCGGAGCCCATAGGTGGAGGAGAGCATAATTACTTTTTGGATTCATTATCTACACCATGGTGGAATAGCACTTAGAAAGAAATAATTTATTTAAATCAAAGGACTACTTTATATATATTTTATTTCACCCTTTGATATTTATGGACATTTTACACTGTATTTTATATACATGAATTTATGGACACTTGGCACTTTATAAATTAGTTTGATTACAATATTATGATATATTATTGAATGCATATCGTTTTGTGTTTATATAGTACTGCACTTTATAATGTGTATATTTATTGTGTATGTTTAGTGTTACACATATTATTGCACTTTGTTTGAGAGAATTGATCTGTAGTACACAGTTATGTACTGATAAGTTTGAATAGTGCCGCACCAATTTTTGGTTTATATTTCTATTAAGTGTAGTGAAAAACACTTTGTGGTGTTAGTAGCAACTGGATATAATTTTTTGAAATACTTTCTAAGATTTTTATCATTGGCTTAGGTTTGGTTGCGATAAATTTTGATTATTGATAAGACTTCTTTAACCATAGCTCTGAGTTTCCGTGCATGCTGAGCCATTCTAGGTCCCTTTGCTTGTTCTAGGTTTTTTCCTGCTTGTTCTCTGATTTTTTACCCTCCTAGGACACAGGCCTCAACAAGGACCCCAGAGGAAAAACCTGCAAATACACAAGAAAAGGCAGCTGGTGCAAACTAAATACACAGTAGGCAACCTGCCTGCTCACTGCTTTGCTGTGTTTACAAATGGCTACATCAAATCAGCACTTGCTTCAGCTTCTCATCCTGACTTGATTACAAAGAATCCCCACTAGGCAGGCGGATGACAGGTCTGTCTCCACTCACTGTGCAGAGATGGACCTGTCCAAGCCCCCGCTCTCCTCTATGGAGATCAGATGAAAATGGACCGCCCGTCTGTTTTCATCTGATCCCATCCGATCCACCAGACGGATGGAAAATAGGGTCACCACCCATCTGAATTTCACGGACAGGATCAGATCGGATAGCAGCAGGTGTCAGCGGATATGTCACTGCTGGGGAGAATGCAGGCTCCGATCAGGTCTGCCTCTAAAACTGAAATCAGAAAGCCTGTGTGAAAGGGGCTGTAAGGAGACTGAGGAAATGCTTCCCCCTGTTTCCAGCAGAACGGTGAGCTAGGCTCAGCCTAGGCAAAGTCACTGAACTGGTGTTCAAGGAGTACTTTATGATGGTAAAGAGTACAATATGCAAAAAAGCCTCAGCATTATTAACCACTTCAGCCCCGGAAGGATTTCACACTTTAGGACCAGAGCCCTTTTTGCGATTCGGCGCTGCGTCGCTTTAACTGACAATTGCGCGGTCGTGCGACGTTGTACCCAAACAAAATTTTCATCCTTTTTTCCCACAAACAGAGCTTTCTTTTGGTGGTATTTGATCATCGCTGCGTCATTTCTGATCGCCGCTATAAACAAAAGAATAGCGACAATTTTGCAAAAAAACCAAAATTTCTTACTTTTTGCTAAAATACAAATCCAAAAAAAAATATAAAAAAACATTTTTTTTCACCGTTTTTGGCCGATTTATATTCTTCCTCATATTTGCGATAAAAAAATCGCAATTGGCGTTTATTGATTGGTTTGCGCAAAAGTGGCCGCGTTTACGGATGGTGAGAATTCATTTTTGGGGTTTTTTTTTTTTTATTAGTAATGGCGGCGATCTGGGATTTTTAGCGGTACTGCGATATTGGGGCAGGCATGTCGGACCATTTTGACACTTTTTTGGGACCATTGGCATTTATACAGCGATCAGTGCTATAAAAATGCACTGATTACTGTGTAAATGCCATTGGCAGTGAAGGGGTTAACCTGCAGGGGGCGCTCTTAGCAGGGAAAGGGAAGTGATCACAGCTTCCATGTAGAGGAAGGCTGTGATCACAGCCCTTCCCCCTTCACAGAAAGGAGGTCCGTGTTTACTTACACGGACCTCCGTTCTTTCACTCCGGGGGGGGCATCGCGGGTAGCCGGCTGCGATCACCGCAACCGCTTTCTGGCCCTCCCCGAACACAGTGAGCGCGAAATCTCGCAGCCGCCGTCAGATGACGGCGATTTGCGATATCGCATCACTTTGTCGCCGTCAACCTGCAGTTGGCGGTCGGCAAGTGGTTAAGCTATAGTGTTTTTTTTTGTTTACAAATGTGGCTACCTTTTCATTTTCTTTCTAACACCTGTTGTGGAAATTGTATTAAGATGTATTCAGTATGTATTGTCATAGTGTTTCCCAGTGTCAGTTCTACTTGCGGCTCACTCATAATAGCGAACCGACACCGATGAAGGACCATTGGTAGGGAAAAGCTTCCTGTGGATGTAGAGAGGTGTTCGCACAGCGAGGATATGTCCGCCAGCAAGGGCCCCTGCGTTATGCGTAGATTTGTTCGTTTGGTGGGGATATGTTCGCTCTGCAAAGACATTATCAGTTTGATTCCTATCTGCTTTTGCAGAGGGATGTATGCTCGTGTCTTTCTATGTCTTTCTATGTGCCTGCTCACCACGTGGAGAGACCATAGCGTTTCCCTGCAGGTAGCCTCGCGTCCATAGGAACGGTAGTATAATCTGGCTATGCATTGTTCTCTGAACAATGCATAATAATGCATAATAAGGATTTGTGCCAATGGTAGAAGCGGGAATGTGTGCGCAAGCTTGGTCGGAACAGCATTCACAATTTCCTAGTCGCCAATCCCACTACATGTGGGTCTCTTTGTTATGTTTTTCCAATTACAAACGGTGGGAAATTGTGCATACTGGTCTGCACAGACACGACCAGATACTCCCCAAGTTATCGTTCTGTTTGAATATAAACATATGTTTTCATTGGTTGAGTTTTGTATAACACCTACTTTTTTGAACGTAAACATGGGCTTGATTGGCTCAACTGAATAGCCACAAGTCCCTTTTATATTCCTGTTCAGCCCTATAAATAAACGGAGCCCCCATTGTTACTCAGGACTGTCTGGGAGAGCTTCCAATGTGATTACAGCTGATGTCTGTTTTACTTGCTAACAAAGAGTGAGCTACATTGCATTATCCAAAAGAGCTGAAAAATGCGCTTATTAGTGCAAATGAAGTTAATTGCACATAGCGTAATTCATTTCTACGACACACCCACCTTGCAAACATCCTTTTATGTTAGTGGAAGGTCCATGCTTATTAAATTGTTCATCCCAACACACATTCATGGATAACTTCATATCACTCTCAATGTTCCATCTTGATATTAAGGCCTGTGCTAAAGGTTATCATCATCAGTCAGTTTTCACACTCCTATTTTGCACCCTTTACATTGTACACTTTATTATCAGAAAAAATTATGTTCTTTTCTAATAATAAGGAATGCTGCCCATAATGACAAAAGCTCCCGCTATCCAATCTGGGCAGGTCCTGTCCTGGTTTTGACCATAGGCTATTGTTATTCTATGCCTTTTCTTTGGTCTCTAGGCTATTGGAGCAGATGTTTTGATTTTCTGTCTCTTTTCATCTATGCTCATAATATTTGTTTTGTTTCTTTCTTGGCTTCTCTTTTAAAAGATATCTTCTATCCTAGTCGCCTCCAGTTAGGACAAATATCAGCCGCAATTTTGTTCTGTGCTCAGACTCACATGCCCTGGACTTTTACATCTCAGTTTGCATTTTCTATTTTTTTCTGTTTTTTCCCCTAGATCTATTCAATTTTGATTTTTTCCAGATTACATTTTATTTTGTTAATGTGCATGTTTTTTTTCATATTTTTTTTATTATATCACGTCTATAAAATAAAAAGTATATTTTATTTACTTATTTTATTTATCTAAATATGACACATTGCATTTTTTTTTAATTATATATTCTTATATGCAGCCATCTAGTGGAGCTATTAGCTCTTTGTCATGTTTTCCAGACTATCCTTATCAAATGTACAGGGTGGGCCATTTATATGGATACACCTTAATACAATGGGAATGGTTGGTGATATTAACTTCCTGTTTGTGGCACATTAGTATATGTGAGGGGGGAAACTTTTCAAGATGGGTGGTGACCATGGTGGCCATTTTGAAGTTGGCCATTTTGAATCCAACTTTTGTTTTTTCAATAGGAAGAGGGTCATGTGACACATCAAACTTATTGGGAATTTCACGATAAAAACAATGGTGTGCTTGGTTTTAACGTAACTTTATTCTTTCATAAGTTATTTACAAGTTTCTGACCACTTATAAAATGTGTTCAATGTGCTGCCCATTGTGTTGGATTGTCAATGCAACCCTCTTCTCCCACTCTTCACACACTGATAGCAACACCACAGGGGAAATGCTAGCACAGGCTTCCAGTATCCGTAGTTTCAGGTGCTGCACATCTCGTATCTTCACAGAATAGACTTTTGCCTTCAGATGACCCCAAAAGATAAAAGTCTAAGGGGGTCAGATCGGGAGACCTTGGGGGCCATTCAACTGGATTGGTCGTCGTGGTCCAGTTGAATGACTTTTGAGTGTCTTCAAATCCCTCCCACCCCCACAGTAATATCTTCTGGTAATCCACCCCCCCCCCCCACAGTGGTGTCCTCCTCTGCCCCCTTTCACATCATCCCCCCAGTAATATACTATGCCCCCCTACACAAATACACACCCACCCTCCAACAGTAGAGTCCTGAGCCCCCCTAAAGCAGTGTCCTCTGCTTTAGGAGCCAGTAACACGTCAATAGCCTGTATTGTGGAGTGAAAAGGATACACTGAGGATCAAGCCTTAACCCCATGTGGAAACTGGTTTCAAAGGCGTTCCATATGTGGTTGTGAGGTGAGAGTTTTGTGAGCATGGAGGTGATTGGTGGAAGCATCTTGAAAAGTTTCCCCCCTTACATATACTAATGTGCCACAAACAGGAAGTTAATATCACCAACCATTCCCATTTTATTAAGGTGTATCCATATAAATGCCCCACCCTGTACAATAGCTGAAGACTAAATCTGCATACACAAGCTAATAAGTCAGAGTCTCCCCCTCTTCCAGTAGAGCTCTGGTCTCAATCAGAGATGGTGTATCTAAAAGTAGGCAACTCCTTTGGTGCTGTCCATTTAGAAAACTTTTTTTCTCAGAATCAAATGCATCCATCATGCAATATCATAAGGGAAGTGTGTTATTGAAATACATTCTGCAACAGGACAATCACCCAAAAACATATGGCCAAAGTCATTAAAGTGGAAGTTTAGTCAAAACCTAATTTACATTCTAAGTCTAATCTATCTAGCCCTATAATGAAAAACTGCTATACTGACCTGTACCTGACCTGCAGCCACTCCAGTCTGGTCTCCAGCAGCAGCTGCTTCGTGCAGGAGAGAACTGACAATGGCTGTGAAAGGCCTGGGAAGTGATGTCACCCATAGTGTTACTATCTCCTGCACACACCTACACACTGAAGCCGCCACTGACAGCTCAGCATTGGACTGGACCAGAGCGGCTGCAGAACAGGTAAATGTAGCGATTCGTTTTTTTATAGGGCTAGGTAGATTAGGCTTAAATATGGCAGAGAGTAGGTTTAGAGTCAGTTAAATTTTGGCTAAACTTCTACTTTAAGAACTATCTATCAGCGTAAAGAAAAACAAGGAGTCCTGGAAGTGGTGGTTTGACCCCCACAGAGCCCTGATCTCAACATCATGGAGTCTGTCTGGGATTACATGAAGAGACAGAAGGATTTGAGGTATCGTTCATCCACAGAAGGCCTGTGGATAGTTCTTCAAGATGTTTGGTACAACCTACCTGCTGAATTGGTCACACCAAATATTGACTTGATTTGGATTCCTCTTCTGTTTATTTACTTTCCATTGTGTTAATTGATAAAAAATAAACCACTAACACTTCTATTTCTGAAAGCATTCTTCATTTACAGCATTTTTTCACACCTGTGCAAAACTTTTGCACAGTAATATATATATCCACAGAGGGAGAGGGATAGTAAAAATATATATACAGTATATACAGTGGAACATCGCTTTAACATTTTAAACTAAGAAGCTACTTCTGGTCACAGCGACTGATGAGCTAGTGGCAGGTGTGAAGAGCTCTATCCAACCAGCTAATCTCCCTGCATCATATCTCCCTCAGCCCACAGCTGAATCAACACTGCTGATGCTGGGACCCACTGTGGATAAGTTTGTCACAAAATCAATGTCTGCAAAATGAACCAGCGCTTGCCAGAGAGACTGCAAACACAGCTTAGTGGGAGCAAAGCCCAGATGGTTAATGCCTCTCATCAGGCTACACATTAAAAATAAAAAAATAGCCTTAGGAGTAGACTCTTACAGTAAAGTATTACTAACCCCAGGAGCCTGCATTCACTATATCTGGCCTTTAAAAAAAAAATAAAAATGGAGCCTTTAATAAAAACACATATTGTGTCACAGTAGTGTCTTCAAATCACTCCCACCCCCACAGTAATATCTTCTGCTAAACCTCCCCACCCCCCCACAGTGGTGTCCTCCTCTGCCCCCTTTCACATCATCCCCCCAGTAATATACTATGCCCCCCTACACAAATACACACCCACCCTCCAACAGTAGAGTCCTGAGCCCCCCCTAAAGCAGTGTCCTCTGCTTTAGGAGCCAGTAACACGTCAATAGCCTGTATTGTGGAGTGGAAAGGATACACTGAGGAACAAGCATTAACCCCATGTGGAAACTGGTTTCAAAGGCTTTCCATATGTGGTTGTGAGGTGAGAGTTTTGTGAGCATGGAGGTGATTGGTGGAAGCACAGACATCACTGGATTGATCAATAAGAAGCACTGCACATTTGCACTTTAATATTGATATTGGACACTTGTTTACAATATTTTATGCTGGATATTATGCATTATTGATTTATGCCACTTCATGTATTGATGTATTTGTTCATTTTTATTATTTATTGAATAGAGGACATTAAGTTGATTTCACAGTGTATAACTGGAGGGATTGCGCAGAACCATTTCTATATCCATTTCACTCACAGTATCCCACTGTAGATCTTTAAGCTCTCCCCAGCTACAGAACCTTCTGGACTTCTCAAACTTCACTACAGCCAACCGCTGTAGTCTTCAGGCTTAGCTCACAGTCTCTCACTAGACTTCTTGGACTCCCAGCTGGATCCCCTGAGCTCTTCTCAAAGCTACCCGCTGTATTCTTAAAGCTGCACCCACGCTACCCGCTGGGTTCCTGGACTCACAGCTACCCGCTGGTTCCCTCTGGCTTCAGTCCCAGCTAGCCCGCTGTACTCCTGGATGAGTCTCTACTGAAGTCCCTTTGTGGCAACTGCTCCTCCTTTACCTCCAGCGCCGATCAGGCTCCCCTCGGGCTGAGCCTCTACACATGTGGTTAGGCCTCAGGCTTCAGGCCTAACCCTCTGCTGCTGCTTCCACATATGTCCCCCCAGGCCGAAGCTTGGAGCGGAAAGAACCCAGACCACCTGACTCCTTCCGAATAAATAACCTATCCCAGCATGCTCAGGGGCCGGAGACAACATATCTATTCATAACCTGAAATCACTGTGATTTATCATCCTAATGCCAAAGGCAGCAATGCCACCTATTGACAGAAGATAGACAACACACCAGACTCAGGCTTAGGACAGAAATCAGTGGATCAAGACTACAAATTAGCCAGGCTAGTTACCACCTAGTGGTGAATGATGGTCATCTGGATATCAATCTCTGATGGAAGATGGCTGTATCCTACACACTCCTCAAATAACACTCCAATGGAGGGTGAAAGGGGGAGGGAGGGAATGCCCAAGAGCGTTATTTGAGGAGTGTGTAGGATACAGCCATCTTCCATCAGAGATTGATATCCAGATGACCACCATTCACCACTAGACATTGCTGAAGACTAGGAGGAACAGCTAGGAGACCAGGAGAAGTTGCTTGAGGGTCTGTGTACCCACACATGCTGTTACCCCACAGCACTAAGGTGAGAGGCCATCCTGCACATAGGTGTTTGCACTGTGGAAGAAGTGACACCTTTGCTGTTTTTTCCCATATGGAATAGCATAGGAAGATTTCTCCTCATTTTCCTGTGTTGTTTGTGTTGACTGCACCAGAGTTTCTCAAAATGGAGTTTATATTAATTAAGCACACAGTCTGTTTACCCACACAGACTAACATAAGAAGGATTTTTTTTTGTGTTGTTTATGCTTGGACTGCATCAGTTTCTCAAAATTGAGTTTTATTAATTAAGCACATAGTTTGTTTATCCATTTATGCACGCTCACTGATGTGAAGCTTTATTTTTGTTATGGTCCACTGGACCTTTCCTTATTAGCAGCGAATTAGCACTTTGTGACTGTGTGTGGACACTGTATTATAATTTTTGCCATTTACTTAGCGTTTAGCACTTGTATTATCACACCTGCATACCATCTCAGATCACAGCGCAACACCACTACACACTATACACAGTATTCATTTTAACCCATTCACTTCTATGGTAGCCCGGGAGTACCCCAGACATTTTTATTCAAACTCCAGCTCACTCTGCAGTTACACAAGCAGTTACAGCAACAGTTTTTTCTTTTGAGATAAAGGTTTTACATGAATAAATAAAATATGACCATTGTATGCACTCCTATCAGTGGTAAATGGTTTGTATCAACACTCTAACTGATACATTTGCAGGAGAGCCTGATGTGTTGAAAAAGGCCAGATCACTAGGTGAAAATAAAAGAAAGAAAGCCTAAAAAATAAAATGAATGCAGCCATCACATCTAATAACAGACCTGTGGAGGCACCAACACCCCCTAGGCTGAGATTAAACTCATTGTTTGCATGTACATACAGTGGGTACGGAAAGTATTCAGACCCCCTTGTTATATTGCAGCCATTTGCTAAAATCATTTAAGTTAATTTTTCCCTCATTAATGTACACACAGCACCCCATATTGACAAAAAAAACACAGAATTGTTGACAATTTTGCAGATTTATTAAAAAAGAAAAACTGAAATATCACATGGTTCTAAGTATTCAGACGCTTTGCTCAGTATTTAGTAGAAGCACCCTTTTGATCAAATACAGCCATGAGTCTTTTTGGGAAATATGCAACAAGTTTTTCACACCTGCATTTGGGGATCCTCTGCCATTCCTCTCCCGAGATGCTCAATTGGGTTTAAGTCAGGGCTCTGGCTGGGCCATTCAAGAACAGTCATGGAGTTGTTGTGAAGCCACTCCTTCATTATTTTAGCTGTGTGCTTAGGGTCATTGTCTTGTTGGAAGGTAAACCTTCGGCCCAGTCTGAGGTCCTGAGCACTCTGGAGAAGGTTTTCGTCCAGGATATCCCTGTACTTGGCCGCATTCATCTTTCCCTCGATTGCAACCAGTCGTCCTGTCCCTGCAGCTGAAAAACACCCCCACAGCATTATGCTGCCACCACCATGCTTCACTGTTGGGACTGTATTGGACAGATGATGAGCAGCGCCTTGTTTTCTTTACACATACCGCTTAGAATTAAGGCCAGAAAGTTCTATTTTGGTCTCATCAGACCAGAGAATCTTATTTCTCACCATCTTGGAGTCCTTCGGGTGTTTTTTAGCAAACTCCATGCGGGCTTTCATGTGTCTTGCACTGAGGAGAGGCTTCCGTCGGGCCACTCTGCCATAAAGCCCCGAATGGTGGAGGGCTGTAGTGATGGTTGACTTTCTACAACTTTCTCTCATCTCCCGACTGCATCTCTGGAGCTCAGCCACAGTGATCTTTGGCTTCTTCTTTACCTCCCCTTACCAAGGCTCTTCTCCCCCGATAGCTCAGTTTGGCCGGACGGCCAGCTCTAGGAAGGGTTCTCGTTGTCCCAAACGTCTTCCATTTAAGGATTATGGAGGCCACTATGCTCTTGGGAACCTTAAGTGCAGCAGAAATTTTTTTGTAACCTTGGCCAGATCTGTGCCTTGCCACAATTCTATCTCTGAGCTCTTCAGGCAGTTCCTTTGACCTCATGATTCTCATTTGCTCTGACATGCACTGTGAGCTGTAAGGTCTTATATAGACAGGTATGTGACTTTCCTAATCAAGTCCAATCAGTATAATCAAACACAGCTGGACTCAAATGAAGGTGTAGAACCATCTCAAGGTGATCAAAAGAAATGGACAGCACCTGAGTTAAATATATGAGTGTCACAGCAAAGGGTCTGAATACTTAGGACCATGTGATATTTCAGTTTTTCTTTTAGCAAATGGCTGCAATATAACAAAGAGTGAAAAATTTGAGGGGGTCTGAATACTTTCTGTACCCACCGTACATCTTTATTAAGAATTGACAGATTTTTAACAAAGGAGGTACTCTAACATTTTATTGTAAAAATTGAAGTAATGGTAATATCTGTCTATGTTGCGCTAGTGGAGCAAGTACTGGACCTGGGGGTCACTGGTCTACCAATTGTTCAGAGGAATCTGAGTAAATTTGCAAAGCTGGCGGTAAGGATATGCTAAATTTAATTTGTCCCATAGTAAAGATCCTATTCTCTACTGGGAAGCTGCTAAGGTAGCGCTGCCTGGAAAAATGTAGGCCTATGCAAAAACTCAGCAGAGAAACATTTTGAAAAACTACACAGATGCATATCATAAGGTTGGCCAATCGTATGTTACAGTACATATAGATCACAAATGTGTGCTACTCATAGGGTGGTAGAGTGGTATACAACTCTGTGATGATTAGTTAAAACAATATGATCTGAACACAAAAACCTTGCAAGGTGTACAACTCTTTAGGATAAGTCATGTCAAAGGCAGGAGACCACAGAGTCAGACCCATATTACACAGCTGAAAGGTAAGATGCTCTAGCATTCTGACCCCAATTCAATAGCCCTTATATCAAAAACATATATACTATAGATATAAATAATATAGAACCAACCCACCCCAATGGCTGATTTTTTGAACAAGCTCTCCCTCCCAAAATTTGCAGCCACAGATTTAAATAGCTTCAATCAATATGATAACTCCTGATGAGGTGCTGCGAGTCATTAGACTATTTCCTAAAGCCCTGGGGGTCTGACAACAGAATTTTATAAAAAACATTCCCAAGGAATTTTATGGTCCTTTATTGTCAATATACAACCATATCATCATGGAGGCATACATCCCCTACTAGCAACACAACCGACATGTGGTTACTACCCAAACCAAGAAAAGACAACCAACAGCCCAGCTTATATTATCAAACCTCTCTGTTAAATCAAGATGTTACATTGTTGTCTAAAAAACAAATGGGTGACAGCCTGGCAAAATTGTTACTTTCACCATTGAAAGTAGGATTGTTCTCTGGTAAATCAGGAAGTACCAATATACATAAAGATGTTTTACTATTATGGAGCATTACAGACTGCAGAGTTCTCCATTGTCCTTGGCTTTGTTAGCCTTGTGAATGCGTGAGGATCCTCCATGTCACCCATGGTAGGTAGGGTATTTAAGGCAGTGAGTTTAAGGATCGACTGCTCATCATCACTAGAGACCCCCTTACAGGGATATGAGCTATGTTATATAATGCTTGTAAAAAGGGACCTATCTTATCTCTTAGTGGTGACAGCTGCCAAATGCACAACAACGTGGAAATGCACCAAATTGCTAAATATTTAGTCTATAGGCAAAACATGATGAGGACTGGTGGTAGATGAGTCTTGTCATGCTGAGAGTAAAGGCTGGTGACATACAGACAGTGGGATTAATTTACTAAAAAAATACAGGCTGCTTGCCAAGCAATGTATATGTTCACCTAGCAAAAAAAACCCTATTTTTTATTTATTATTTTTCAATGTGAACCGGCAAAAAATGTGTCCGAACATTCGAACACCGTTAAAGTCTATGGGACCCGAACATGAAAAATCAAAAGTTCTCATTTTAAAGTCTTATATGCAAGTTATTGCCCTAAAAAGTGTATAGGGACCCGGGTACTGTCCCAGGGGACATGTATCAATGTAAAAAAAAGTTTTTTTTTCTCACAAATAGAGCTTTCTTTTGGTGGTATTTGATCATCTCTGCGTCATTTCTGATCGCCGATATAAACAAAAAAAGAGCGACAATTTTGCAAAAAAAAAAAATCGCAATCGCCGTTTATTGATTGGTTTGTGCAAAAGTTGCCGCGTTTACGAATGATGAGAATTCATTTCTGGGGTTTTTCTTTTTTTTTTACATTTTTTTACTAGTAATGGCGGCGATCTGCGATTTGTAGGGGTACTGTGATATTGCAGCGGAAATGTCGGACCATTTTGACACTTTTTTGGGACCATTGGCATTTATACAGCGATCAGTGCTATAAAAATGCACTGATTACTGTGTAAATGCCATTGGCAGTGAAGGGGTTAACCTATAGGGGGCACTCTAAGGGTTAACTGTGTTCCCTTAGTGTGTTCTAACTGTGTTAGAACAGGGAGCTAACACAGGGAGCCTGTGATCACATCCCTTCCCCCTCTGTCAGAACGGAGATCTGTGTTTACATACGCGGACCTCCGCTCTTTCACTGCGGGGGGGGCCCTTGCGGGTAGCCGGCAGAGACTGAGTCTGCCCTACCCACTCCCTGCACCCCCAGAACACAGTGAGTGCGTGAGTACGCCTCCGGCGGCGCGCATGCGCTCACAGTGCTAGTTTTTGCGGCCACCGTCAGGTGACGGCAGTTTGCGATAGCGAGCCACTTTGCCGCCCTCACGCTGCGGCGTGCGGTCGGCAAGTGGTTAATAATGCTTAAAGTGAAATAATAAAAAGGGCTCACCTCTGTGATGTTTAGAACAGTGTCAGAGCAAAATGACATTTGTGAAGGAAAAATTGTCATTTATTATCGCGGCTGTAATGTATTGCCGACTCCCGGGTCTGGTATGAATTTTAAGGGGAACTCCATGCCAAAAAAAAATTGATGTGGGGTCCCCCCTAAAATCCAAACCAGACTCTTATCCCAACATGCAACCTGCCTGGCCAAGATAGAGGGGGGACGAGCGAGCGCCCCCCTCCCCTGAACCGTACCAGGCTACATGCCCTCAACATGAGGAGTATGGGTGCTTTTGGGCAGAGGGGGCTCTGCACTCCCCACCCCAAAACTCCTTTTCCCCATGTTGATGGGGACAAGAGCCTCTTCCCCACAACCATGGGCCGTGGTTGTGGGGGTCTGTGGGCGGGGGGCTTATCGGAATCTGGAAGCTCCCTTTAATAAGGGGGCCCCAGATCCCAACCCCCCCTATGTAAATTAGTGTCAGGTACATCATACCCCTACTACTTCACCAAAAAGAGTCAAAAAAGAAAAAAACCACAGGAGACAATTAGGGAAAAGTCCTTTATTGAAAAATAAAAAATAAAAATAAGTGTCCCCTGTTGTAATCCATCGTCAATCACGGAGAGTGGCGGACCCAAAAAAAAACAAAACGCAACAGCTCCTCCTCCAGGGGAGGGCTCACGCCGACTGAGCTCTGTTTGTTTTACAGTTTATTTATATGGCAGGGGGGCCACTTGGTGACGTACAGTCAGAAGGGGCGGGGTCTCTCGCTTACGTTGCCGGTTGGCCCCGTCCTGCCACATTAATAAACTGTCAGAGCAAAAAACGCACAGTTGGCGGGGGCCCTCCCAACGGGCAGGAGCTGTGCGCGCCATCTGTACACAATGCATTATTGGGCGCTCCGCTGCGGCGAAGTCGCTGAAAACGCCCAATAATGTTCTAAATTCGACGAACAGTCGAACTTACGTTTGACTTGAACCGCGGTCCATCCCTAGTAAACACACACTTTCAAAAGCGAACATTTACTTTGCTTGGTAGACACCATTTACTCCTTTAGTAAATCAACCCAATACTATTATTATTATTATTATTATACAGGATTTATATAGCGCCAACAATTTACGCAGCGCTTTACAACTTGAGGGTAGACAGTACAAATACAATACACTTAAATACAGTAGGAATCAGAGGGCCCTGCTCGTTAGAGCTTACAATCTAAAAAGGAAAGGTCAAGAGATACACGAGGTAATAACTGTGGGGGATGTGCTAATAGAGAAGATAAATGTACAGTTGTTAGGTGGGAGCCGGATAGGCTTCTCTGAAGAGATGAGTTTTCTGGAGCACATAGAGAACTGGAAAGGAAAAATCTAACATTCGAGATTGCTCGTCCCGGGAGACTAAGGATGACATAAATTCACATAACATAAACATGACAGATGGGAGTTCAACATTTCGCGACGCATTTAACAACCGCGATATATTTAGGACATATTATTATTATTATTATTATCATAACCCAACTAAATGATTTCCTCATTTACCACAGATGGTTCGTTTCATTTACAAGCGAAAACTTTCACACACAAATGATCCCTACCTGGCGCCAAGTTCAGTTTGC
>BLSH010448620.1:564457-594331 GCA_018402905.1 Glandirana rugosa | reverse complement strand
GGGATGGTATCTCGTCGTCTCCCCCCCCCCCCCCTCTTTTTCTTTATGCAATACTATGTGTTCCTTTCATGGAATGAACTTTCTGGATTGAAGTTTACAAGGGTGAGTTGTGGTGCTCTTTCATCTGGGACAACATGGGGTTTCATGCATGTGTTCACCCGACAGTGATACATTTTTCCACTCCTCTTACTATTTCTGAGGGTGTCGTTTTAAACCATTGATGACTGAAGTATAACACTGCCTCTATCCAGGTAACACAACATGGGCATAGGCATTTCTTCATTTGTTACCAATTTGTTTAACAGTTGGATGTTTTCTGTCACAGCTATACTGATCTATTTATGTCTCCCTTACACCAGAGAGGAACGTTGTTTTTAATAACACACCTTTATGTCCTAAGCTGTTGTAAAGCTACCCCTGATGAAGGGACTGATGCTCCCCCGAAACATATTGGTTGGGTAACCGATTTCCATCTTCGGACATTAGCATTGTACTTTACACCATAATTTTTCTATGGCATTATTGGTGAAATGCATTTGTGATAATTTTAATAATACATGTGTTTAATAATTTATTTGACATATTGTCTTTGAAAATTTGATGTCATGTTGACAAATTAATATTTTTGACATATATGTGGTCGGTATATCTAATTAAAGTCCCACTTTAAGGGGATAATTTTCATACATTGATCTCCTGGATGGCCTCCACAGTGCAGCCATCAGGACCCTGTAGCAAACAGATCGGGGGGAAGCAAGCCTACTGGTATTTGGTTTCCTCCAAGGATTAATACACAATGCTATAGTTGCTGGCCAAGTGGTACAAGAGGCAGAGCAAAGATATTTAAAGAAATACCTGTGATCCTTTAACGAGTTAAACATTGACTGATGTTCAGTAGGTGAGTAGTGTGTGGCAAGATCCAGTTGCAGGCAGAAGTCAAGGCTGACGGCACACAGTAAGCACAATCCAGAGACAGGTTGAGGTCACGGCAGACAGCAGACAAGAGAATAATCAAGAGATCGACACGTTGGAGCATGTGGATGTCAGGTGGGGTGTAATGCTGTGGATTTGTGTTACTGGAGTAAATTGCTTGTGACATGGTGGGAGTGTGACAGGGTTGCCAACTGTCAGTAAATTTATGAACAGTTTGTAAAATCCATAATTTTTGCATCTGTCTGTGAATGTCTGTTATGTACATTCATGGACAGATGCAAAAATTACAGATGTTATGAACTGTTCATAAATATACTGACAGTTGGCAACCCTGGTGTGTGGCTCGTGTATTCCTGTATAACCCAGGGGCAGGCAGAGGTCAGGGCAGGTGACAGACAGTAAGCATTAATCAGGAATACACAGAAGTCACGGGAACAGCAGCCAGTAAGCATAATCCAGTGACAGGCAGAGATCAGGGCAGGTGGCAGACTGTAAATGTAATTCAGGTAAACGCTGAGGTCAGGACAGACAGCAAAGAGAATAATCCAGAGACAGTCTGAGCTCAAGGCAGGCAACAGAGTAAAGAGTAATGCAAGGGCTAATAGGATTAGGGGAGACAATACCGCCAAAGTAGGGCCTGTTGCGCAGGGTAAGACAAAGGCTGAACTGGCTATAAGGAGGTAGAAACTAATGGTGCAGGGGCTTGCAAAAAGCTCCTAACAGTTCGCTCCGAACAGGCACGAAATTCTCCATTGCTAGGCTTCTGTCTTCCTCTTTGATTTAAATAATCCAACAGTGACTTTTTGCAAGCATTCATTGAGAGATTTTACATTTCTGACAGTTAAACAGATTATTTGCTGTAGTTCATTGAGAGAAGTTCAGGAGCCGAATATTGTGTACCTCGTGGCGTGGGTTTTGGAGGGCCTGGGCTGCCACCTTGCTTTCCTTCAGAGTTAACTGGACCTACCTATTTTTAAACTGGTTTCTTGGTACAAACATGAAATCCAGTGGCTCTCTATAGAACAGGTTTTCCAATCAACATAAAAATTGCACCATATATTGGAGATCAGGGCTGATAAATGATATTCATGCACACAGGATGCCCAAAGTGAAATTACACATAGCAACCAACCAAGTTTCCATAAGCTTGATCAATTAATTAGAACATGATTTCTGAATGGTTGCCATTGGCTTACACATTTTTCATATCATCACTGCTTCTTTTTCTGACTTATTTGGTAATCCTGTTAATGTTTTAGCTTTAGTTTATCAAGTTTTAGAGTCAAGGGATAGGATTTTATTTGTGTTCTCCGTTATAGTATGTGATCACAATCAATTGAGCAAGGTCACATGAGATGGCTTCTGTGTTTGAATTTTTCATTACTTCTGATTGAACTGTTGTTGATATAAGGAAATTGTTTTTGTGCTATTATCCTTGTTGAGAACATAAACTGCAATTAATAATATCTTAGGAGAGATAATCTCTTTATTCTTCCTATCTTAAGTTAACGTAAAAGAATATGCTAGGACTAAAAGACCATTGGGAACATGCAATTTAAAATATATTATTACATGTGGTGGATATTATAAATGAATGGTTTAAAGTTGGTTTTGGCGAAGTTAAGGCAAGACTTCAGCTGAGAAGGAAATCATACATTTATATACTATCCGTTTATGTTCACTTGGAATATCTGTTACTTTTAATTGTGATCTCCAAAAGCAGAACTGGAGTTAATGCCATTAGCATGGCCCAACAATGGTTCCCATCAGTCCTTCTATTGCTTAGTAGTGATCGCCCGAACACCCCCCAACTCGGTTCACACCAGAACTCCTGAGCAGAGAAAAAAGTTCTGACCCAAGCAGCAAACTCTATTAAAGTCTATAGAATCCAAAGATGAAAAATCAAAAGTTCACATTTTGAAGGCTTAAGCAAGTTATTGGCCATAAAAGGGTATGGGGACATGGGTACTGCCCTGGGGAACATGTATCAATGCAAAAAAATCTTTTAAAAAAAATTGTTTTTAAAGGAGCAGTGATTTTAATTATGCTTAAAGTGAGACAATAAAAATGAAAGTTTCCTTTAAATATAGTGCCTGGGGGGTCCCCTTAGTCTACCTGTGAAGTGGCGCATCTCTACTGTCTATATAACCTGCTGCAGCAAAACTGACATTTGTAAAGAAACAAAAAGATGTTTAAATTGATCATCACGGCTGGCTGCAAGACTCCAAAGCACCTTTTTCTCATGCTAATGGGGACAAGGGCCTCTTCCCAACAATCCTAGAGGTTGTGGGGATCTGCGGGCAGGGGGCTTATTGGAATCTGGAAGCTCCCTTTAACAAGGGGGGGCCCAGATCCCGGCCCCCCACCCTATGTGAATGAGTATGGAGTACAATGTACCCCTACTCATTTACAAGTAAGGAATAGAAGTACTGTGCTACCTGAATTCTGAACTATCCCTCCGGAAATCCGAGATGGTTAAAGGTATAGACCCTTTGCTGCATGTGTCCAGTTAACTGGACACATTCAGCAAAGGATCTGTACCTTTAACCATCTCGGATTTCTGGTCGGATGCTTGAATGTGAGGATCATCCCTCTAAGTAATGGTATCAAGGTATCCGTGGACCAGAATTCCTGAGAGGGGCCCACGCAGAAGTTGGGGAGCCTGACCCGCAAGCACCAGTCCTGGTTCTCGTGGAGGTCATTTATATGCTATTGATTGCCACGCTTGCACCCAGATAGATTCTGGTAAGAGTATTCAATTCTCTTCAGGTGGAGTATCTCACTGCATGTTGGTGAAAGTCACCTTTTCTGTTCCTGCCATTAACTGCATTAGATAACTCCAGAAAGGAAGAGTGGATACATGGGCAGTTATTGAGTTTGGACACTTTATATGCACTTTTTTTGGCACTTCTTATGCACTTTAATATCTATCAAACATACATTTTGAAGTTTGGATGTTTTCTCACTTTATGTCCTTATTAAGTGTTTTATTATATATATTACTTGTTTGTATGGTTATTCACGATTTTAAGGATGCTAACCACCTGATGGCTTCTAGCCACTAGGTATTTATTGTATAGCACTGCTCTTTATTTTCAACTACCCCTACTCATTTACCAAAAAAAAGTGTCAAAAAGAAATAAAGACAGGAGACAGTTTTTGACAATTAAAAAATAAATAAAAAAATGATGTCCCCCATAGATCCATCAGTAATCTAGGCACCCGTCGCTCTACTGGACTGAAAAAAAAACACTCTACCCATGATGAAGGCACCGCCCCCCCTTGTGATGTCACCGACTGCCCCCTTGTGACGTCACCGACCGGTGGAGCACGGTGTATGGACTTTTTCCTGTGAAGTTACTTTATATAATTTATGGAAGCATTTTTCTTGTGCTACATTATTGATTAATGTTTATAAGTTTTTCAATAAAGTTTTTTGTCACTTTGTTACACTATTTATATATAAGGTAGCACCATATCCTTTTTTCTTTTTAGCCGTTTCTCATACTTACCTAGGTGGATGCAGCATCAGTCCAATGCTGCATCTGTCCCCTGCTGGCCCTAATGCTGAGAACTGAGCGACCGAACAGCGCAGATCGCTCGGTGCTCACAGCTCCCTGAGCAGAGAGCTGCTGACTCACTGGAGCGCTGGGCTGTTGATAGATCCTGACTTCATTGTTGCGATTTTGCCTGAGCCTGGACCAGCTCTGTGATGTCAGCCAACAGCAGGCTTCAGCCTGCTGTCTGCTAAATACGGGTCACAGGATTGCAGAACGTGATCCACAGGAGAAGTATAGCCAAACGAGCTTTGGCTGTGTTTCTCCTTTAATACATAAAATCAATAAGCAATATATGTAATGTATTTGCTTACAGCTATGGCAACTGAAAAATGCTAGTTTGTAACACATTTTATTCATTTTTAAACACAATTGTTATACGAGAAAGGATAAAATTACAAAAAAAGTATAAAAAAATATATTTTTAACACCTTTCCAAAAATTGTAAGGCAGGCAAGATCTGCTATTATCTTAAACCGAACTTCTAAAAACTTTAGTCACTAAAAATGTCAAAGAAAATTATTTTCAAATTCAAAGATCAAAGTCAAACATGACAGATAATGAAGATGACAAAAAAAATTTACTAAAGTTAAGTGGGACAGTTAAAAAGTTCAGGGCAGAAGAATATTAATAATAAAAAAAAACTTTACATCTCTACAATTTATGTACATTTGCCCATATTTTATCCATAATTAAAGAAAAATACCTCCACTGCTAACAGGACAAGCCCATCTGACCTATGTGATTGTCTTTCCAACCAATTTGATTGTTGCTCAAAGTAGGGAACATGGGGCGCAGGCTTGTCCTAATACCAGTGGTGGCTGGTGCTCTGCAAACAAACCACCTGACCCCTCCCCCCCACCCCCGGCTGGGGTGGCAAACAGACCACCCGAGCTCCTGGCGGCGATGCAAAGATGATGGCTTCTATGTTTGGAGGAGGCCAACTGCGCTGAGGGGAAGGTGAAAAATATGACCACAATCAGAAGGTCCCAGGCTGAGGTGGTGATGTAGCACAGACCGTCGGGGAGAGCAGGAATATCTGTGTGAGTGTCAGGCTGGAGACACAAGGACGGATGAACAGCAGCTGGGGGCACCATGAAGTAACGGTCTGCTGGAATCTGCATTTGTCACCTGAAATGATGTCACGAGCTGGCGGGAGACAGCCAACAAATCTGACAACTGTAGGCAAAGCCAGGCACGGGAGCCGGTCCAGGGACGCTGAAGCCTGAAAGGCAGGGGGTAATGAAAAGGTGACAACAGTCACTACATGTTTCATTCAGGTCATAAATCCCGGCGGCCATCTTCCGGATCTCCGTACTTCCTCCCACTCCCAGTACTGGCCAATACAATTGCTTCTCCTCTCAGCCAATCACTCTCCTCCTGCTTCCTGATTGGCTGAAAGGAGGAGCAGGAACACCATAGCGAATATTAATTCAATATTGTCACACAAGTGGGTGGCCCACCCTTTTTTAAGCCAATTAGAGCCTCGGGCTCTAGTCATGTGCTTCAAAAAAAAACAATTGGAATCCATGCATCTGGCTCCCTGCATGTAGATTAGGCTGAGGCCACTCTTTGGCTTACTTTGTGTTAATTAAGATTTTAAGCTCCCATGGTGTTATCATTTTCCTAAGCAAAATGCCTTTGGTAGAAGAATGTTCAATGTTTCCACACATCACATTCAATTTGATTTACAATCACCGACATGGGTCGGTGTAACAGACCAAGAGTTTCCTGGCTTATCAGCTACAATATGAAGTCATGGTTGGTGGGGCAGACCAGAAACCTCCTGACCTGACACTTAACCGATGCAAGATGAGTGGACAGTGGATACTATTATGTGACTGTTCAGTGAAGTAAACTACAGAGGGGAAGTTACAAGAACCATTGGTGTGCGCAGACTATTATATTAGGGTGTACCCCCCCAAACCTCAAACACATATAGTATATATATATATATATATATATATATATATATATATACAGTTGTGCTCATAAGTTTACATACCCTGGCAGAATTTATGATTTCTTGCCCATTTTTCAGAGAATATGAATGAGAACACAAAAACATTTCTTTCACCCATGGTTGGTGTTTGGCTGAAGCCATTTATTATCAAACAACTATGTTTACTCTTTTTAAATCATAATGAAAACAAAAACTACCCAAATTACCCTGATCAAAAGTTTACATACCCCAGTTCTTAACACCGTATATTGCCCCCTTTAACATCAATGATAGCTTGAAGTCTTTTGTGGTATTTGTGGATGAGGCTCTTTATCTTCTCAAATGTTAAAGCTGCCCATTCCTCTTGGCAAAAAGCCTCCAGTTCCTTAGAAAAAAATCTTGGGCTGTCTTGCATGAACTGCACGTTTGAGATCTCTCCAGAGTGGCTCAATGATATTGAGGTCAGGAGACTGAGATGGCCACTCCAGAACCTTTGCTTTATTCTGCTGTAGCCAATGACAGGTCAACTTGGCCTGTTTGGGATCATTGTCATATTGGAATGTCCAAGTACGTCCCATGCGCAGCTTCCTGGCTGATGAATGCAAATGTTCCTCCAGTATTTTTTGATAACATACTGCATTCATCTTGTTGTCAATTTTGACCAAATTTCCTGTGCCTTTGTAGCTCACACGTCCCCAAAACATCAGTGATCCACCTCTGTGTTTCACAGGCTTTGCTGACTCCTCTCCAAATGAAGTGGCCAAAAAACTAAATTTTGATCTCTTCACTCCAAATGACTTTGTGCTAGAAAGTATGAGGCTTGTCTCTGTGCTGTTTGGCGTATTGTAAATATTGTATTGTGGCATTTACTTCCTCATAGACTTCTATGGAGGCGTTGGAGAGGCTTTGAAGCCTGGTTAAAGCTACATGGGGTATAATTTTTGACGCAAAGCTGAAGCGCAGCTAAGCCAACGCAAGGTGTAAACAGGGCTGTAAGCTAACCATTTTATTTAGTGACATGGGCTTTGACTGGCGTTAAGGGAGCTTCTACAACACCTGTCTGACGCCCTCTTTTGAAGCAAGTGTAAACAAGCCCTTATTGTGCATTTCTGTGGTTATAGGGTAATGCATTACACCGTTCCATTCTGAATGCTTCAAGCTCAACATCACCACCCCCCTTAGGAAATTGAGGACATAAAAGTGACTCAAGCTCTGGTCAAAACAACACGGGTGCTCTATTTCCTTACTAAGAACATAGGGTTTGATATACTTAAGGCAAATAGACTGTGTACTTTGTAAAGTGCAGCTGCACTCTACAAGAGCAGTTGCTCCAGAACTTAGTAAATGAGCAGAAGTTCTGTTGACTTCCATCATTCAATCATGTGCAAGCAAAAATGCTGTTTTTTTTTTTTTCTTTCCTTGCATGGGATTGGGCATTCTTTGCAAAGTGAAGCTTTACATCATTTACTAAGTTCTGGAGCAACTGCACTTACAGAGTGCACAGTCTGTTTGCCTTTAGTAAATCAACCCCACAGCCTTATGGGATTGGTCATGCAGATGAGTCTTCCGGGTGTAGAAACCAGGCCTTTAGTTTACCATTTTCTATTAATAAATCCATAACACAAAATTCTGCCACATTTGTTCTTACTATATATTTATACCTGACATTTGTAGCTGCATTTAGTTTTCTTTTAAAATAGAAAATGTTGATTTAGTTGAAAAATAATAAAATACATGTAAAAGAGTTTTTATTTTCTTCAAATAATCACCCATCTACTAAATTATAGGACAAAGAATCCAGAAAAAAAAGGAAATGAGTCTAATGTTTTTCATTGCAACCAGTTAGTTGCTAGTTTTGGTTTTCATACTTGAATACTAAAAAATGGCAGCTAGAATATGATTGGTCACTGTTGGTGACACAGACTCTTTTCTGATAGGTATGTTTCATCAAACAACTCCAACATTTTTTTTTTTTACTTCGCAATCACATACTGGATATTTATAGTTACATTTTTATTTTGTTTAGGAAAAAAGGATCTCTTTCAGGTAAACTATATAAATTGCTAAGGTTTTTAGCAAACCGTGCTGCAGATTCATACTTTCACAGAACACGAGGTAAGGAAAAATCTTCCAGTGGTTAAACCTGTTCTGAGGACTTCCTGCTGTGCCTATGGGACTGGAAGTGAAGGGAGATGTCCCCGCTTGGGCACAGTCTAAAATAAACCTGACCGGGGTCTCCATATTTGATCCAAGACTGAACAAAAAAAAACTGTTTTGGATTTACATTTTATAGCCTTACAAAGTACCTCAGCAAAAATTAAACTCATGTTGCCAAGTATGGCAGTTCTGGGGAAAGCACTAAGATAAGTAGGTTATACCAGCAGCCAGTGTATCAACAGACACTTCCTTTCCTGGGGTGCGCAACTTACTGGGTTTAGCTTTAGCATGGTTACCCTTTCCTCTGCACTCCTAAGTTGGATGACAAGCTGTTATTACAACGCACGGTGTGTATGAGTCACCGCAGTAAAACTGTCATGTTCAGTTACTGCTGGAGCATGCACACATCCTCAAAGAGTTCAAGAGTCCAAGAGATGTGCACATTGCAGGGAGAAAAAAAAACATGTACAAAGCAAGGAGAAAACTGTATTCTTGTAACACAATATAATGCAATACTATTTAGTTTACAGTGCTCTGCAAAAGCTATGTATTCTTTTCTGAGAGTTTAGTTCTATTGGGTTTGTAAATAAGAACAGCTCCTGTTTTACGTAGAAATCAATCAGAATTCTTAACAATCCACAAGCCATTCCAGGTGAGATTAGGATCCACATTCCATAGCTACATCTCAGGTGCTGGCTCGGCTCATCTTCACCAAAGCTACATCTCAGGTGCTGGCTCAGCTCATCTTCACCATAGCTACATTTCAGGTGCTGGCTCAGCTTATCTTCACCAAAGCTACATCTCAGGTGCTGGCTCATCTCATCTTCACCAAAGCTACATCTCAGGTGCTGGCTAAGCTCATCTTCACCATAGCTACATCTCAGGTGCTGGCTCAGCTCATCTTCATTAAAGCTACATCTCAGGTGCTGGCTCAGCTCATCTTCACCATAGCTACATCTCAGGTGCTGGCTCAGCTCATCTTCACCAAAGCTACACCTCAGGTGCTGGCTCAGCTCATCTTCACCAAAGCTACATCCCAGGTGCTGGCTCAGCTCATCTTCACCAAATCTATATCTCAGGTGCTGGCTCAGCTCATCTTCACCAAAGCTACATCTCAGGTGCTGGCTCAGCTCATCTTCACCAAAGCTACATCTCAGGTGCTGGCTCAGCTCATCTTCACCAAAGCTACATCTCAGGTGATGGCTTCACCAAATCAATAGTATCGGCAATAGGAACACCATACACCAATATGCAAAATAATAACCTTTCTGTATTAAAATAGCCTGGATCTTTATTTATAATTTTTATTTATTAAATTTTTCAAGAGAGAGAAAGAAAGACATTTTACATCCTGCATTCTGGGGAGGGGTCAAACATCAATCTGTGAGTAGAAGAATACAGTTACATGATCAAAGGTGCATTTCATGGGATAGACATTTGATTATAAAATCAGGGAGAACTCCCCTTCAATCTTCAAAAATACATTTATTACATTTGTCCTCTTTCTGTCTTGCACAATCCTCTCATCCAAATCTATATTCATATTTCTTATTTGAATAATACCCTTTCAGATACTGCCCTTATCTATAGGGCCTACCGGTACTAGGGCCATGGTGCCCCCAATCTCCAGAAACCATTCAATCGAGTACATAAAGAAAAAAGGAAGAAAAGAAAGAGAAAAAAAAAATTCACTTCCCATCCCGATGTTCCGCATTTATGGGCCCGTTAGGATTTTTACTTATAAGTATTTCAATAATAGTCCCGAGGTATAATAATAGTCCAACTTATCCCATACATTTCTAAAATGCTCTCTAGAGCCGATCTCGACACTAATTGTTTCTTCCATTAATTGCATCTCGCCCATCTCACAAACCCATTCTGTAATTGAGGGGGCCGTCTCTTTTAGCCAAGAACGGGCAATAGTTCTTGTAGCTGTTAACATATGACGTAAAATATCTTTCTTAATGGTTTTCAATGAACCAGGAATAATTGACAATTACAACTATATCTGGTTGTAATGTGGAATTAGAGAGCTCTCTGTATATCTTAAATATATCCGCTCAGAGTTGGCAGACCTCCGGACAGTAATACCAGAAATGTGACCCGTTCCCCACTTCTCCTTTACATCTCCAACATGTTTCAGGGATGCTTTCTTTTATCTTGTGGAGATCGGCAGGACACCGATACCATCTAGATATCATTTTTTAGTTCCTTTCTTGATGCTTAATTGAGGGGCAAAGCCTATGTACTAAAGTCAATGCTTTCTCCCATTGTGACCTGGACAGTGTCACTCCTATCTCTTCTTCCCATTTATTTAGGCATTTTACTTCTCTATCTAAGTCCTTAGGAAGCAATTCTTTATATAGTTTTGACAATATATGAGCTGGTTTTTGATCCTGTAGAAGAAATTTTTCAAATTCTGTAGGTACTCTTATTAATTCAGCATAGTTCCCAAGCGAATGAACGTATGCTGTCAGTTGTTGATATTGTATCCATTTATTTGCCCTTTCGCTTCTTAATGTATTAAGTGGGGGGATTTCTCCATCCACCAGGACCTAAGCCAATCTAGGATCATCTTGTCTCTGCCAGTCCAGGAAGCCTGAGGCTTCCATTGCTGGTAGGAAATCAGGACTAGAAAACAGAGGTGCCATTGGCCTAATCCGGGTTGAGAGGGCGCCCTCCACCATAAGCACATCCCATGCCTTCAGAGTAGAAGAAACTGCCAATGGCATATCTGCTACTTTAGGGCGATTTAAAAGTTCGGGTTCGGCACTGAACTTGACCCGAACTTGACCCTGGACCCCGAGCCCCATTGAAGTCAATGGTGACTCGAACTTTTGGGCACAAAAATGGCTGTAAAAAAGTCCTGGAAAGGGCTAGAGGGCTGCAAAAGGAAGCAAAATGGGGGTAAGAGTAGGACAAGTGCCCTGCAAATAAATGTGGATAGGGAAATAACTTAAAATCACATTTAAAAAAATGGAGGAGGAGGTGGATGTGGAGTAGGAGGTTGAGTAGGCTGTGACCATGGTGGTGTAGGTGGAAGGGGTGGTGGAGGAGGAGGAGGTAGCCAACACTGTTTTTTGTTTGTTTGTTTTTTTTTTCTAATTGGGGTAGCCCCCAAAATATTGAGACATATTTAAAAAAAACAATACCAATGGCTGTGTGAGGCTGGTCTAAATGTCTATTCTGCACAAGGTACAGACAAGTCTTGTGGGATCCATGCCTGGTTCATTTTAATAAACGTTAGCTTGTCCACGTTGGCTGTGCACAGGCGGCTGCGCTTGTCTGTGATAACGCCCCCTGCTGTGCTAAACACACGGTCAGACAATACACTGGCTGCAGGGCAGGCCAGCACCTCCAAGGCATAAAGGGCAAGCTCAGGCCATGTTCCCAATTTGGAGACCCAGAAGTTGAATGGGGCAGACCCATCAGTCAGTATGTGTAGGCGTGTGCACACATACTGTTCCACCATGTTGCTGAAATGCTGCCTTCTGCTAAGATGTTGCCTATCAGCTGGTGGTGCTGTTTGTTGTGGCGGGCTGCTGACAAAGCTTTTCCACATTTCGGCCATGCTAACCCTGCCTTCTGAGGTGCTGGCGGTGCCACAGCTGCATTGGTGACCTCTTCCTCCTCCTCCGCCTTCGCCTTGTGCTTCCACTGAGCCCCCTGTGTCATTTGGGAATGCCCTCAGCAGCGCGTCAACCAGCGTGCGCTGGTAGTCGCGCATCTTCCGATCACGCTCCTGTGAGGGAATTAAGGACGGCCTTAAGGACGTGTCCTTGTAACGGGGATCCAGCAGCAGGGATCCACCCAGTAATCAGCACAAGTTACAATGTGGGCAACTCGGCTGTCGTTGAGCAGGCACTGCAGCATGTAGTCACTCATGTGTGTCAGGCTGCCCAGAGGCAAAGACAAGCTGTCCTCCATGGGAGGTGTATCATCTGTGTCCTCCGTATCCCTGCAGCCATGCTCCAGTGATGCCCAGGAGCTGCATTGGGTGCCACCCTGCTGTGAACACGGTTCCTCCTCCTCCTCATCATCATCATCCTCGTCCTCCTCATCCTCCAGAACTGTGCCCTGGCTTGAAAATGTTTTACCTGGCCTATGCTGGTGCAGGAACCCACCCTACGAGCCACTTATGAATGACTGGTCTGATAACCGTGGAAATGACCCCTCTTCCTCCTCCTCTTCCTCCTGTGCCGCATCCTCTTCCATCATCGCCCGAAGTGTTTTTTCAAGGAGACATAGAAGTGGGATAGTAACGCTGAGAACAGGGACATCGGCACTGGACATGTTGGTGGAGTACTCGAAACACCACAATATGGTACACAGGTCACGCATGGAGACCCACTCGTTGGTGAAGTGGTGCTGTTCCGCAGAGCGACTGACTCGTGCGTGCTGCAGCTTAAACTCCACTATTGCCTGCTGCTGCTCGCACAGTCTCTCCAGCATGTGCAAGATGGAGTTCCACCTTGTGGGCACGTCGCATAGGAGGCGGTGAGCGGGAAGGCCGAAGTTCTGCTGCAACGCAACGGGGCATGATTATGTTTTATTATTTTGTCTAGGTCTCTAGGTATTTTTATCCCTAGGTACTTAAGGGCTGTTTGTTGCCATTTAAAAGGGATTGTTTTCTGAAGATGAACTTGAGTTTTATTTGGTAAGGAGACATTTAATGCCTCAGATTTATCATAATTCACCTTAAAATTACTTACAGCTCCGAATCGCTCAAACTCTTGAATAAGATTAGGGATAGTTATTATAGGATTAGTAATGTACAGCAGGAGATCGTCTGCATATACTGACATTTTATATTCCTTTCCCTTTATTTTAATCCTTTGTATATCAGGATTATTTTGTATAGTTGTAGTAAGAAGCTCCATCACCAAGACATACAGCAGCGGAGAGAGGGGACAACCCTGTCGGCTTGCCATTTGAATTTGACCGGACAGGATCCCATCAATCTGGACCCTTGTGTGTGACTTATGATAAAGTGCCATTATCCTTCCCATTAAGGAAGGACCTATTCCCCACTGCCTCAGGGTTTCTTCCAGAAAGCCCCATCCTGTCAAACGCCTTTTCGGCGCCCTCTGTGCATGTTTAATCAATGACAACATTTTCAAGGTATTATCCCTAATTTCTCTACCCTCTACAAAACCTGTTTGGTCCAAGTGGATGTATGCAGGTAAAATTGGGGTGAGTCTTTCAGCTATTACTTTTGCAAAGATTCGTAGATTAATGTTTGTGAGAGATATTGGTCTATAGTTCCCGTAAATAGTATGATCTCTCTCTGGCTTAGGTATTACAGAGATATGAGCCTCCATACCCTGAGATGCAAAGGGGCAAGATTCGGAAACTGCGTTAAAGGTCTTAGTCATTATTGGACCTATGGCCTCGCCAAACATTTTATAAAAACGCGTAGTAAAACCATCTGGCCCGGGACTTTTCCCAAGAGCCAAGGCTTTAATGACTTTCTGTATTTCCTCTATTGATATTTCTTTTTCTAGTTCGTCTATAGTGTTTTTAGGTAGAACTGGGATTGTGGTATCTTTTATGTATCATAACGTAATAACGTATTTTATGGCAAGACCTTTCGAGTTCTTTTCCTGTTTTTTCATTAGTGATGTTATACAGTTTGGAATAAAAGGTTTGGAAGGTTTCCAAGATCTCCTTAGGGTCAAAAGTTACTTCACCTGATGTTTTTAAAAATCTTTATTATGGAAGTAGTGATTGTTCTTTGTCGTAATGCTCTAGCCAAAAGCCTTCCTGGTTTATTCCCCTTTAGATAATATAGGGCACGATTCCTATCCCTCAATCTCAGTGTTTGTTCATTCAATAAAGTCTGTAATTCGTTTTGTTTATCCGTAAGTTTTATCAAATTTATCGGAATAGAATTTTGTTTGTGAATTTGTTCATAGTTTGCAATGTCTTTTAGCAAGCGTGAAATTTTATTTATCCTGCTTGCCTTCAATCTAGCCCCATGTTTTATAAAAATGCCTCTAATCATACAATTTAGTGTTTCCCATTGTATAGGAAGGGAGATTTTGTCTTTTTCATGGTCTATTTGAAAGTTTTTTTATCGTCTGATGAATTTCTGAAATACATACTTCATCCTTTAATAAATTTTCATTAAGCTTCCATTGACCATGCGGTGTCTTATAGGCCAAGAGTTCCAATTCTACAAGGACTGGAGCGTGATCAGACTAGACAAAGTTACCTATTTCTGATGCAGAAACAGTGGAAAGCCCAACAAGAAAAATCTATTCTATGATATGTTTTATGGGTCTTTGAATAGAATGAATAGTCTCTATCTCTGGAATGATGTGCTCGCCAAATATCTATTAATTTCAATTTTCCTATGAGTTCTTTAAATTTGTTTGTTTGATTACTATTCTGAAATGGTCGATTTGCGGAGTGTCTATGCGAAGATCTAAAACAAAATTAAAGTCTCTGCCGATTAACACAATGCCCTCTGTTTTTTACATTAAATCCATCACCATTTGTGGCCCTTTTTTAATTTGTTCCTGGTTTGGAAGATATAAATTGATAAACGTATATTTTTCTCCATGAATGGATATCTTTAGGAGCAGGGCTCTACCGTCCTTGCTGCCCCAGGAATCCAATTCTTGATGAGGAAGTGATTTATGTATAGCAATCTCTGCCCCCAGCTACATCTCTAACCTAGTCTCAAAATACCAACCAAGCCGCCCTCTTCGGTCCTCCCAAGACCTCCTGCTCTCTAGCTCCCTTGTCACCTCCTCTCATGCTCGCCTCCAGGATTTCTCGAGAGCTTCTCCCTTCCTTTGGAACTCCCTACCCCAATCAGTCCAACTGTCTCCTAATCTATCCATCTTTAGACGATCCCTGAAAACTTTTCTCTTTAAAGAAGCCTATCCTGCTTCTACCTAATACCCTTTCTTTCTACATGAGCTCATTCCCCACAGCTTTTACCTTTTGTATCAATTGACCCTCCCTCTTAGATTGTAAGCTCTAACGAGCAGGGCCCTCTGATTCCTCTTGTACCAAACTGTGATGTAACTGTACTGTCTGCATTCATTTTTGTAAAGCGCTGCGCAAACTGCTGGCGCTATATAAATCCTGTATAATAATAATAATAATAATAATACGCCTCCTCTTGATTTAGAGTAGGAAAAGGTGTCATGGTACCATGTTGGATAGTATTTATTATGAATCTTTGGAATGTGACCTGAGCGAAAATGCATTTCCTGAAAGAATATTACGCCTATTTTTTGCTTATGAAATGATTGTAGGATTTGTATTCTCTTGGATGGAGAGTTAAGTCCTCATACATTGAATGAACAAAACTTCACCGGGCCCATAATAACAATAATGGGAGGGAAAAAAAAAAAGAGAAAAGAAAGAAAAATAACAATAAACCTCAACCAACACACTTAGATAATTCTAACTAAGTATCGTATTCGATGACTTTCTGTCTAATCCTAAAACTAGGATCCTACTCTCGTAGGGGTGCGGGATAACGTATCAATGACCGATGTCTCCGCCAGGCATGCTTTTTGGGAGAAAAAGAAGAGCAGAATGAAGGCGGGATGGAGAGGAAAAGAAAGGGGAAGGAAAAAAAATTCCCCTTCTCTTCCCCCCTTCGTTATATAGTCTCCACTCCATCCTCTCATTCTATCCTGCTCTATTAATTACACTTTTTTTTATTTACACCTTCTTTCTTTGATAGAAGACATCAGGAAAAAAAAAAAAAAAGAACCAATTCCCCATAGGTCTCCGGAGCCGCTCCATCTATTTTTGGAGCGTGTCCGGGCCCATTGGGTTTGCATCTAATTTTCTCTCCAAACTATCTATTTAAGCTAAAATTTCAGTAAACTTTATTAATATTTAAATAATTATTACAATTTCTAGAAAATATTTTCAATATGTGAATATTAAGGTAAAAAGTTTATATTGTGATACGTGTATGATGAGTGTATGTGAGATGTGTGTTTGTATATTGTGTGAGAAAAGAAGAAAAAAAAAGGGGGGGGAGGAGTTTCTTTTGTGATACGTGTGTAGTGATTATATTTGCGGTGTGGTTGCATGTTATAGTGTGTGTGATTGGAGTGTATATTACGTTTTGGTTAATTAAGGAGATATAATATAAATACACCTCATTTAATTCAATTCGTATTCACCACTCCCAAAAAAAAAAAAAAAAAGGGGTAGGGGAAAAATTTATATTGTGATACATGTATGATGAATGTGTGTGAGGTGTGTATTTGTGTATTATGTGAAGAAAAATAAAAAAAACCTTCAAAAATGTCTATTTCACACAAAAACAGTGTGTGTGATTGGAGTGTATGTTAAGTGTTTTGGTTAATTAAAAAAGAAAATAAAAACCCCAGTCCATTTCCCTTTATTTTTTTCCTTCCTTCCCCTCCCCCTCCCTTTCCTTTTATGAAGTTAGAGGGACCCCATGGCCTTCTCTATATTTTGTATGCCTTTTTATAAAACCTCCCTCTTTACCCCCTAATCTAAAACCCCAACATCTATAATATATTGTATATTAATGTCTTTTTAACTTGTTCTTCAAAATTCCTTATATATTTAAAGGCCAAAGTGGCAATTCAACATCCGGAAGTTGTAAAATCTTTAAAAAGTTCGGCAGGTCCTCAATATCTTGAAAGGTGGCTTTCTTCCCTTTATAGAACACCTGAATCTGAAATGAAAACTTCCTTTTATACAAGATGTTCCTTTCTCTAAGCAACTTTAACAGTGGGTTTACCGCTTTCCTCAAAGTCCGTTTTGAGAGATCCTGTAGTAATATTATCTGAGCTCCATCAAAGTCAAGCATTTTTGTTGCCAAGCTGCCTGCATTATTTTTTCTTTTACATGATAAAAGTGCACTCTACATATGATATCTCTAGGTCTCTGTGGGTCCTGACTTTTAGGGCCCAATGACCTATGTGCTCGATCTAATATTATTTCTTCTGTTGGAGGTTGTTGTAATAACGTGTTAAAGATGACTTGAAGAGTTGGTATCAGGTCTCTAGGTCCTGTTGCCTCGGGTAGGCCTCTAATTCTGATATTATTTCTTCTGTTTCTATTTTATTGGTCATCTATTTCAAGTAAGGCTCTTTTTAGGCGCTGAGATATTTCTTGTTTTTCCTTTTCGGATTGAGCTAATTTCTCCTCTAATTTTGTTAGTCTTACTTCTACATTGTTCATTTTCTCTTGAAAACTTTCCAATGAGGATCTTACTTCCTGTATTTCTGTTTTGTAACAAATTTCAAGGTGAAATATATATTTTTCCATGTCTTCTCTAGTTGGAAGCGATTTTATGTATGTTTCCATATTCCAGGGTTCCATTTGAATTCTGTTTCCTTCTGGCCTAGGCTCAGTTTGTATTCCTTGGGTTATGTTAGTTTCTTTTTCTGTAGTTTTTATTATCTCGTTCGGTTGTTTCTCATTTGATATACCCTCTTCTTGTGACTGTTGGAAGTACTCTTTTATATCAGGGCTTTGTAGATTTTGCACTTTTGAGGTATTTCCATCTTTGGAACCAATGGATAGCTTTTTAGCCTTCTGTCCTTGGGATCCCTTAAGAGGCATAACTCTATTCCTTTAATTTTCTTTCGTTTTTCTTGTAATCGCCTCAATTAGTGGTAATAGGTGAATAGGCACACATTGCTGTAGTTTATAAATTAAGAATGCTGGAGATTCATCCGAAAGCCTTTGTTGGCCCACCTCATTAACAGAGCCAAGCCTTTTTTCCTAATTTATATATTTAATGACCATCCGAGTTCATTTTAAAAGCTGAATTAGAGATGCCCATTATACAGCAACAGGGTCGTTCCCTCGGACAAGTAGGGGGGTCCCTTGGGGGAAATAACCTCCAAGGGCCACTACACCATTCCCCAAGGATTTCAATTTTCTTTCATAGAGGCCTCAGTGCTCGCAGGTTGCCCCGCTAGATGCTTAAGAGTGGTTAACTAAAAGATACTAACATCCTTCAATGCAGTCTCCATTAAAAAAGTCTTAGGGATTACAGTTGTTCCTCTATTGTCCCAACCAATTTTCATATGATATTCAATGCTGGGTCTGAAATAGCCATATGAGCGGCATCAAATCCAAACATGTCTCAAAACACACCATCTATGTCCACTAGTATGGATTTATAGAAAAAGGAACGACCTTACCTGTATATCTTTTGTATATTTCCATTCCATCTTCCAGGTTCCTTGTGATCTCCTTTGAAGATGTGGAGATCTGGGGATAATCTTGTAGTGGAGTTCTGCAGCCGAACACCATGCATTCACCCACCTCAGATGTCTGTGGGAAAAGCCACCAGACAAGATCTGTTCCGCCACCCATAGTCAGCCTGCTATTCACCGCTACTCTGTGGCTGTGTCAGGAGGTGTCTGCTCTGATCCGCGTCTCCCTTCAATAAGGGGAGAGGAGTCGCAGGGAAGCACGGGGAGGGTGAGGGAGGAGGTAGGAACAGATGGTCAGAGTGAGGTAATGCTCTCACCATGCTATCGATCCGAATACCGTTCGGGTCTAATTGGTAGGAGCCGCTAGGGGTCCTCCTGCTGGATCGGCCCTCCGAGTCTTCCCGATGTCTTGTGTGTTTTAGGGGCTCCCTCCCCAGTTGGAATAGATTGCAATCTCTGTGCACGCCCGGTGTGGAGGAGCGCAGCTCCTATGCAGCCATCTTAGTTAGTCTCCGCCCCCCCTCTAGCCTGAATCTTTGAGTTCCAATGGGTGACTCATTCTCTTTCTTATTTAGGAATTCAGTTGACCCCCTTCATTATACCCTCTACTCAGCAAATTATCCTCATATGTTTAGAAAGCTTTCAGAAGATATGGATATATGTTCAAGGCCAAATCTTTAATGGTTTGGGAAGATTTCTTCAGTCAAGATGACTATATTACCAATAATTTTATTATACCTTCTCATGTTTTAATGAAAGATCCTAAACATGGAGGCCTAGGAGTCCTAATTTAATTGCTTACCATCAAGCAGCTCAGATAGCCCAGTTAGTACTCACCCCAATTCCTAGCCCAACTCCACATTGGGTTCCATTGCAGCTATGATGTGAATTCCTAGTAAATTATGACCCCTAATCTTATGTCCTACTCTTTCATTCTCATTATCAATATGTGACAGACATTGGTTGAGAAAAAAAATTGTATACCTTTATCTCCTCTGTTTAATAATCCTGAATTTGTACCTGAATTATCCTCTAAACTTTTTCGGTGCTGGGAAAATAAGGGCTTATCATGTATTAAAAATATATATAAAAATAAATTATATTCACTGGATTATTATAAAACCGTATTACAACTACCTTCCTCAGCGCTATCTCAATACAACCTAATTCCTTTATTCCTCAAAAATAAACTTAATAAAATTAATCAACCACTTGTTCTCTCTCTTTGAAAAAGCTTGTACTATTCACCCCAATAAAAGGCTGCATTTATATTATATATAGTATTCTAATTGACCCTAAACGTAAGCTCCCCTATATGGAACACTGGGAAAAGGATCTTAACTTTTCTTGGGACCTTCCAGATTGGCATAAAACAATCAATAATCCCTCTAAAATATTAACCAATATGACTTTAGTGGAATCTAATTACAAAACACCAATGTAATGGTACATTACCCATCGAGAAGTCCCATTGAGAATAGCGAAAATTAGTAGACAAATCTCTTCTAAATGTTTTAGAAATTGTGGTCAAAAACATTCTATGGCACACATTTGGTGGCGATGTCAACATATTTGACTTTATCCATGAAATTTCAAATGTAAATCTTATCAGATCCCCAGAAATTGCTCTTTTTCAGAAATTGAATATGAATTTCCCTAAACATACCAAAAAACTTGATTTCCTATATAATCCTGGCCGCTAGAATAGCCACTGCACATTGTTGGAATCAATCAGTAGTAACATTTGATTAGGTCATACAAAAGTTGAATTGGGTCATGATCAACAATAACATGACCTGCATTTTACATATCAGCCAAACTAATTTTGAAAATATGAAAATACTAGAGATCTGTGAAAGAAAAATCTTGACTGCCGTTGTCTTGCCCACCCCCTATTTCCTTATCTTTCCTTTCTTTCGTTTCTTCTGATTTATTTTATTTTCACCAAGTTTTAAGGACCCTATCAATTTAGTTAATAATCAATAACAATGACAGTTATTATATTACATAAATACTGGTCTATATACCGATCTGTTTAATATCTTGCTTAAACAAAATATTAGTCTAAATATATCATATTGTTAGCATTTTCATATGTACCTTAGACATTTGATATTTGCTATATGCCTATTTTCTTAAGGGGATACATTGTCAGTCATATTTATATATTCTTCTTCTTACTTGTTTAATACCTAAGGTATATCGTAACTTGTGTTGTTAACAATTTGTTTATTGTTAACATAATGCTATGATTATATTGGTTTTTGGTTTTCTTTTCTCTTCTTTCTTGAAGAAAACCAATAAAAGGTTTGAGCCCCCCCAAAAAAATAGCCTGGAACAAGTCCTAACTGATGCATTTCATGCTAGAAGCCAGTGTTAATTTTGTCGATTAAAATATTTTTGTCAACTAAATTAACACTATTTTAGTCAATTAAAACATGACTAAAACTAAAACAACTCAGATGACTAAAATACAACAAAAACTAAAATGGCATTTTAATCAGAAGACCAAAATATGACTAAAACTAAACTGGCATTTTAGTCAAAAGACTAAAACTAAATTGAAATGTAACGTCAAAATTAACACTGTACTACCACATAAGAATAAGTAAGGGGCATCTACAAAGCTTAATCACTTCAATACCAGGCACTTACCCCCCTTCCCACCCAGACCAATTTTCAGCTTTCAGTGCTGTCGCATTTTGAATGACAATTACGCAGTCATGCGATGCTGTACCCAAACAAAATTTTTATCATTTTGTTCCCACATGTAGAGCTTTCTTTTGGTGGTGTTTGATCACCTTTGCAGTTTTAATTTTTTGCGCTGCAAATAAAAAAAGACCGAAAATTTTGAAACGGTTTCTGTCACAAAACTTTGTAAATAAGTACATTTTCTCCATCATTGACGGGCACTGATAGGCTACACTGATGGGCACTGATGAGACAGTACTGATTGGCACTGATGAGGCTGCACTGATGATGTGGCACTGACGGGCACTGATGATGAGGCACTTATATGCAGAAGTGATGGGCACTGATAGGCGGCACTGGTAAGCAGTACTGATGGGCACTGATAGGTGGCACTGATATGCAGCACTGACAGGCACTGATAAGCGGCACTGAGGGGCACTCATAGGCGGCACTGATAGGTGGCACTGGGCACTGACAGGTGGCACTGATGGGCACTGATAGGTGGCACTGGTGGGCAATGATATGTGGCACTGGTGGGTACTGATGGGTACTGATAGGTGGCACTGGTGGGCTCTGGTGGACACTAATAGGCGGCAGTGAAAGAGGGCACTGTAAGGTGTCCATTCCCTGGTGGTCTAGGGTGGCATCTGTAATTGGCACTGAGTGCCAGCCATATTGGCATTATGCCCCTTACCTGGTGGTCTAGTGTGGGCTCCCTGTTCATCCCCCTGGTGGTCTAGGGTTGGCTCCCTGGTAGTCCCTGGGTGAGCTCTGCCTCTGGGTGGGCTCCGGAGCGATCACGCGCTGATTGGACACAGAGGATGCCAAACAGCACCAGCCACCTTGATCATTCCTGAGAGACCCACACAGTTAGCAAGCACCAGCTAGAAGCACACTTAACCCATTGATCGCCCCAATCTTAACCCCTTCCCTGCCCGTGTCATTAGTACTGTGACAGTGCATTTTTTTAGCACTGATCACTCTAATAATGTTACTTGTTCCCAAAAAAGTGTCAAAAGTGTCAGTTAGGTATCCAATTTTTCCGCTGCAATATTGCAGTCCCATTAAAAAGCTTCACATCGCTTCTGCTCCTAGGAACGCAGGTGGAGCGCAGACAGTGCCCCATGCTTCCTGATTTTAATGAATGTACTTACTTCACCATTGGAGTCCCTCTCTATCTTTTGCAACATATTCCATCTTTGAGGCATGTCAGCCAGACCGGGATCCAGTTGCAGCCGCAGCCAACGTTGGAGGGAGTGGATAACAGGCGTGCATGATCTCTGTAATGGGGGTCATGTCTTTCTGGCGAGTTTGATGTATCACTGGTGTGCAGTGGAGGGAGTCGTCACTTCCATTGATCTTTGATGGTCTCCAATAGCAACCAATGAACCGGGACACTGTCTGTGTGCACAATTGAACTTTCCCAGTTACACTTCATTTATTGAACTGTGCACTCATAAGGAACTGTTTAAGTCACCACCTACTTTGGTATTCCAGTACTTATTAGATTGCTAATTTGCACATAGGACATTAATTATGTACCTTGATTATTTATTCGTCATTTATCACATGATGGTTGTACCACAATTTTGATGCACTTTTTACCTTTATGTATTTATGCAATAAGTGCAGCTGCACTTTACTGGGATGGAGAGGAGTGCGGTTTAATTACATATTTTTCACAAAAAATATATAATGTTTGGGGTTCTAAGTAATTTTCTAGCAAAAAAAAACAGATTTTAAGTTGTAAATGCTGAATCTCAGAAAGAGGCTCTGTCCTTACATGGTTAAAATGTACTGGAGATTTTAATTGACTAAAATATGACTAAAACTAAAACAATACAGATGACTTAAATACGACTAAATCTAAAATGGCATTTTAGTCAAAAGATTATGACAAAAATGAAATCTAAATTTTACGTAAAAATGACCACTGCTAGATGCAGTGCTTTCTTTCAATAATTCTTTGAGACAGCATTGTGCCTAATGCAAAATGGATTAGCAGAACCTATTCCTGTGTGAGCTATGTTAATAAAAGAAGGGTATTATTTAGTATTTTGGTGGGCAGTGTTCCTGGTGCTAGTACAATCAGAATACTTACCTAATTGGGAACGCTAGACTGCACAAGTTACTGGTTCCTGTGAGCCACAAGAAATGTTAGCAGACTCTTCATACATGAGCCCCCCACCCCACCATATGCACGTTTTTACCACAATGTTGCTGCAATTTTGATGTGGCTTGAAGCAATGCCTGTGTAATCCTGCAGTCTATGGACCTCAAGTCGGACCAAAGTAGTACCGAGACTACTTTGAAGTCGCTGCGACTTGAAGTCGCACAGATATGAATGGTACTCATTGAAAATCATGGGGTACAACTTGTCATGTGACTTTGCAGTCCTAAGTCGCAGGACAAGTCGCACAAGTGTGAAAGGGGCCTTAGTGTTTAACAATTTGAACTGGATACCATT
This sequence comes from Glandirana rugosa, assembly GCA_018402905.1. NCBI lineage: Eukaryota > Metazoa > Chordata > Amphibia > Anura > Ranidae > Glandirana > Glandirana rugosa. Next base: position 570,409 of record BLSH010448620.1, on the reverse strand, counting down.
TGCTGTCTTTATGATTGCTTTGTTATACCACGTGTGTCAAACACAAGGCCTGCGGGCCAAATGTGGCCCTTCAGACCATTTAAGGTGGCCCTCCTGCAGCTTCGCCCCCGGGTTCATTCGCAGAAGCAGCACAAGGCAAGGGGGTGCACTGTGCTGTAAGGGAGGGTGGGGGACACTTGACTTCTGATGGAGGGGCTGCTCTGGACATCTGCTTATAATTATTATGAGAATAATACAATCCACTCAAAGAGCCCACTCACACTCCTGTAGAAGATGATGCAAGTGTGAAAAGGAGGGTCGCCCACCGCTGGTATCATCCACAAGAAAATTTAGTGGAGATTTCTCAGACAGAACACCATTGGCAGTTCCATGTTCTCCAAGCAGTCTCCAACAAAGTTTCTTGTGGACGATACCAGCGGTGGGCGACCCTACTTTTCAGACTTGCATCATCTTCTACAGGGGTGTGAATGGGCTCCGTGCCAGTTTGCACCTGCCCTTCACAGCTTAAGTCTGTAATATTAATAATCAAATGTAGAGTCAATTATTTAAAATTTCAAAGAGTAAATACATTTATGTAGTCTTACAGATATAAACGGCCCTGTGAGGGCAATCACAATGCTGATGCTGCCCCGCAGTGAAATTGAGTTTGACACCCCTGTTACTATTCCTCTATGTAAGTGAATGTGAATGCATGGTCCCACCTTCCTCCTCAGTTTGCCATCCTCTTGATCCATTGGGGTGCGCAGCCTATTGCATTAGGGTGTGCACTAAACACACATGCATGTATATCAGCAGAGCAGTGGACGGTGTCATTAGAGCAAAGACTGGTGTCAGTAGGGCAGTAGGCGGTGTCAGTAGTTTTGTTATTATTTTTTACAATGCTATTCTTATTTTTTTACATTTTTTTAAGAGCCCCACTGGGGGGGCTTTGGTGAAATATCAATGGTCTAAACAGAGAGAAAGGGACTGAAGACAGAGCTTCCCCAGTCCCATTCTCTGCAGCCTCAGCTGCACTGGAGAGTGAATGAATGGGATGTGCTTCGCGGCTTTCTGTTCATTCACAAACCGAAGCATAAGAAACATAGTTTGTAATGCTTCAGTTAACCACTTGCCGACCGCCGACCGCAGTCTGACGGCAACAGAGTGGCTCGTTATCGCAAACCGCCATCATACAACAGCGGCTGTGATAACTAGTGCTGTGAGCGCGCGCTGCCGGAGGCGCGCTCGCATGCTCACTGTGTCCGGGGGGGCAAGGGAGCCGGTAGGGTGGACTCGATCGCCGCCGGCTACCCACGATGCCCCCCCCCGCAGTGAAAGAATGGAGGTCTGTGTAAGTAAACATGGATCTCCGTTCTGTTAGAGGGGGAAGGGTGATGATCACAGGCTTCCTGCAAATGGAAGCCGTGATCATCCCCTTTCCCCAGCCAGGGCAGCCCACACGCAGTTAGAACACGCCCAGGGAACACAGTTAACCCTTAGAGCGCCCCCTCCAGGTTAAACCCTTCACTGCCAATGGCATTTACACAGTAATCAGTGCATTTTTATAGCACTGATCGCTGTATAAATGCCAATGGTCCCAAAAAAGTGTGAAAATGGTCCGACATGTCCGCCCCAATATCGCAGTACCGCTAAAAATCGTAGATCGCTGCCATTACTAGTAAAAAATAAAAAATAAATAAAAACCCCAGAAATGAATTCTCATCGTCCGTAAACGCGGCAACTTTTGCGCAAACCAATCAATAAATGCCGAATGGGATTTTTTTTACCAAAAAAATGAAGGAAGAATATAAATCAGCCAAAACCGATGGAAAAAATGTTTTTTTTATATATTTTTTTTGGATTTGTATTTTAGCAAAAAGTAAGAAATTTGGGTTTTTTTGCAAAATGGTCGCTCTTCATTTGTTTATAGCGGCTATCAGAAATGACGCAGAGGGGATCAAATACCACCAAAAGAAAGCTCTATTTGTGGGGGAAAAAGGACTCAAATTTTGTTTGGGTACAACGTTGCAGGACCGCGCAATTGTCATTTAAAGTGACACAGTGCTGAATCGCAAAAAGTGCTCTGGTCCTAAAGTGTGAAATCCTTCTGGGGCTGAAGTGCTTAAGAATGAACACAAGAGCGATCGGTACAAATCACTGTGTCCATTCCTTCATCCATCCTTAAGCATCCCCCGCAGCCATGGGCGGAAGTGGAGAAAAGGGAAGCTGGCAGAACTGCAAGGGGGAAACAAGGGGCACCAGGAAGCAAGGGGAATCGGCACCACACAGGGTGATTAGGATGTGCCCAGGCACACCTGGCTCACCCCGTGCACACGCCTATGTCTTGATCTAATACATAGACTTCTGTAACTACAGTAAATGTATTACTTACTTATCAAGAATATTTTATCACAATAAACTTTTCATTCAACCTTTTCACTTGTTGCAATTTTCTTTTTCAAACACTAGTAAGGGTAAAAGGGAAAAAAAAATCTTCATTGAGTTTTACCACTGGAATTATTGAAATCCTTCTTATGTCTTACTGAGGCTCCATGCACCCTAGCATTTTTCATAAGCTCAAGAAAGGCTAGAAAAAAACACTGGGTGAAAAATGCTGATAATAGCATTTTTGTCCAAGCTTCTAGTAGCATTTTAGTAGCTTTTAGAAGCTTTTAGGAGCATTAGCATTTTAGAGTTTTTGCAGTACATGAAGAAAATAAAGAGAAACGCTCAAAAAAAGCTGTTATGAGCATGCATTATGGTAGCATTTAGAAGCAGTTATGAGCATACAGCATTTTTTTTTCTTCTGGAAAAATGTTTAAAAAACTCTACAAAAACTATTTTTTTCTGTTCCTGGACACTGAACCTCAAAAAATGCTAATAGCCTAAAGTAGTGTGCATGGACACATAGAATAACACGATTTAGCTTCTAGGAGCAGAAAAATGCTAATAACAGCTTCTAGGAGCTTAAAAAAAATGTTAGTGTGCATGAAAATGTGTGCATATTATCTGTTGGTGATAACTGCAGCTGCTGTTTTTTTCAGCATTTCCGGCTCTTTGTGACAGCAAGCAGGGAGAAGTGATATGATAGCTTCCTGCTGATAGCAAAACTACATCTCCCATAGAACCATGCAGTGCTTCCAGTCACTACACTGCTGTTCTTTCTGAGCAAGAGGGAAAAAACACATTTCTGGGCACCCATTAGATGTAGATGTTGCAGGGAGGGTGCTGACCACTGGATGGTAGACATGTGCAATTTGTTTCGTTCCGCATTCGTTTTTCATCAAAATTCTGAATTTTTGTTAATTCAGAAACATCCAAATAACGAAAATCCGTTTCACAAATTTTTCCAAAAACAATTTTTTGAAAAGAACGAAAATCGGGAAAAACGAAAATCCGAAATTCGTAAACGCAAATGAACGAAAACTCAAAATTCCAAAATCCAAAGGAATGAAAATTGAAAATCCGAAAATTTGAAATAACGAAAATACGGAAATTCGAAATAACGAAAATCTGAAAATAAAAACGAAAATCCGAAAATTTGAAAGAACGGAAATGCGGAAGTAAGAACGAAAATCCGAAAATTCAAAAGAACGAAAATCCGAAAATAAGGACAAAAATCCCATAATTCAAAAGAACAAAAATCCGAAAATGCAAAAGAAAAAAAATCCAAAAATTTGAAAGAACGAAAATCCGAAAATAAGAACAGAAATCCGAAAATTCAAAAGAACAAAAATCCAAAAATTTGAAAGAACGAAAATCCGAAAATAAGAACGGAAATCCGAAAATTTGAAAATCCTAAAGAACAAAAAACATTCAGATAGTTTATATTATAATAAGATAATTTGAAAGGAAATTGCAATACATACCTATAATTTAATAGTTTATAACCATTATTATAGTTTGCTTATAATTATTATCTATAATTAATAATAAGAAGAATATAGATAAAAACTATAATAATAGTTATAAACTATTAAATTATAGGTAGGTATTGCAATTTCCTTTCAAATTTGTCTGTTAGTGAACGTAATGAATTATTAACCATTATTATAGGTCTTTTTTAGTATTATTATTATTTATTATTATTATTAATAATAATAATAATAATAAAAACTATAATAATAGTTATAAACTATTAAATTAGTTAGGTATTGGAAGTTCCTTTCAAATTTGTCTGCCTGTTAGTGAACAAATTTGTCATATTTCCCGAATTACCGATAATAACGAATACCGCATCTATACGAATGGAAGGAACGGAATTTGAATTTTTCCGAATTACCGATAGTAACGAATACGGCATCTATACAAATGAAACAACCCAAATTTGAATGTTTCTGAATTCATGAATTACCAATAATAACAAATACCGCATCTATACGAATGGAACAAACTGAATTAATATTTTTCCGAATTCCCTATTTTATAACGAATACCGCATCTATATGAATGGAATGTACCAAATTCAAATTTTTCCAAATTCCTGATAATAACAAATACCGCATCTATATGAATAGAACAAACCGAATTTGAATTTTTCCAAATTCCCGATAATAACGAATACCACAACTATTTGAATGGAATGTACCGTATTCAAATTTTTCTGAGTTCCCAATAATAACAAATACCACATCTATACGAATGGAACGAACTGAATTCAAATGTTTCCTGAATTTACTCAAAGTAACAAAAAATCTGAAAAACTGAAAAATAAAGATGAAAACGTAAAAAACGAATTTTTCAGCCATGCACATGTCTACTGGATGGTGCAGACTCTCACTATGCAGTCTGCTCATCATTTTCTTTATTACATTCTTTCACACCTGCTTCTAGAACAATAATCAAACAACCGATCGGCGCACCACAGCTAAAGTCTGCCCCATCCAGTGTTGTTCAATAGGAAGGAACACACACATCTAAAGGGCTGCCAAGAAATGTGTTCTTTCACTTAGAGAGAAACTGAATTATAAACACATGCATAAAGAAAATTCATGGAGATCTATGGAACAATTATAAGTTATTTGTGTGGACTAAATGTGCACAAAACTTTAAAGAAACAGGATGTAGCTATTGAGAATAAAAAGTTGAAGAATAAATATAATTTTGTTTTGTGACTTTAGTTACATTTTAAGTCTTATTAAATGGTGAAGTACAAAAAATGGGCAAATGCTTTTATTTAGTTCTATTTAATTCACTTGGCACAAATGCCAACTAATTGTAACTGCAGAATGTCAAAGTATGCATAAATCAATTTCCTAGTCTGACTTAACCTTTTTACAATCTACTGTACACAGAAAAACAAGACCAATACAGAAGATAACACTATGGAGCCTGGAAAAGACAAATCTCAAAAACAGAATACTAAAAAGAAAGGTAGGTTACTTGATTATGTTTTAGTGATGACGTAAGCTCAGTGATATATAGTGTTATACCGTGCATTATCCTATTGAGGTTAAAGAATCTGTAAGAATCTACCAGTGATACTGAATTTTCAAAGTTTTCTGGCATTTTGCATTTTACGTTTACATTTGAGCTTGAAAAACTGAGAACCTGAGATCTGTAAGCAACTTTTTTTTCAGCAAAACAGCTAAGGTTAACCTGGTAAACATGAAAACATTCGAACATATGCATAGAACATGCTAGACATGTACCTATAAAATATTCATATGTAGTATGTAGTCAGTGAAATGTTATGAATATGTACACATTTGGGTTAGGGTTTAGGGGATAGGGTTAGGGGTAGGGGTTAGAGGTTAAGGGTAGGGGATACAGATAGGGGTTAGGGAATAGGGTTAGGGGTAGACGACAGGGGTTAGCGGATAGGGGTTTAGGGGATAGGGTTTAAGGTTTAGGGTTAGGGGATAGGGTTAAGGGTTAGTGGGTAGGGGGTAGGGGTTAGGGGATAGGGGTAGAGAATAGGGGTTAGGGGACAGGGTTAGGGGGAAGGGCATAGGGGTTAGGGGACAGGGGTTA
>BLSH010448620.1:492785-522458 GCA_018402905.1 Glandirana rugosa | reverse complement strand
CTCTAGGCTCCTACTCCACATCCACCCCCCTTCCCGTTTTTTTTACTTGATTTTAATTTATTTTCCCTATCCCCATTTATTTGTAGGGCACTTGCCCTAGTTTGAAGATGATTTTAGAACAGTTATATGGCTTCTACCATTAATTAATACTTTTCAGACACAGTTTGAAGATGATCCACATTCACCTCCATTTTTGCTTTTTTTATGTTTTTATTTTTTTAAAAATATTTACAGTTATTTCCCTGGCCCCATTTTTTTGTAGGGCACTTGCCCTACCCTTACCCCCATTTTACTTCCTTTTGCAGCCCTCTAGGGCTTTCCAGGACTTTGTTACAGCCATTTTTGTGCATAAAAGTTCGGGTCCCCATTGATTTCAATGGGGTTCGTTGTCCGTGCGATCGTTCGGGTTCTGTCCGGACCCAGACCCGGACTTTGTCCCGAAGTTCGGACGGACCAGCAGAACCCGAACTTCCAGAGGTTCGCTCAACTCTAATCCTGGGCTTGCATTCCAGACGCACGAGAGGGCACGAGAGGAAACATTGGGAGGATGATTTGGAGAAAGTACCCCCTCGATAGATGTTATGGGGAAATAGTAGCCCTTTATTGACAGCCCCGCATTAGGGATCATCTCGCACATACATATGCAGCGAAATGGGGTTCCACTGTGTGACGTGTTCCCAATCCTCTCCTCGTACAGGATCCCGGCTGACACAAAGCAGGGGTAAGTTATTAATATATTATAATGAGCCTTCAAAGAGACAGCAGCAATAGTTATGGTACCATGCAATGCGTGCTAATGGAAGTTAATACTTAAAACATAACACTGTAGACATCCCATAGTGTGTGCCAGGGCAGTACATAAAATATAAATGTAAATGTTCATGTACATATGTATCTATAGGTCCATGTAGGATTACACATTACACATAACATGAGTATTAGTCTTATATAGCCATGAAATACAGTTGTCAATGTGACAATGGTACCATGTAGACATGGCAGGAGGAACTAATGGGTGGAGCATGCAAATAATCCCCTGTGAGGCATACGCCCCTAAGGGGGCGGTGCCACGCAGTTTCAGCTCCCCACTATGTCATTATCTGTAGTATAAATGTGTGGTTCAGTTGGTGTGTAGCAGGCTCTAAAGAAGAAGTTAAAACCTTGAAACGCGTTAGCCTTCGCGGTGTGAGAACCAGCTGTACATGTCGTGTCTATGAATTGGCAGTACTCCTCATAAGCTTGGAATGCTTTATTTTAACAGCTTGTTTGTGAATATGTTTTTAACTTTTTAAATAAAGGCTTTATCAAAGATAGTGCGCCATTGTCCCTTTGTTTTTGCTACAGTGCCTTTGGACTACCCTCGGTTCATCAGTGGCAGCAAGGCGGTTCATTATCCTAAGTGCCTTTTAAACATTCATAGAATTGAATCATCGAGTTAAGATGTCTTTCCCCTCTGAGCGCAGGATAAAAAGTGTTTGTTTGTGTCATATGCAGAGGTTGTCTTTGGGAAATAGATGTATGAGTGCTGCCAGCATTGCTGCAGAGGTTGAAGGGATGGGGGGTCAGCCTGTCAGTACTCAGATCATACGCCGCACACTGCATCAAATTGGTCTGCATGGCTGTCGTCCCAGAAGGAAGCCTCTTCTAAAGATGATGCACAAGTAAGTCCATAAACAGTTTGCTGAAGACGAGCAGACTAAGGACATGGATTACTGGAACCTAGTCCTGTGGTCTGATGAGACCAAGATAAACGTATTTGGTTCAGATGGTGTCAAGCGTGTGTGGCGGCAACCAGGTGAGGAGTACAAAGACAAGTGTGTCTTACCTATAGTCAAGCATGGTGGTGGGAGTGTCATGGTCTGGGGCTGCATGAGGAGAGCTACAGTTCATTGAGGGAACCATGAATGCCAACATGTACTGTGTCATACTGAAGCAGAGCATGATCCCCTCCCTTCAGAGACTGGGCCACAGGGCAGTATTCCAACATGATTATGACCCGAAACACACCTTCGAGATGACCGCTGCCTTGCTAAAGAAGCTGAGGGTAAAGGTGATGGACTGGCCAAGCATATCTCCAGACCTAAACCCTATTGAGCATCTGTGGGGCATCCTCAAACTGAAGGTGGAGGAGCGCAAGGTCTCTAACATCCACCAGCTCTGTGATGTCATCATGGAGTAGTGAAAGAAGACTCCAGTTGCAACCTGTGAAGCTCTGGTGAACTCCATAACTCCATGCCCAATAGGGTTAAGGCAGTGCTGGAAAATAATGGTGGCCACACAAAATATTGACACTCTGGGCCCAATTTGGACATTTTCACTTAGCGGTGTACTCACTTTTGTTGCAAGCGGTTTAGACATTAATGGCTGTGTGTTGAGTTATTTTGAGGAGACAGCAAATATACACTGTTATACAAGCTGTACACTCACTACTTTACATTGTAGCAAAGTGTAATTTCTTCAGTGTTGTCACATGAAAAGATATAATAAAATATTTACAAAAATGTGAGGGGTGTACTCACTTTTGTGGGATACTGTATATATATATATATATATATATATATATATATATATATATATATATATATATATATATATATATCTTCAATTGGGTGAGTCACTCCTTTTGATTAGAAAACCAAATCCTCTGGATTAGTGTCACGATGGGCTTTCTATTATCCATCCACATATAAAAGAGATAATTCAATAGGGACACGTCCTCCAATGCAGTATTTTACTGTAAAATTCTTCCAGTACAGATTATACAATCATCATCAGCAGACATGTCCCTATTGAATTATTTCATATATATATATATATACACACACATGTGTGTTTGAGCTTTGAGGTGCACACCTTAATGCAATAGCCTGTGCACACCTATGCATGCAAGCCAATATGTTTTTGCTGGGGGGATGTTAGCTGCCCATCCATAAGGAAACCAAACAATTTTCCATTTTGTCTGTGGTTAGACCAGTATGAAGGATATATGACCATTCCTTGTGAAGGCCACATCTGTCAGAAATTGCAATTGGTATGAGGTCTCTATTGTGTGAGCAACAGAAGATACTGTATATATTTTTACTACTGCCACCCTTGAGAGACCAAATCTTTAGTTCTGGCTATTCAGTAACTTAGTATTTATCAGTTGGCCTCAGAAGTCAGAAGGGGCATACAATGGTCAATTAACAGGGCCTGAAACAAAGTTTCTTTAAAATGTAACTCCACTTTTGTTGAGAAAAAAACATTCCCCCTTGGGTGATCTATGTACATTGCAAGGATTATAACAACCTTTGTTGCAGATTCCTACCTTTTGTTATTCTGAAGAAATCCCTGTTTGTTTCTCTGTGGCTCTGTGCTGAATAGGTCTAATAGGAGTGGTTTCATAATTATCAATCAGATGTGCAGCTGCGGAGCACTAATGAGGAAAGGTGCTGGGCCTGCATCCCTTTAGGCGTGTTCCTATTGGAAGTATCTCACAAAAAATGACATTTTTGTTGCAGAGGATGCCTGAAATCTGACTTGTATCTTAGGCAGACTTCTGGGAAAATTGGTGAGCCAATCACACAGCAGGAAAAGATGTTTCTTGGGAGTAGTCAGTACACATTCTGTGTACAGAACAACTCCAGGTAACCATATAACACTACATTTCTAGAAAATTACAGCGGCTGCAGATTGAAAAGGAAAGGTCATTTTTAATAACATTTAATTACAATATGACTTGTATCACAATTGTACAAGCTATATTATTTTTTCTTTATTTGCTATTTTTTTTCCCTTACGAAAGTGAAGTTACCCTCCAAGTAATAAATGCTCCCATGTATTGGCAATATTAACAACCATAACAGAGTCAACCTGTCAAATAACACAAGTGATCCCAGCGTGATTGCACAAAGAATAATGTCAGAACTATGACATAAGATCATCTACAAAAGACACATTATTTTTGAGTTTCCATTGTCTGATTAAAGTAAATATAATTTAATTGGCTCCATTTTGGTTATTTCACTTCAGTTAGACGGTTGGCTGAGGAAAAACAAAAAAATTTAACAAAACAAAAAACCTTAACATCCTCAGAGCTCTAAACCTGCAGTCAATACAAAGGAAGGCAAAAAAACCTTTGGAAAGCATAATTCAATTTGCTTCAATAGGGAAATAAAAATTCTTCCTGATCCCCAAACAAAGGCAATCAGATAACTTTGTGGATCAACCATTTATTTTGTTATGTCCTAGATATATTAGTAGGCATTCTTAGTTTGTGCAATTACACAGCAGTGCCTATGCAACCAGAATCTTATTGCTGCCAATACCACAAAGGCAACTGAAAACTTTTGGGCATTAATATGACAACAGTGCCTATAATGAAATGATGTGTTTAGCTGCATTAAGGGAGCCTCCAGGATAATGGTTTCTGCAAATATTATTTTGGTACTCTGGTCAGGGTTATAAATATATTAGGGGCTGGTGGTGGGTATAAAAATATATTAGGCCACCAATGGTGGCTATATGAGGAGGCTTGTGGGTAAGGAAAGTGGCTATCTACACAAGCAATAGAGTACTATGTAAAGACATTACACATTTCTGAATAACTTTTTTTGTGATATAAAAAACTTCTGTTAGCATTAAGCACACAGGTTGCAGGGGTTAGAGTATGTAATATGCACTATATTACCAAAAGTATTGGGACGCCTGCCTTTACACGCACATGAACTCTTTAATGGCATTCCAGTCTTGGCCCATAGGGTTCAATATTGAATTGGCCCACCCTTTACAGCTATAACAGCTTCAACTCTTCTGGAAAGGCTGTCCACAAGGTTTAGGAGTGTCTATGGGAATGTTTGACCATTTTTCCAGAAGTGCATTTGTGAGGTCAGGCACTGATGTGGCCGAGAAGGCCTGGCTCGCAGTCTCCTCTCTAATTCATCCCAAAGGTGTTCTGTTGGGTTGAGGTCAGGACTCTGTGTCGGCCAGTCAAGTTCCTCCACCCCAAACTCGCTCATCCATGTCTTTACGGACCTTGCTTTGTGCACTGGTGTGCAGTCCTGTTGGAACAGGAAGGGGCCATCCCCAAATTGTTCCCACAAAGTTGGGAGCATGACATTGTCCAAAATGTGTTGGTATGCTGACACCTTAAGAGTTCCCTTCACTGGAACTAAGGGGCCAAGCCCAACCCCTGAAAAACAACCCCACACCATAACCCCCCCTCCACCAAATAATTTGGACCAGTGCACAAAGCAAGGTCCATAAAGACATGGATGAGTTTGGGGTGAAGGAACTTGAGTGCCTGACCTTAACAAGATAGAACACATTCGGGCTGAATTAGAGCGGAGACTGTGAGCCAGGCCTTCTCATCCAACATCACTGTTTGACCTTACAAATGCGCTTCTGGAAGCATGGTCAAACATTCCCATAGACACACTCCTAAACCTTGTGGACAGCCTTCCCAGAATAGTTGAAGCTGTTATAGCTGCAAAGGGTGGGCCAACTCAATATTGAACCATAAGGACTAAGACTGGGATGCCATTAAAGTTCATGTACGTGTAAAGGCAGGTGTCCCAATATTTTTGGTTATATAGTGTACAACACAGCTTTTAGAGTTCAGTGCAGAGTACTCTACTACTCAGAGTATGTAATGTACAGCACAATATACGGAGCACAGCAGTCCACAGAATTAAACATACAGCGCAACCTACAGAATAAGTGGTCTGGCAAGTGTGAAATACACCACAGCACATTGCCCAGAGTTTACCAGTCCAGAATTTCTAACATACTGCACAGTGTAATGATGTGATGTTAGGGCTTCCAAAGGCTATATGCCTAAAGGCACCAGTCCTATATAAACACAGTTCCTAAATATCAGAGAACATTTGCTTTCTAAATCATAATTAAATATTTTACTGTATTTTTAGATGACACAGGAGCTCACTCATCAACAATGCAGAGCAAAACTGGAACAAATAATCAAGTCACCAGTTCCTCCAGTAAAAACAAGAATGGCTCTATAAGAACTGAAAATCCTATTTCTGACGAAAAGAATTCAAAGTAAGTGAATGATGACTGTAGTCATTGTGTATTTTTTATAAAAGTATTCAACTCTAAAAGTTTAATGGTCATGTGGTTGTTTTATAAATGTTCCATTGTATGACTGTTAGGCTGTTCTGGCTGCCTGTGTCCTTGACAAAACAGTGGTCCTAACCACCTAAAGGGAAAGTACTTTTTTTTTTTTACTTAACTTCTCTAATTTGTTATGATCAAGACTAAGAAATAAAATGAAGAATTGTGAGATGAATAGGAAATTAAATTGGCAGTAAGCTCATATTTTTTACTTCTACCTACAGGTAACCATATAATAAGGCTTACCTGTAGATACAGTGGATATCTCCTAAACTTGCACTCTTTAGGAGATATTCATACAGCATGCATTGATGTCCCGGTACATACGCTCTAAATTTCCAGCATACCATGCCGGACCTTCAGAGCTTGTGCTGTAGCCGAGGCTCCTGAGCGCATGCATGGGAGTGATGTCATTGCGTCCCCAGCCACTCATGTAGGAAGGAAAACGGGGAAAGATGGAAGCGCTCTCAGTGGTGACAGCGCGCCGCTGGAGAGCTTCGTTTTAAGGTAAGTCTCTTATAATGTGCTTGTATGTGATGCAGAAGTGGCCTGTCCATTAAGGGTGGCCGCCCCCCCCACCCCCCCATTAATGCGTCCTGCCCCTTGCAGGACGCCGAATGCATGAATTCCAATGGGGGGCGTTTTTTTGAAGCACCTGATTAAAGCCAGAGGCTCTAATAGGATTCAAAGTAGGATGGGCTTGGGGCACAGAGAATGCAAACCAAGCCCACCCAGATGTGTTACAATAGCGAATGAACATTCGCTTATGTAACACTGATCCTCTTCCCGGGCAATCGAGAAGCGGGTCTTAAGTCCCATCACCCGATTGGCTGAAAGGACAGGCGATCCTATTGGATGCCTAGGAGGAGGGGAGAAGATGGATGGCAACTGTGATAGAGGAAAGGACAGAGGAGCCACTGCTCGCTGCCTGCTGCCTGATGCCCGCTGCATAGATGGGGTAAGTGCCGGACCAACTGGCAGACAGTGAGCGGGGGGGGGTTGAGGTGCCACCAGAGGGGGGATTGGGGGTGGTTGTTTGCCACTCCCCCCAAAAAAAACACCAGTTGCCACTGGTGTGACGCATACTAGCACATTATAACATTGCATTCTTTGCAGGGGTTTTTTTTTGTTTTTTCTTAGCTGCGGTTTACTACCATTTTAAACATGTTTATATTTTGCTTTCTCATCCAGGAAGTGCTGCTTTAGCATCTTTTTTTAAATGCTTCCAGTTTGCTGCTTTGATGAAAGAAGCTGTCTGTTTACTCGTCAGCATTGCCCCCAACTGTCCCTGATTTGGAGGGACTATCCCTCCTTTGGAATTAATTTCCTCTGTCCATCTTTCCTCTTCATTTGCCCCTTATTTTGGTCTGATGTATGTACCTATATGAAAAAAATTCCAATTTATGAAAATGTAAAAATAAAAAATAGAAGAATGCCGCGTAATGTCTATTGAGTCCCTAGAAAAACTGCAACCAGAAGTACACAATACAAGTACATACATATAGATAGAGAGAAAGGTTGCGCTGTTAAATTATGACTGACAAGGGTATATGATAAGGTCCTTTATATAGTCATATGACAGTTCACATTTATTATTTTAAAAAAGCTATTGCCCTTACAAGCAACTTGGTAAATACGCATAAAAACAATAGCCGGCTGGCTGCAGGAAAACTCCCGTCATTTGTGTATACAGATCGTAGCGATGACTCTAGCACGCCCTCCCGATGTACGTTTCGTCATCAACAGAGGTCAATCCAATTCCCTGGACAATGTCTGTTGATGACGAAACATGCATTGGGAGGACATGCTGACGTCACCGCTATGATCTGTATACCCAAATGACGGGATTTTTTCTGCAGCCGGCCGGCTTTTGTTTTTATGCATATTTACCAAATATGCTTGCTTGTAATTGCAATACCTTTTTTAAAATAATAAATATTGCGATAGAATTACACTATTGTGAGGCTTGTTTTCTGCATGTGGACGCTGGATTGACTTCTGGGAATCCTCTTGGACCGCATGGGATTTGTCCTCTGAAGTGTGTTTGTGGTGTGGAGTTATTCATCGACCCTAATAGGGACCTTGGCGCTTGATGCGCTTACTTCTGGTAAGCAGGTTATCCATTCAGCGGTGGATGTTAAGTGCACTGTTTGGAGTGGAGCACCAGGAGTTTAGATCTACATTATTGGGGCACTCATAACAGCCATCCTTGTGAATTGTCATAGGACTATATAAAGGACCTTATCATATACCCTTGACAGTCATAATTTAACAGCGCAGCCTTTCTCTCTATTTATGAAAATGTGTTTTACTGTGCTTAACCTTTCATCCAATTTCTAAATTGCTGGATGTGCAAATTTCAGAAACCAATATAACGGAATAATAATGGTAAAAATAGCACTCGTGAGTTTAACCAATAATTTTTGGGCATTAAAGAAGAATTCCGGGTATGGTAATTTCTATGTAGTTACATACCTCTGGTGCATACATCCCAGCCTTCTAAGATGGGAAAGAGGAACACCTATTATCACAAAGTATGTAGGCAACCCCTGCCACACCCCTGTTATATAGAGAATTAAAAAGAATTTCAGGTATGGATAATTTTATATAGTTACATTGGTCCAGTTTTAACCAATATACCTCTGTATATACCATACCTGTGGATTCCTCCTGGCAGTTGGAAATCACTGAAGTTGACACCATTACTCCAGTGACTTTCTCTAGCTTCCGGGTCCCTTGCCGAGCAGCTGCCCTACTGCATTGTGGACAAAAGGGGGTAGGCTGCTGGGAAAGGACACCATTCAGACAATATTTTGTATTTTCTCAATAAATGCAAGTCATTCTCTGATTAGACAACCCACCCTGCCTCTCCCCCTCATCCAATCAGAGAACGCTCTGCATTCATGGAGAAAATGGAAAGCTATCTCTGAATAGTGCCCATGTTGAATGGGCAACCTTCTGTGTTCACAATGTACAAGGGCAGCCACACAACACAGGACCCGGAAGCTAGTGAAGATCAATGGAGTAGCAGTGCCTACTACAGTGATTTCCAGCTTCTAGAGGATCCCACAGGTATGGTATATCCATCGTTACATTGGTCCAAGCTGGACCAATGTAACTATATAAAAATAACCATACCTGGGGTTCTTTTTAATTCTCTTTATAACAGAAGTGTCCTATGCCTACATACTTTTTTGTAATAGGTGTCTCTCTTTCCCATCTTAGAAAGTTGGGAGGTATGCATCAGTGGTGACTCATCCCTTACTGGACAGCTTAACCACTTGACCTCCGGAAGATTTATCCCCTTCATGACCAGGCCTTTTTTTGCAATATGGCACTGCATTACTTTAACTGACAATTGCACGGCCGTGCCACGCTGTACACAAATAAAATGTATGCCCTTTGTTCCCCACAAATAGTGCTTTCTTTTGGTGGTATTTAATCAACTCTACTATTTTTATTTTTTGTGCTATAAACAAAAAATGATCAATAATTTTGAAATAAAAAACTATGTTTTTTACTTTTTGCTATAAAACACATCCAAAAAAAAAAATGTAAAAAATTGAATGTCTTCATCAATTTAGCCCAATATGTATTCTGCTACATATTTTTGGTAAAAAAATACCAATAACCGTATATTGATTGGTTTGCACAAAAGTTATAGCATCTAAAAAATATGGGATATTTTTATTTATTTAAAAAAAAAATTTTTTTACTAGTAATGCCAGCAATCAGTGACTTATAACGGGGCTGCGATATTGCGGCAGACAAATTGGACACTAACTAACACTTTTGACACTTTTTGGGGACCTGTGACACCATACAGTGATCAGTGCTAAAAAATATGCACTGTCACTGTACTAATGACACTGCCTGGGAAGGGTTAACATCAGGGACGGTCAAATGGTTGACTGTGTGCCTAGCCTGTGATTCAGTGTAGTGGTGGAGGTGCTTTTACTAGTGTCTGAGTAGAAGAGCAAGGTATGCCGCTCCAGGTGAAAGCAATATCCCCCTTCACTCTACAGCTGCAGTCCGCAATCTGGATACGTATCTTGGAGACAGGAGAAGGGTTGACCGCACTCCAGAGTTGAAGGAAATAAACATAATTTTATT
This sequence comes from Glandirana rugosa, assembly GCA_018402905.1. Taxonomy (NCBI): domain Eukaryota; kingdom Metazoa; phylum Chordata; class Amphibia; order Anura; family Ranidae; genus Glandirana; species Glandirana rugosa. The sequence continues at coordinate 512,234 of BLSH010448620.1, read as the reverse complement.
AAAGATTAAAATCCATCAAAAAATGTTCAATACATTGTTACAGATGCAGCAGAGATTGACGCGTTTCACAAATCAGATTCGCTTACTCATAATCTTTTACTAGTGCAAGGCATGGATCGCTGTTCCTGCTTTACAGGAACACAGAATCCATGCCTTCTGTACTGATGGAATGGCAATCTGCCTTGTTTATATAGGCAGACTGTCGTTCTGCCTGTGTACTGAAGCATTGGCGGGTGCCGGCAGACATCGAGTCCACCGTACCTGCCAATCAGCTCCCACTGTGTAGAAACACAGTGGGAGTGGGCCACCCACAGCCCGCGTGCATGCCAATAGACCCGAAAGTGTCAGAAGATGTACTAGGTACGTCATCTGACACAGGGTGGCCGCCCTGCTGCAGTAAATGTACGGTGGGCGGTCCGTGAGTGGTTAAGCTGGCCAAACATTGATTGTTGAGAATTTTTTCAACATGCCTCCATGCTGGACCATCTGAATTGTGATTACTGTGTGGGCTTCCCTGCTTGACAGAAGTTGATTAATTGTCTTGCTTTGTTAGAGCTTTTTTTTGCCCTCCTCTGTATCAACTGTGGGTATTAAATAGTGTATATGGAGGTTTTCTATTTGAGTGTGTTGGTTTCCTTTTTTTTCTTTGTTGGTTGAACTGGATGGAGTTTTTTCTGGTACAATATTTTTATTGTAGTATAAGAAAAAGAAATATAATTGTAATAATCCCACGCAGGGATGAAAGCAGTAAGTATAACATAATGCAGCATGAAAATACACATTTAGAACATGTTTTGTGGAATGAATAGTCAAACAACAATAACCCTCCGGCCAGAGTCAGGGGTCAACACAGGGTGTGTGTCTGAGCTAAATTGCTCAAGAGCTGGGGTGTGGAGCCGTCCACAAAATTTGGGACAAATGAAACAAAACTCAAACCAAACTTATAAGAACATAAAGGAAGGGAAGGAAAAAGATAGAAAAAAAAGGGGGGAAGGTCCAGATGGCAAAGAGGGAAACAAGAGGCGAAGGGAGATACAGAATAAAAAAAGGAAGGAGAAGTGCAGGCTAGGGGAGGAGAGGGTTAGGGGGGCAGAGGAGATCAGTTAGAGAGACCCAGGCTGGTCGGGTGCCAAGTTGGAAGAGCATAAGACCACCATGGGTCCCACACCTTGAGGAATTTAGCATGGAAAGCGTGGAGGATGACTTATGCCTTTTTTCAACCAGATTAACTATGTATGATATCAAAATTTTCCACCAATCAGAAGCTATAGCCAATTAGCTGCAGCCGATGAGCAATGTATCGTGACACAGAACAACAAGGATGTGCACAGTGACATCATAACACGAAACAATGAGGATGTGCACAATCATGTTATGACCAGCTTATTCCCAAATCAGATAATTGTGCCTCAAAGCAAGACATCCTATAGACCAGTGGTTCTCAACCTCAGACCTCAAGTACCCCCAACGGGCCATGTTTTTGGAACTTTCCTTAGATAAAATAGCTCTTGTCAATACCATGTCATTGATATTGATTTAAAGCAGCTGTGCAAAGTAAAGGAAAACCTGAAAGCATGGCCCATTGGGGGGTACTTGAGGACTGAGATTGAGAACCACTGCTATAGTGCACTAAGAGTTATTTGTCATGTATGAAATATTTGTAGTTTAAAAACACATAGGGGTCTTTTTATCAATATTTTCACCCAAGATTCACACATTTTCTAATTGAATTGCATGTGAAACTATGTAAATCTTGGGTAAAAGTGTGAATCTTGGGTAAAAACATCTTATTTTCTGTCTTTCACCACTGTGCAATTAGTATCAGACTATTATGGATTTATCATTGTATTCTTGATCATGGTTTGAGTGTATATTTAATGAGTTTTTACATTGTTCTATTCTATTTATGCACCATAAATTTGATATACTAATTTTAGCATGTGCTTTTTAATACATACAGTAGCTGCTTTGCTTGGGAGGCAAAATATGTTGTATATGTAATTTCTATTATAACATGTATGTAATATGTATTTTTCCATCTGTTATTATTGCTTATTATTTAGTTTTTTTGTTAAAGTTTCCTCAACTCACACAGGGTAGCACTTTGTTAAGTCTAACAATCATTTTAGTGCATCCATTTACTTTAGTTTTATTGGTATTTTAAGCGACACAAAATCTGTCATTGTTTTGTATAAAGAAACAAAAGAAGCGGTTACATACAGAATATGTAAAAAGGGTAGCGGTAACAAATAAGACAGAAAGAAAGAGCATGATAAAATATTGTCTCAGAGATGCAACAAGCCATATTAGAGAGAATGGTCTATCTATCTGATACAATAGTCAGCCCTATTGATAGTAGAGGTACATAGCAGATCATGTAATATAATATAATGCGTACCATTGCCACTGCTCATGTATATCTGGGTATGGAAGTGACTAAGATAGTAATCAGAGATATGTTTATGATCTTGTAAGCATCAAGGGTGTGTTCACAAAAAGAAAAAGAAAAGAAGACCCAGAAGAGGGATCAGAGAGAAAAAGCGTTAAGGCAAGGAATAGTAGAGAAGGGGGTAGATGGAAAAAGGAGAGAAAAGAGCAGGGTAGAGATATAATTTTAGTGTATCCTTACTATCCATGCCCCATCAAGCTCATAATATCTTCTCAATGAATAGACTGGTTAATAAGTGGATCCTCTGGGGCAGCTTTTCTCTACCTGGGTTTTGTGGACTCCAGAGGTTGCTAGGGGTTCCTTGAGCAATCAGCAGCTTCTTCCTCTCAGATGAGTAACTATTGACAACAATAATCTTTTTAAGCTTAAGGGGGGATCCTTCCCAATCACCACATTTGTAAGGAGCGTTCTTCTTAGTACCCATCACGCTAATGTATCTTGAGCTGTAGATATAGTAATTATTAGCAGGGGTTCCGAGGCCCAGAAAGTTATTTCAAGGGTTCCTACAGTTGAAAAGGATGCTCTAGGGCAGGGATAAGCAATTAGCGGACCTCCAGATGTTGCAAAACTACAAGTGCCATCATGCCTCTGCCTCTGGGTGCCATGCTTGTGGCTGTCAGAGTCTTGCTATGCCTCATGGGACTTGTAGTTCTGCAACAGCTGGAGGTCCACTAATTGCATATCCCTGCTCTAGGGAATAATACCCATGGTACCACCTTGGACAGATGACACTAACATCTGTAAGATGACACCACCACCTACCTAACTCACACTAATGAAGCCTTTCCTGCCCCCAAACTAAAGACAGCTGATTTTTTACAAATCTCTCCCCTCCTATAGACTGATGATGTCCCACCCCACATAAGGTCCTCCTTTGGATTAATCGTGTCCCTTCCCCTGGACTGATTTCTTTTGCTATGTTTGCCCCAAGATGTAAGCTCTCTTAAATTAATGTCAGGGCCACATTTTACAGGGGGGCTTTGATGAGGTAATATGGCTTCCACGTATATTTGCAAATGTATGCAAATTGTTAAAACAGTGTAATTTGTTTTGTTGCTGGCCAGCTATTGTTCTGGGAAAATGTTTTTTTTTTGTGTCCATTTCTTATTATGCAGACTGAGAACCAATGCCCATCACTATTATACATTGACATGGCTTGATATGGTTCTGGGAACCCCTTCAGTTGACAACACCTGACACCCGCATGCACACATTGTTTAAAGTGATATTAAAACCAAAACCAAAAATGTAATATGTTGCAGCTCTCCAGTTTTTAGATGTGGTGGCTGTATTCGTTTTCCTTTCTTAGGCTTTTTTTCATCGGTTTCCTTTGGTGATCTGGCCACTAATATTCCTCCTGTATTAGAGTACAGGGGGCACTTTTGGACAGTAGCATTGTCAGTCTGGGGATGGGAGTATTAGATGGACCTGCAGATTTAGATTTACACTAACAAATTGAAGCCAAATTCCAGCTTATACTTAAAGGCAGTAACAGCAACAGTTTTTTTTTTTACTTATGGAATAAAGGTTTTACATAAATAAAAGCTGATCATTGTAAGCACCCCTGCCAGTGTTGAATGGTTTATCTCATGTTTGTATATGATGCATTCTGCTTGTTCTTTTAAAAAACAACAGAGTGGATCATCAGATGAAAATAGAAGAAAAAGAAAACAAAAAAAGAAAATGTCACCCCCTTCAGCAGTAGAAGCCCGACAAAACTCTGGAATCAGTGGGTAGGTCTCTTTGCTGAAGCTCGGTGGGTGGAGTTGTGATGTCACAAGACTCCTCGCCCACCTCTACAGTCTCCTACTTTGCTATTTCAGAGTTTTGAGAAACATTTAATCAAAACTCAAGAAAGACACCACATGACTTTAGCATGCCCAATCATGCTGAGGTGAGGAGCAGCCAATCCTGGGAGAGCTGGAGAAGAAAGGAGGGGGAGTGTAAAGCTTCCTCTGCTCTATGCACGAGATAAGGAAATTATCTGTCACTCAAACAGCATGGGAAGAAACGTCTCCTATTTCTCAATTGGTCATTTTTTTCCTACTGAAAAAAGATAAGGGGATTGCTCAGAGCTGGGTTAATTCTTTGTGACAAGACTGGGCAGAATTATTAGTTAATTTTCAGGTTTACATCACTTTAAATATTTGCTTTTGGGCTTAATACAACTTTAAGTGTATGACACCTTTATCCCTGAAATAGGCTCACCAGGTATCGACCAGGTTTATTATGCACCAAGGCTTGGATCAGGGCCAGAAAATGCACCTTTAAAACAAGTGAACAGCTTTCTTTTTTAAGTCCTTATAATTCCTCTTTAAAGCTGAACTTAAAGTGGCTGTCAATGCAGAAGGTATTTTACCTTCGGCATGCAGCTTCCCCCGCATCTCCCCTAAATACATACCTGAGCCTGATCTTGATCCAGCGATGTGCATAAGAGCAGAGGCTCTCTTGGCTCTCTCCTTCCTCACTGTCTCAGATACAGCAGCACGAGCCATTGGCTCACAGCCAATAATGAAGAAGTGGAGGGTTAATGCCCATCTCTGTGTGGGGCTTGTTTCAAAGCACATATGAGTGCCTCCATAGCAATTGGCTTGCTATGGGGGCACTCGATGGGGGGGGGGGGCAGGAGGATCAGGGCTGCTCTGTGCAAAGCCACTGCGCACAGCAGGTAAGTAAAACATGTTTGTTATTTTATTTTAAAAAAGAGACTTTACAATCCCTTTAAGGCACAACAAATGCATTTAAATATATCCTTCGGTAGCCACAAATGATAAAAATCCACTTTGTGTTCAACATATTAGATATTACGTTGTAAAGCAGTGACATAATCACTTTGCTGTACACAGCCTGTGCAGAGAGCAGGGCTGTGGGAGAGACTAAGCAGACCTACCGACTATAGGCTGCCTACAAAAAACTACAGGAGGGGGTGGAGACAAGACCAGTCTGCCCACACAAGAAGAGAGAGCAGCAGTAACTGGTCTTTATTACAGGATCTCCTCCATAGAGAAAAGTCTTACACTGGATTACAGTTCAGCTTTATATATCCAGCATCTATCAAAATCAATTGTAGGTAATTATGTTTAGGACAGGGACGAATACCCAGAACATGGATTGCTTGTGTTCCAGGCATTTATCCCTTGGCGCATACTGCCCTAAATGTACCACCAGATGCACCACCAAGCTCTGTTTAGCCACAGTAGCTGTTGGCTTCTCATAGGGGTTGATTTACTAAAACTGGAGAGTGCAAAATCTGGAGCAGTTTTGCATGGTAGCCAATCAGCTTCTAACTTCAGCTTGTTCAATTAAGCTTTGACAAAAAACAGCCTGGAAGCTGATTGGTTTCTATGCAGAGCTGCATCGGATTTTGCACAATCCAGTTTTAGTAAATCACCCCCATAGTGTTTTGCTGGCTGCCAGCAGCGGGCCTGGATGGTGCACCTGTACCATCCACCTGCACCAAAACGCCAGAGCCTCATGCACCAGGGCTAAAGCCCAGTGTACATGAGGCCTTAAACACAATCATATCTATTTATTATTATAACTTTCAGATTACTTTTAGCAGCTCTTCAAGCTTTAGAAGCCCAGAAAATTCTTAAAGGTTCACAAACCTTTTTTTCTGTATTTAAAAAGTAATCTAAAAGAAGCACAGATACAATATACGTGCAGCATAGAAAATAATGTTCTCAGTCAAATATAAAGCAGTTACACAAAAAGCAAGGTAGAATTAGGACAAAAAAGCATGAAATTATGGAAATGACTAATAATTGCTAATTGACACATTTGGGGGTTACCCATTGGCTGTAGGTAATAATTGCAACCAAGAAGTTAAAATGAAACTTAATTCAAGATTTGTATGAGGCCATTATGCCGCCAAATATATTCAGAAAAAATGCTAGAGGGAGGATAATTAGCTTATGCCTGTGCAAAATATAGGATTTCCTTTCAATAAATCATCCTGGTCTTATAAAATGATAGCATGTAGCTTAACTATAGTAATCATAATCATATTTCTGAACTCTCAAATGAACCAGAAATAGCCTGGCTCCTGTCACACTGAGCGATTCATTTTGTGGCCAATTAGAGAGCTAAAGTGATTTTTCTCCTTTTGTTAAATTCTTTTATGAAAAAAATATCTTTATCCAGCAGAAAAAATGTACACCTTCCACCGTTAAATAATATTCTTGACTTTTGTATCTTTTTATATTACATAGTTACATGGTTAAGTTGGAATAAGACCAACTAGTTCAACCACTAGAAAAAAAAACAAATAGAAAACCTCCATATACACAACCCTATACTCAGTTGATCCATAGGAAGGCAAAAAAGCCACTAAAGCATGATCCAATTTGCTACAGCAAGGGGGGGGGGGGATTCCTTCCCGATCCCACAAGAGGCAATCCAATATTTTCTGGATCAACTACCCCTTTGTTATTACTTATAGATACATTCAGGATGCATCAATTTTTTTAAAAGCAATCTACTGCACTGCCCAGAACTAGTTTTTGAGGGAGTCTATTTCACATTTTCACAGCTCTTACTGAGAAGAAGCCTTTCTACGTGTGAAGGTTAAATCTCTGCATGAAATGATCTGAAAGTGAATAACTCTACACCAAGTTCACTATATGTACCACTTATGTATTTATAAATGGTGATCATATCTCTTCTTAACCACCTTTTTTCAAGGCATATTACTTGCCTTTAAGGGCTCATTCATACCACATGCAGTACTGGCCCAGTTCAAACCAATGTGTTGCATTGATATGCACTTTGTGAAAACAAACATGCTGCATTTAAATTGGCTGCTTCTTCCTTTCATACTCCAGCTCTGCTGTACAGGGACTGCAATGGGCTGATACCATGTCAAATGCAGGTACTTTCAGTGCTTGTATTTGCAAAATACATTTAACAATGTATTCATAATCATAAAGCATTCATTTTTGTCTTTGCTTATAGAAAAAGCCTGTAGTAAGGACAAAGCTTTTTTTGCTTTACTTCCCCTGTGGGTCACAGGTGTGCACTTAGTTCTGCACTCCTGTGACCCAGATTCAGCTGACAGAGGGCTAAAGTCTGATCGGGAACTGGCTCAGCTTCTCATCATGCAACTGAGAGCCTGAGCCAGCCCCTTCCACCCCCTCCACAGCCACAGTGAGCACTGGGGGGGGGGGGAGCAGAGCAGAGAGCCGGTGACTGACAGCTACTGGCTCTTTGCTCAGTGAAGACCGAGAACTGAGCAATCAGTGGTCTTTGATCACTTGGACTGATGCTGCATCCACCTACGTGAGTATGCATGCTTGTTTTTTTAAGTCCCATGCTTCTCTTTGAACTTAAAGTTTCAAAGTGTGTATTCACTGAAAGCAGACTGCAGTCATCTTTTAAATAATTTACCTTTATCTCAGTTGTACCATGTTCCCAGCATCAGTTAGTTTGGTTGATCTTTTTGTCACTGCACTCTTAAAACATTCTAAGGATGATTGAGCGGGGTAATGGACAGATCAAAAAGCAGGTACAGTGACAGTGTGAAAATGAAGTAGATTGAAACATGTAAAATGACCCCTTCTATAACATACTGAAAATTGAGTTAAGTATCTCATTTGCCGCATAGTAATGGATAAGTAGACACAGGAAGGTAATTGATGCTGTGCATTAATATGTTTGTCACAAAGAGTTTAGCTATGTGCTCAGTCACTTAACCGCATAATCATATTTCCCAGCTTTTAGATATGGCCTCATGCTGGAAATTAAATTAGCTCTGTGTATTAGGTAAATCAAATGGTGGCACTCCATAATCTCAATTTGAAGTAACTGATTAAAGGAGCCAATCAGATCAATTTTGCTTGGCGTTACCATCTTTTTTGCCATAAGGGGGTGCTTGGAAAAAAGGTGAAAAGCTAATATATACCCTAGGACTTTACAGTTTAACGACCATATCATTTTCAAATAATATGGAGATAATTTCTTTAGAAACTTATCTAACAAGGCCCCACCATATAGAGTACATAAAAACCTGTACAAAAGCAAGGAATATGACCAATTGGAGCATGGCTTACAAAATCTGGACTGCATAGTAGTATCATATGTGGCACACCCCAAAAGGGACTGCTGATGAACTTTGATCCACCACTCTGGCACAGCCAGGCACACCAATTCTTCACAGGCACCGAGTCAGAGAACAGTCTGTGACTTTGTTTTGTTTTGTTTTTTTAAGAGTTAAGAGTTAATAACTTGGATAGGGATGAGAGGTTATGGGATGCTCACTTGACTTCAGCAAAACTTCAACAACTTATGTTGTTCAACAACAAATAATGGAGTGGGCAGACAAATGGTATATGAGGTTTAATGTGGAGAAATGTAAAGTAATGCACACGGGGTCAAAAAAACATAAATGCAAACAATTCACTAGGGGGAAAACCTCTGGGAGAATCAAGGATGGAGAAGGATCTAGGGGCCCTAATAGATGACAGATTAAGCAATAGCATGCAATGTCAAGCTGCAGCTACAAAAGCAGGCAAAATATTAGCATGCATAAAAAAGGAATATATTCCAGTGATAAAACTATAATTCTGCCACTTTATAAAACCCTGGTTAGGACACATCTGGAGTACTCTGTCCAATTCTGGTTACTGGTCCTCAGAAGGGATGTGCTAGAGTTGGAGAGAGTTCAAAGATGGGCAACAAAGCTAATAAGGAGACTGGGGGCCCTCAACTATGAGGAACGACTGCAATCACTAAAACTATTCTCACTGGAGATGAGACGCTTAAGGGGGGGCATGATAGCAATGTACAAATTCCCCAGTGGGGATCTTAGCATAGGAAAAAAACGATTTAGTCCTAGGGAGTGTACGAGGACACAAGGCCACACAAAGAGACTGAAGGAGAGGTGTTTTAACCTTAAACTGCGCGGGGGGTACTTCACTGTCAGGGCAATAAGGATGTTGAACTCTCTCCCACAACTGGTGGTGGCTGCGGGGAGTCTGGATATATTTAAAAGACTCTTGGATGTATATCTTCAAGAACGCAACATACAGGGATATGGGAAAAAATTGTAGACACTGACACACATACACCTACATAGGCTGAACTGGATGGGCTATTGTCTTATTTTGGCCTTACCTACTATGTAACTATGTAACTTCAGGGACATTCTTCCTATATACAGCTATATACAGTCTCCTCTATGTTCCTCCTGCCCACACTTGCTTGCACCAGCTGAATTACTGTAGATGATCTGACAGACTCCCAGTCAGATATTAGCAATAGCCCTTTACAGGCACAAACTCGCAACCCCTTGTTGTGTAGCAGAAATTGCATTGAAACAGCTTGTAACTTCTCCCCTGTGGTCACTGATCCCAGTACCACCTCTTTAGGCACTGCCAACCCACCTGGCTGCAGCTGCCACTTTCACTAGCCCTCCAGACTAATTCTCACGCCAGTCCTCTTGACTGACTCTTCACCAGCCCACTCAGCTGACTCTTCACCAGCCCACCCGGTTGTCTCTCAGGAGATCTCTCACGGAAAGATAAAGACTTAAGCCCACAGATGTCCTCAGGGAGACTGGCTACATGTGACAGCCCCTCCTTGTTAGTCCCCAACAGTGCTAATCTACTCACTTTGTCCTCTCTTGCTACCGTGCCTCCAGGAAGGGCTTCCTCCCGGCCCAAGGCAGGACACCCCCCAAGACTAAGGGGCACTCCTGAGGGCCCACCAACAGCCTCCTCAGCACTGTATCTCCATCTTCCACCTGACTGACCTGCTGGCAAGCCCATGTCTCTTTATGGAGTGGTGTAAGCCCCCTGCCAGCCTGCCTCTGAGGATTGGCTGAGGCTCCATAAATATTCAAGGCAGCTCCTCCATCCATTTATTCTAGAAGATTCTCCAACCTTCTAGATCGGGGGGGCACCAGAGTGCTGCCAGGATGAGTCACCCAGCCCTGAACCTTAGTAAACCCTGACCCAGATTCCTTATCTCAGGCTTAGCCCTGAGCTAAACTATGTTTTAACTACTCTAACTTATAACACACACTAGACTAACTTCTAGCACACACTAGAGGGTGCTACAGGTATTTCTGCAAATACATTTTCCAACATGTAAAATCTGTTTGAAACTGATGGCCAGTATTTCCTTCTTCCATGGGGAAAAGGAAACAAAGCTTTTACAACATACAAGCTGCAATCATCTGCCAGACAATTTGGAAAGAGGATTGCTAGGATGTTGACAGGATTGAGTCCTACCTGAATTAGTTGATGTCTTATATTTGAGTTATCTGCCCATCTACATAGCCAGTCTAAGGCCTACTTTGGGAGGAATCCAAAGCTGGAGTTGGGCTTTAAATACCTAAAGAGGCAGGAGAGTAGAGATAAATAGGTATCATAAGTTTATACAATGTTCCAAAAAAAGAATAAACTGAGAACAGAGTACAATGATCAACCAGTGAGAAAATTCAACTGAGCTGAGTCATATGATTAAATATCATTAGATATCAACAAGCGTGATACATTTTAGAAGACCCTAACACAGCATACATAAATAGCTTGTAATATTTTGTAGCTTGGCTTTGACTATATTAATATTTCTAGCAATGCAACTGATCACCGTAATACAAATTCAGTAATGTTAGAAAAAAAAGAATGGAAATTGACATATTCTTGTTCTTTTTGCAGCCAACATTGATTATTATTGTCTCTTTCAAAGCCTCTCACTTTCCCCAGTAAGCACATTTCCATATTAATGGTCAGTGCACCAGTGATTTCCTTTACTGTACCTGACACTGTTCTTGATTGCAGTTTGATTAAGCAACATTAGCTGGAATGCAGAGCTGAAAGTAAGGCTTCACAACTCCCATTTCCTCCACACAATCAGGTATTTTATTTCCTACTTTGGCAAGTTATAGGCCATACAGAAGAAATTACACAGCACATATAACTCCAATGGTGATTTAACAAATGCTGAAATTTATAGGTATGAAATGTAAAAGAATTCAAGTTCCTCAGATCTGGTTATTGCAGTGTAATAACTGGTTTTAATACTTTCTCCTTTCCAAATATCCCATTATTGAATCATTCTAATCTAGTTGTAATAGCTCACCTAATATTATTTCTATAATTTTATTACAGTAGTGAGCACTAGTAGATCTCCCAAGAAACAATCCCAATACGGGGAAAACCCAACCACTAAACTTTTATGTAAGCTGCAACTTGTAATTTTAAAAATTGTTTTCAATGCTTTGGAAACTGCAGCTTTGGTTAAAATAATACATGGCATTAGGCTCCATGCACACTGAGTTTAAATAACGCCAGTTCCCTTGGCAGAAAAAAAAAACGCTAACATAGAGCGTTTTTGTAAAGGTGTTTAGATGTCTTTAGGAGTGTTTTGTGGTTTTTTTTGCCAGAAAGCTCCAATCAAAAATGTAAACCAGAAAGGTTTTTTTTTCTGCCTCTAAATGATGAGCTCAAAATATGCCTCTAATCGTTCTAATGTGCATGGACACATAGGATAACATTGAGCTATTTTTACAGGCAAAACACAAAACTCCCTTAGAAGCAGTGTTTTTTTTAAGACAATTTGCATGAACCCTTAAGCCTAGTACACATGGTGAGACTTGGACAAATGATCATTGTTTTTTTTTTTTTTTTTTGCATGCTAGTCTCCATATCAAAAACGAATAGGTTACTAAAGTCCAAAAATTCTTGTATGACAGAATAAAAATTTGGAAGTGATGTAATGTATTTGTATTGTATTTTCAGACGAAAACTGTACTTATTAAATGAAAATCATACAATCTGGTATCGTATGAGTAAAATTTTTGTGTTTATCCCTTCAGAAAATTCTGGATAAAAGCTGTGTACTAATGATCAGATTATCGTACGATCGCTTCGAAAGCAGGATTTTTTGTACGATATTCTGATTGTGTATGGGGCTTTACTGTCATAAAGGTCAGGCACTTCCTGTTATTTGTTGATATTTGCCTTCCAATTGTGCTCTTGCATTGTCATCTTGTCACCTGATCTCCTGATAGGGCTTCCTGGATTTTAAGCAATGCACGCATTGCCCAAGCATGGTCCACTATTAGAAAGCAAGTCCGGAGCACTGATGTACAGCCAACCCTGGAGTAGTGCATGTATATAGCTGGATCTTCACTCACATTTATCCACTTTTACTTTTTTATCCATGTCATAATCTTAGCCCTCCTCCATCCCTTTTACACTTGCCTTTTTCAGTAATTACTTGCTCCCAATTCCTCATTCCTTGTCTAGACAAGGGTGATGTTCCATCAGATCCAACCCCCCCAGAGGCTCCTGGGATGATGTCACAAATCCCAGGAGGTTTCAAGTCTGTTCCAGTTGGCGCATCTTGTACATGTGCAGTAGAGGGGTAGCTGTGACTGATAGGGAAGTTGTTAAAGTTATTTTGCTGATGATCTAAGAAGCTTCTTCAGTGCAAATGAGTGTCAGAAATATATCCCAGCATTAATGGGGTTGATTTCCATAGATCAAGAAGCTTATATCCCTGTATCCTTAGGCTGCCTCTGCTGTATCTGCTTCTTTCTCAGACCCCACGCCTATGCACACACGTTGTAGTGTGTGCACTGTAACAAATCTTTTAATGCAATAACATGTGTTGCAGAACATGTGTCCCTGTATGTGCCCATTCACAGTCATCAGTTTTCTTTGTGGAAGTGGGTTGGGAGTCCATTCAAAATGAATGGGTGCATCTCCAAAAAGCATGTGCGATGTGTGTGCAACATGTAACAATGTGCATTATTTCCATGTGCCTGATAACCTGCGTGCATTTTTTGTGGATTGAGGCTAAAGTTGTACTTGGTGGGAATTAGTCAGTGAAGATTAGCAGGGCTGAGATAAACTGATTAAGGATTTATAACCAGGACAGTCAGCACAGAAACACAGTTCAAGAGAACTAGAATAGCTGATAACCTTTTTCCTAAGATTTCATTTCAGTGCTCTGGATGGCTTATGGACGTCTCTGGTTAAGAACACTTGTTCTAATGTATTTTGTTGGACAATGGTCTCACTATAGTTACATAAAAATGACACTAGTCCATCTAGTTCCACCAATTGAAAAAAAACACAAATAGAAAACCTCCATATACACAATCCTATACCCACAATTGATCCAGAGGAAGACTAGATAACCCTAATAAAGCATGATCTAGTTCTCCCCGGTGGGTGAAAAAATTTCTTCCTGATCCCCCATGAGGCAATCCGATATTCTCTGGATCAACAAACCCATCATTATTACCTCTAAATATTAATGTCCAAGTATATTTTGTGCATTTAGGAATGCATCCAGATCTTTTTTAAGATAATCTACTGAGCTAGCCAGAACCAGTTCTTGAGGGAATCTATTTCACATCTGCTCAGCTCTTATTGGGAAGAAAGTTAAAACTCTTTACCTCCAGACATAAAGAGCGCCCCTTGTCCTCTGTAATGACTTTAAAATGAATAGCCCAACATCAAATTCACTATATGGAGCACTTATGTACAGTATCTCGCAAAAGTGAGTACACCCCTCACATTTTTGTAAATATTTTATTCTATCTTTTCATGTGACAACAGTGAAGAAATGACACTTTGCTACAATGTAAAGCAGTGAGTGTACAGCTTGTATAACAGTGTAAATTTGCTGTCCCCTCAAAATAACTCAACACACAGCCATTAACCACTTGACCACTGGGCACTTAAACCCCTTAACAACCAGACCAATTTTCAGCTTTCAGTGCTCTCACATTTTGAATGACAATTACTCAGTCATGCAACATTGTACCCATATGAAATTTGTGTCCTTTTTTCACACAAATAGAGCTCTCTTGGCGGTATTTATTCACCGCTGGGTTTCTTAGTTTTTACGCTATAATTAAAAAAAGATCAAAAAGTTTGTAAAAAATGAATTTTTCTTAGTTTCTGTTATAAAATTTTGCAAATTAGTAATTTTTCTTCATAAATGGCCAAAATTTATACTGCTACATATCTTTGGTAAAAAAAAACCCAAATTAGTGTATATTATTTGCTCCTTGTGTAAGTTATAGAGTCTACAAGGTATGGTGCCAATCACTGAATATTGATGACACCTGATGTACTGATGTACAAATACCCCCCAAATGACCCCTGTTTGGAAAGTAGACATTCCAAGGTATTTAGTAAGAGGCATGGTACATTTTTTGAAGTTGTAATTTTTTCCCACAATTCTTTGCAATATGAAGATTTTTTTTCTTTTTTTTTTTTCACAAAATTGTCATAGGTTAACAGGTTATTTTTCACACCCAGCATATGCATACCGCAAATTACACCCCAAAACACATTCTACTACTCCTCCTGAGTATGGCGATACCACCTGTGTGAGACTTTTACATAGCCTGGCCACATACAGAAGCCCAACATGCAGGGAGCACCATCAGGCGATCTAGGAGCATAAATTACACATATAATTTCTTGACTACCTCTTGCAATTTGAAGGTCCTGGAGCACCAGGACAATGGAAACGTCCAAAAAATTACCCCATTTTGGAAAGTAAACACCCCAACGTATATTTTAGGAGGCATAATGAGTCTTTTGAACATGTCATTTTTTCCACAAGTTTTTGGAAAATGTGGAAAGAAAATGAAAACGCTTTTTTTTTTTTTACACAAAGTTGTCCATTTATACAATATTTCTAACACTAAGCATGTACATAGTAAAAATGACACCCCACAAAATATTCTGCTACTCCTCCGGAGTATGGCGATACCACATGTGTGACACTTTTACACAGCCCGACCACATACAGAGACAACATGCAGAGAGCACCGTCAGGTGTTCTAGGGCCATACATTTCAAATCTAATTTGACTACCTTTTACACTATTGTGAGGCACTGTGGTGGCATGGATAGGCACTGTAGTGGCACGGATAGGCAGTGTAGTGGCACAGATGGGCAGTGTAGTAGCACAGATGGGCAGTGTAGTAGCACAGATGGGCACTGTAGTGGCACGGATGGGCACTGTAGTGGCATGGATGGGCAATGTAGAGGCACGGATGTGTCACAGATGAGAACTGATGTGGTATGGATGAGCATGAATGAGGCACAAATGAGCCATGGATGGGGATAGATGAGCACGGATGGGGATGACTAAGCACGGATGGGGAGGACTAAGCCCGGATGGGGATGACTGAGCACGGATGGGGATGGATGAGCACGGATGGGGATGACTGAGCACGGATGGGGATGGATGAGCACGGATGGGGATGGATAAGCACAAATGGGGATGGATGAGCACGGGTGGGATGACTGAGCACGAATGAGGATGGATGAGCACAGATGGGGATGACTGAGCACGGATGGGGATGGATGAGCACAGATGGGGATGGATGATCACGGATGGGGATGGATGAGCACGGATGGGATGACTGAGCACGAATGAGGATGGATGAGCACGGATGGGGATGGATAAGCACAGATGGGGATGGATGAGCACAGATGAGGATGGATGAGCACGGATGGGGATGACTGAGCATGGATGGGGATGGATAAGCATGGATGGGGATGGATGAGCATGGATGGGGATGGATGAGCATGGATAGGATGACTGAGCACGAATGAGGATGGATGAGCACGGATGGGGATGACTGAGCACGGCTGGGTGAGGATGGCTGAGCATGGATGGATGGGTGGCTGAGCAGTGATGGATGAGCATGGATAGTGTGAGGATGGCTGGGTGGGTGAGGATGGATGGATGGGTGGCTGAGCATGGATGGATGAGCATGGATGGGGTGAGGATGGCTGGGTGGGTGAGCATGGATGGATGGATGGGTGGCTGAGCATGGATGGGGTGAGGATGGCTGGGTGGGTGGTGGATGGATGGGGTGAGGATGGCTGGACGGGGTGAGGATTGCTGGGTGGGTGGTGGGTGTGGATGGATGGTGTGGGGTGCAGCCTGTCCCCCACTGTCACTTAGCAGCGCTGTGGGCATTACACATCGCCCACAGTGCTGCAGAACGTCCTCTCTCCCCCCCTCTCTCCTCTCACACTGCACCGACCGGTGCGGAGAGGAGAGAGAAAAGCCGGCGGAAGCTTGTTTACATGTGATCGCTCCGTCATTTGACGGAGCGATCACGTGGTGAAAGGCCGCTTACACGGCCATTCACCGTGATCCGTGATGTGTCGGATGTTCCCGTGTGCGCGCCCTAGGAAAAGGGAAGCGCGATTCTGGGAGGACGATAACTGGTTAATGTCTAAACCGCTGGCAACAAAAGTGAGTGAAAATGTCCAAATTGGGTCCAAAATGCCAATATTTTGTGTGGCCACCATTATTTTCCAACACTGCCTTAACCCTCTTGGGCGTGGAGTTCCCCAGAGCTTCACAGGTTGCCACTGGAGTCCTCTTCCACTCCTCCATGATGACATCACAGAGCTGGTGAATGTCAGAGACCTTGGGTTCCTCCACCTTTCATTTGAGGATGCCCCACAGATGCCCAATAGGGTTTTGGTCTGGAGACATGCTTGGCCAGTCCATCACCTTTACCCTCAGCTTCTTTAGAAAGGCAGTGGTCTTCTTGGAGGTGTGTTTGGGGTCGTTATCATGTTGGAATACTGCCCTGCGGCCCAGTTTCTGAAGAGAGGGGATCATGCTCTGCTTCAGTATGTCACAGTACATGTTGGCATTCATGGTTCCCTTAATGAACTGTAACTCCCCAGTGCCGGAAGCACTCATGCAGCCCCAGACCATGACACTCCCACACCATGCTTGACTGTAGGCAAGACACACTTGTCTTTGTACTCCTCACCTGGTTGCTGCCACACATACTTGAAACCATCTGAACCAAATAAGTTTATCTTGATCTCATCAGACTACAGGACATGGTTCCAGTAATCCATGTCCTTAGTCTGCTTGTCTTCAGAAAACTGTTTGCGAGCTTTCTTGTGCATCATTTTTAGAAGAAGCTTCCTTCTGGGATGACAGCCATGCAGACCAATTTGATGCAGTGTGCGGCGTATGGTCTGAGCACTGACAGGCTGACCCCCCCCACCCGTTCAACCACTGCAGCAATACTGGCAGCATTCATACATCTATTTCCCAAAGAAAACCTCTGGATATGATGCTGAGCATGTGCACTCAACTTCTTTGGTCGACCATGGCGAGGCCTGTTCTGAGTGGAGCCTGTCCTGTTAAACCGCTGTATGTTCTTGGCCACCGTGTTGCAGCTCAGTTTCAGGGTCTTGGCAATCTTCTTATAGCCTAGGCCATCTTTATGTAGGGCAACAATTTTTTTTTTCAAATCCTCAGAGAGTTCTTTGCCATGAGGTGCCATGTTGAACTTTCAGTGACCAGTATGAGAGAGTGAGAGCAATAACACCAAATTTAACACACCTGCTCCCCATTCACACCTGAGACCTTGTAATACTAACGAGTCACATGACACCGGGGAGGGAAAATGTCTAATTGGTCCCAATTTGAACATTTTCACTTAGGGGTGTACTCACTTTTGTAGACAGCAGTTTAGGCATTAATGACTGTGTGTTGAGTTATTTTGAGGGGACAGCAAATTTAGACTGTTATACGAGCTGTACACTCACTTCTTCATATTGTAGCAAAGTGTCATTTCTTTAGTGTTGTTACATGAAAAGATCTAATAAAACCATTAGAATATAGTGAGGGAACACACTTAACCCCCGACATTACCAGTAAAAAAAAAAAAAAATAGTAAAAACGCCATAAATTAATTCTCATGGTTTGTAAATGCGGCAGCTTTTGCGCAAACCAGTCAATAAACGCTTTTTTGAGATTTTTTTATCAATCAATGTAGAAGAATATATATCGGCCAAAACTGATGAATACATTCTTTTTTTATTTATTTTTTTTGGATATGTATTATAGCAAAAAGTAAAAAATATTGGCTTTTTTCAAAATTGTCGCTCTTTTTTTGTTTATAGCGCAAAAAATAAAAACCACAGAGGTAATCAAATAACACCAAGAGAAAGCTCTATTTGTGGGAAAATAGGATGCAAATTTTGTTTGGGTACAATATTGGAAGACCGCGCAATTGGCAGTTAAAACTACGCAGTGCTGAATCGCAAAAAGTGCTCTGGTCAAGAAGGGGGTAAATCCTTCCGGGGCTGAAGTGGTTAAAAGCATTTATGTGGTCATGCAACATTGTACCCATAAGAAATTTTAATCACCACTGGGTTTTTTATTTTTTGCTAAATAAATTGAAAAAGACCAGAAATTCTGAAAAAAAAAAAAACATTTTTCTTTGTTTCTGTTATAAAATTTTGCAAATGAATAAACATTTACGTCAAAATGTATTTTGCTACATTTCTTTGGTGAAAATAACCCAAATCAGTGTTTATAATTTAGTCTGTAGGAGTCCACAAACTATGGTATATACAGTGCTCAGCATTAATGAGTACACCCCAAGAGATGTGGCAGAAAACCTTTACTTTCCTTTCAGAATCAACATTTTCTATGGCACACTATACTACAAAATGCTCCCACAAATGAGAGCCATTGATTGCAACCGAGATTTGTTAATTTGCACACACAAAAAGTATTTTTCCTAAAAAATGAATTCAAGACCATGGTACATAAATTAACTGCTTAACAACCGCTCTATAGACAAATGACGTCTACAGAGCGGTTGCTTAATTCTGGGAGGACGTCTATTGACGTCCTCCCAGAATCGCGGTTCCCGCGCGCCCCTCCTGCAGTTATCTGCAGGAGGGTCTTAATTCGTTGGCGAGACATCTGCAGTAAACAGATATCTCGCCAACAATTCGTCAATTAAATACATGGTACCAGAACTTAAGTAAAAAATCCTTTTTATGAAAAACACACACGTTTAATTGTTTAGAGCCAACGTTAGTTACCGAGAGTAAACACCCTCGTAAAACATCATATCACACGGTATCTTTTACAACTAAGACTTTCCTTTCATTTCCAAAAGACGGTGTAGAGAACCCCACATGAGTAATTACGACTCGTGACATATATGGTATCAAACACCTGAGGATGTC
>BLSH010448620.1:480767-491885 GCA_018402905.1 Glandirana rugosa | reverse complement strand
AATCAAGTGTGATAAATTTTCAGTGATTGGCACCATAGCTTGCAGACTCTATAACTTTCACAAAGACCAAATAATATACACTAATTTTTTTTTTTTTTACCAAAGATAGGTAGCAGTATAAATTTTGGCCAAAATTTATGAAGAAAAATTACTAATTTGCAAAATTTTATAACAGAAACGAAGAAAAATTCATTTTTTTACAAAATTTTCGGTCTTTTTTTAATTATAGCGCAAAAAATAAAAAACCCAGAGATGATTAAATACCACCAAAAGAAAGCTCTATTTGTGTGAAAAAAAGGACGCAAATTTCATATGGGTGCAGTGTTGCATGACTGAGTAATTGTCATTCAAAATGTGAGAGCACTGAAAGCTGAAAATTGGTCTGGTTGTTAAGGGGGTTTAAGTGCCCAGTTGTCAAGTGGTTAATATACCCCAATAAAAAGTCTTAGGAGCAAAGCTAAGAATTCAAATACAGGTGAGTCTAATTATCAGCAGACAGTTGATTATAAAAGGACGTTACTTAAAGTGTAAGTTCACCTTTACAGAAAATCTTCCCATTGCTCTGGCTCCCGCTAACCTGGAGTCCAGCAATCCCCCGCACTGACTGATTGCATCGCCACTGTACCAGTCCAGGCATTTGAAATCCCCCCGTGGCTTTCTCTCCTCTTTGCCCACGATGACTGGATGGCCTACACGGTTTCTGATTGGTCGGCACCGCCCATGTGACGGCGTCGACCAATTAGAATGCTCCTAAATGTACTCTCTTACGGGGTACGTTTTGGAGATTAAGCTGTGGAGGATTTCTAAGCCCCGGACTGTGAGGTGGAGAGCAGATGTCTTCTAGCGGGTGATCACCACACTCCAGGTCAGCAGGATCGGGAGGTATGAGGAGGGGGTCCTGTGAAAGTTCACCTTTCAGATTTTTCTGTAAAGGTGAACTTACACTTTAACAAACATAACCCCTTCCTATTCCATGCTGTCAATAATGTCACCACATGGAAGAGAAATGTCACAAGGCCTGAGAAAGAAAATAATTCCTTTACACAAGAAAGTTGAAGGCTACAAGAAGATCAGCAAAGCTTTACTTATCCTATTCCTTCTGTATTGAACTGTATTGTAATTGTACTGTGTCCCTTCTTTATTGTAAAGCGCTGCACAAACTGTTGGCGCTATATAAATCCTGTATAATAATATAATAATAATAATAATCAGTCAGAATACTGTAGCAAACATGATACAAAAATTTAACAAAGATGGAACTGCAACCATCTCACAGAGATGTCCAGGCCATCCATGGAAGTTAACACCTCGACACTGAGCGTCTTCTGATGAGAAGGGTTGAAGAAAATCGCCATGCAAGTTCACTGCAGCTAGCTAAAGAAGTAGAAAGCCAAACTGGGGTGATTGTTTCCCATGACACAATATGACGTACACTGCAGAGGAATGGCATGCATGGGTATCATCCTTGAAGGAAGCCTCTCCTAAAGTCCATACACAAAAAAGCCATCTAGAATTTGCCAGGGCCCATGCTAAAAAAGAAGACTATTGGGACTCTGTACTCTGGAGTGATGAGACCAAGATAAATGTTTTTTGACCTGATGGCTTTAAAACTGTAAGGCGTTGCAAAGTTGAGGCGTACAGAGAAAAATGCATGGTGCCTACAGTGAAACATGATGGTGGTGGTGTTCTTTTGTGGGGCTGCATGAGTGCTGCTAGTGTCAGGGAGCTGCATTTCATTGATGGTATCATGAATTTGCAGATGTACTGCTCTATATTGAAAGAGAAGATGCTACCATTACTCCGTGCCCTCTGTCGTTGTGCACTTTTCCAAGATGTCAGTGATCCAAAACACACATCTAAGGCCACTGTTGCATTTCTGAAGAAGAACAGGGTGAAAGTGATTGAGTGGCCAAGTACTGTATGTCTCCTGATCTGAACCCAATCAAATACCTATGGGGAATTCTGTAGAGACAAGATGAGCATCACTCTCCATCCAGCATCCAGGCTCTAAAAGAGGTTGTTCTTTAAGACCGGAAAAGGTAGATGTTGCAATATGTCGCCAACTTGTTCATTCCATGCTTAGAAGAATTGGTGCTGTCCTTACAAATCATGGAGGTCATACAAAATACTAGATGTAGTAGTTTTTGTTGTGGGGTGTATTCATTTTTGCATCAATTAATTTTATGAAAACTGAGGATTTTGTAATCTAAGTTATAGTATTAACTGAGCGCTACCACATTGGTTTATGATGATCCATAAGTTGTCGATTAGTATAACTTTTGTTGTTTACATATTATTAACCTTACATTCATGTCACAAGCTAAACAAATGTTCTATAAAACTCAGTTTTGTCAACATTTTGGAAATTGTTCTTGTTTATTGAGATGTTGATTAAAATATTACTTTTAAAAAGGGGTGTACTCATTTATGCTGAACACTGAATACCTGAAAATGAATCAGTCCTAATGTACTGACACCCTATATCATTACTTGAGGCCTGAAAATGCCAAAACAGTACAAATACCCCCAAATGATCCCTTTTTGGAAAGTAGACAGTTCAAGGTATTTAGTAAAGGGCATGGCAAGTTTTTTGAAGTTATCATTTTTTGTCACAATTATTTGGAAAATAAATAAATTTAAAAAAAAAAATCACAATTTTTATTAACAATTTTTTTTAAATACTGTCACCAGCATAATCATATAACTGGTGTGGCGGTGGTCAAGGACACTGACTGGTGACAGTATGTTGAAAAGAAAAAATGTAAACATTTTTTTTTGTATTTTTTATTACATTTTTTTTTCTTTTCTTTTTTTTTTCTAACACACTGGGACCAGAGTAACACTGTACTACTCTGGGGAAGGATTTTCTTTTTTTTTGCACATTATGATTGCTTATACTAATTAATTAGCATTTTTACTGAATGAAACTGGTATTTTGTTATTAGCTGTGATAGGCCGAAGCTAATCACATGGTACAGACGGGCTGTGATGGCCTGTCTGTACCATGTATTCACTATGACCAATCACAGATAGCAAACAATTGCATACAATGGATGGCAAGAAAGGAAGCCATCCAATTTTTACAACTGTCATGTCATCACAGCGATCACATGGTACTGGCAGCGGGCCGGTATAGTGATCAGTCATCGGTGTTCGGTGGACACAGACGGTGACAGATTGCACCGATGCGCAGCCCCATGGCCATGCGAGAGGTGCATTTTGGGAGGATGTCATATAACGTCCTCACAGAACAACAGTGTGTTAAAAAAAGTGCTCTGCCCACCCGGCCGCATCATTCATTCACAGAGTTCTGTGAATGGGGGAACTACAACTACCATCAGCCATTGCTGAACTACCAGGATGCTAATGGGTGCTCTAGGTAGTTCATATGTGCGCCTGTCATTCAGTAACTGCCTGCCGTAAAGGTATGGGCAGACAGCTACACTGACAGTCTGCAGGAGCCTGAGATTGCACCCATGATCTGGTAATCCTGGGTGCAATTCTTTACAGGTTCCTAATAAAATAAATAAATAAATAAATGCACATTTTTTTTTGTATTTTTTATTACATTTTTTTTTTCTTTTCTTTTTTTTTTCTAACACACTGGGACCAGAGTAACACTGTACTACTCTGGGGAAGGATTTTCTTTTTTTTGCACATTATGATTGCTTATACTAATTAATTAGCATTTTTACTGAATGAAACTGGTATTTTGTTATTAGCTGTGATAGGCCGAAGCTAATCACATGGTACAGACGGGCTGTGATGGCCTGTCTGTACCATGTATTCACTATGACCAATCACAGATAGCAAACAATTGCATACAATGGATGGCAAGAAAGGAAGCCATCCAATTTTTACAACTGTCATGTCATCACAGCGATCACATGGTACTGGCAGCGGGCCGGTATAGTGATCAGTCATCGGTGTTCGGTGGACACAGACGGTGACAGATTGCACCGATGCGCAGCCCCATGGCCATGCGAGAGGTGCATTTTGGGAGGATGTCATATAACGTCCTCACAGAACAACAGTGTGTTAAAAAAAGTGCTCTGCCCACCCGGCCGCATCATTCATTCACAGAGTTCTGTGAATGGGGGAACTACAACTACCATCAGCCATTGCTGAACTACCAGGATGCTAATGGGTGCTCTAGGTAGTTCATATGTGCGCCTGTCATTCAGTAACTGCCTGCCGTAAAGGTATGGGCAGACAGCTACACTGACAGTCTGCAGGAGCCTGAGATTGCACCCATGATCTGGTAATCCTGGGTGCAATTCTTTACAGGTTCCTAATAAAATAAATAAATAAATAAATGCACATTTTTTTACCTGCAAAATGATGTGCATTTATTATTTTTTTACAAAGCTGAACTTATCCTACAAATAGTGCATTGAGGTCGGCTTGTAAGTTGAAGTCTTCCTGTAAGAACGTTATTGCACTGCATAGCTTGGTGTCATCTGCAAACACTGAAATGGTACCTTTAATCCCAAATACTATAATATTATTATTATTATTATACACGATTTATATAGTGCCAACAGTTTACACAGGGCTTTACAATTTAGAGGTGGAAGACAGCACAATTACAATTCAGTTCAATACAGGAGGGACGGAGGGCCCTGCTCGTAGAGCTTACATTCTAAAGGGAGGGGGGTGGTGGTACAAAAGGTAGTAGCTGCGGGGAATGGGTTGATGGGGGTGTCTCAGGTACAATTCTTAGGTGGGTGAGGGATAGGCTTCCCTGAATAAATGAGTTTCAAGGATCCTTTAAAGGTGGACAGGGTAGGGGCTGATCGGACATACCGGGACAGGGAGTTCCAGAGGATGGGAAAGGCTCTGGAGAAGTCCTGAAGGTGAGCATGGGAGGAGGTAATAAGGGAGCTAGAGAGCAGGAGGTCCTGGGAGGAGCAAAGGGGACGATTTGGGCGATATCTGCAGATGAGGTTGCTGATGTAGCTGGGGGCAATGTTGTGGATGGCCTTGTATGCTGTGGTTAGTATTTTAAATTTTACACGGTGGGGTAGGGGAAGTCAGTGAAGTTATTGGCAGAGAGGGGCAGCAGTCACAGATCGTTTAGTGAGGTGTATTAGTCTAGCAGCAGCATTCATAATAGACTGAAGAGGGGATAGCCTGTGTAAGGGTAGGCCATTAAGGAGAGAGTTGCAGTAGTCAAGGCGGGAAATAACCAAGGAGTGAATAAGTTGCTTTGTGGTGTCATTAGTCAGGAAGGGTCGAATTCTGGAGATGTTGCGGAGGTTAAGGCGGCAAGTTCTAGCAGAGGAGGAGAGGTCAGAGTCAAGGATTACACCCAGCACCCTGGCATGTGTGGATGGACCAATGGTTGTGCTATTGATCTTAATAGTGAAGTCATGGGGGGAGGCCCGGCAAGGATGATATATAACAGGCTCAGTTTTAGAAAGATTGAGTTTGAGAAAGTGGGGTGACATCCATACCGATATGCCATTCAGTAAGTTTGTGATCCGTGAGGAGATTGAGGGGGTGAGTTGAGGAGTGGAGAGATAGATCTGGGTGTCGTCGGTGTAGAGGTGGTAGTGGAAGCTATGGGAGGTTGTCAACTGGCCCAGGGAAGAGGTATAGAGAGAGAATAGAGGGGCCCAAGGACGGAGCCTTGGGGTACCTCAACAGAAAGAGGAAGAGGAGTGGAGGAGATGGAGTTGTAAGTGACACTGAAAGTGCGCTGAGATAGGTAGGAGGAGAACCAGGATAAAGCAGAATCACGGCGGCCAAGGGAGCGGAGTTTGCTGAGGAGGAGGGGGTGGTCGACTGTGTCAAAAGCAGCAGAGAGGTCCAAGAGTATGAGTATGGAGTACTGGCCATTGGTTTTAGCAGTTAGTAGGTTGTTCGTGAGTTTTAGTAGGGCAGTTTCAGTTGAATGTTGTGGGCGGAAGCCGGACTGTAGGGGGTCGAGAAGGTTGTCAGTAAGGTAGCAACTCATTTGGTCGCGTATAAGGCGTTCAATGAGCTTGGAGGAAAACGGGAGCAGGGAAATGGGTCTTAAGTTATTCAAACAGGTGGGGTCAAGTGAGGGTTTTTTAAGTCTGGGGGTAACCAGTGCATGTTTGAGCGGGGAGGGAAAGGTGCCAGAGGAGAGGGAGAGGTTTGAGATGTGGGTTAGGGAGTTTAGGATAGAGAGGGAAGGTGGCCGCAGTAATTCTGAGGGGACAGAGTCCAGGGGACAGGTGGTGAGGTGGGCCATGGAGAGGAGTTTATCAACTACCTCGGTGGTAACAGGGCAGAAGGAGGAGAGTATTGAGTGCGGTGTTGGATAGGGGAGGAAGCTGGATGTTGGATATCTCCTTGCGAATTGTGTCAATTTTGCTTTTTAAATGGCTAGCAATTTTTTGAGCGGTAGGCAAGTTGGTGGGTGGGGGGAGTGGGGGTGAAGTAAGGAGTTAAGGGTATAAAAGAGTTGACGAGGTTTGGATGAGAGGGTTTGGATGAGAGTGTTGTAGTAGGTTTGTTTAGCAGTGTGGAGGCGGGAGTTGTATTTGAGAAGGGCAGATTTATAGAGGGTAAAGTCTTGCAGGGATTTAGATTTACGCCACGCTTGCTCAAGAGCACGGCTCTTGAGACTTCTGGTGTCATCTGTTTGCCAGTGTTGTGGCAGATGAGGCCTAGTTCTGCGTGTAGAGAGGGGAGCAAGTGCATCTAGGGAGGATGACAGTGTGTTGTTGTAGATAGAAGTGGTTTGGTCTGGGCAGGACAGGGGTGCGATTTTGTTGTAGAGGCCATCCATAGCAGAATGAAGGAGGGAAGGGTTGAGGTGGTGAAGGTTTCAGCAGGTAGTGGTTTGCAGGTTGGCAGCAAGGGAGGCACGAGACAGAGAGAGTGTGAAATGGATAAGATTGTGATCAGAGAGAGGAAAGGGAGTATTAGAGAGGTTGCAAGGGGTGCAGCGATGGGAGAATACAAGGTCAAGAGTGTTGCCGTTGGAGTGAGTGGTGGCCTGTGTCCATTGTGTTAGGTTAAAATCAATTATAAATATGTTTAAAAATAAAGGGTTCCAACACAAAACCCGGAGGCCCGGGCGTGCCGTATGACGTCACGTCCGGGTCACGTGCTGTAAACAATGCCCGGGGACTCAGCTGAAAAGACAGAGTTCGCTGTTTTTTTTTCTGATCTCGGTCTTTCCAGCCTAGAGGGGAGATGTGGGGTCTTACTGACCCCATGTCTCCCCATAAAGAGGACCTGTCATGCAATATTCCAATTATAGGGGATGTTTACATTCCTTGTAAAAGGAATAAAGTGATCAAAAAAAAATGAAAGAGAAAGTGTAAAAATAAAAAAAACAAAGGTAAAATAAATAATAATAAAAAAAAAAATTTAAAGCGCCCCCTCCCCTCGAGCTCACGCACAGAAGCGAACGCACACGTAAGTCGCGCTCGCATATGCAAACGTTGTTCAAATTACACATGTGAGGTATCGTTGCGTGCGTTAAAGAATTTTTAAAGCATCGCCTATGGAGATTTTTAAGTACCAAAGTTTGGCGCCATTTCCTGAGTGAGCGCAATTTTAAAGCGTAACATGTTGGGTATCTATTTACTTGGCATAACATCATCTTTCACAATATACAAAAAAATTGGGCTAACTTTACTGTTCTGTTTTTTTTTTTAATTCATGAAACTTTTTTTCCCAAAAAAAATTGTTGCGCAAATACCGCATGACATAAAAAGTTGCAATGACCGCCATTTTATTCCCTAAGATCTCTGCTAAAAAAATATATATAATGTTTGTGAGTGATTTTCTGAGTAATTTTCTAGCAAAAAAACGATGATTATTACATGTAGGAGAGACATGTCAGAATTGGCCTGGTGGGAAAGTGGTTAAGCCACCTGCTTGAGTACCGTTTTTGAAAATATAGTATTTAATTACCTTAAAAACAATATATAATAATTATTTGTATATTACTTACTCATGGTAATTAACCCCTTGCTACCCAGGCCAATTCTGACACTTCTCACCTACAGGTCAAAATCATCATTTTTTTGCTAGAAAATTACTCAGAACCCCCAAATATTATATATATTGTTTTAGCAGACACCCTAGGGAATAAAATGGCGGTTGTTGCAACTTTTTATGTTACACAGTATTTGCGCAGCAATTTTTCAAAAGCATTTTTTTTTTAAAGAAACTGTTTCATGAATTTAAAAAAAAAACAGTAAAGTTAGCAAGATTTTTTTGTATAATGTGAAGGGTGATGTTACACAGAGTAAATAGATACCTAACATGTCATGCTTTAAAATTGCACACACATGTGGAATGGTGCCAAACTTCAGTACTTAAGAATCCCCATAGTCAATGCTTTAAATTTTTTTAGAGGTTACATGTTTAGAGTTACAGAGGAGGTCTAGTGCTAGAATTATTGCTCTCACTCTAAGGTTCACAGCGTATGTAACCTGTGTGTACCTGGCTCTGATACTAGCCAGTGCCTCACCAGCCACTAACCTCACCGCACATCCCTGATGTGGGGACTATGTAAAAGCCTTTGGCATAATCCAACTAAATTATGCCCATAGTCACTCCTTTGTCTAAGTTTTGCTTACCTCCTCATAAAAAGAAATCCGATTTGACTACTTCTGTCTTTTGTGAATCCATGCTGACTATTGCTTAAAATATTTTTTTCTAGCAAAAACGCTTCTATATGGTTTTTTATTAAATACTCAAATATTTGCACACTAGAGAAGTTAATCTTACCAGTCTTTAGTTATTGGGTAAAGACTTTGATCCCTTTTTAAATATAGGCATCACATTGGCCTTACGCCAATCCAGTGGTACCATGCCAGTCATTAAAGGATCTCAAAAAATTTGAAACAATGACTTTATAAAACAGAGCTCAGCTCTTTGAGGGCCCTTGGGTGTGAGCCGCATGGTCCCTATGCTATATTCACCCTTAGTTTGTTCAAATGTTTCTGGACCATGTCAATTTTGAGCCATTGTGGATCATTTGGGGCTATGTAAATAATATCCCCATTAAGGACTTGAGCCCCCTCATTTTCTTTTGCATACACAAAACTGAAGAAGGTATTTAATAAATTAGCCTATAGGCATACATGCCAAGAACATGTGCCAAGTGATAGTACAGGCCAAGAGGTGGTTTTTACAGCATGATGTGGACATGTAATTCCATCATGACAGGATCAATAAGCAGTAATGTATTTTGTGTAAAAGTATTACCAGGTTCCTGACAGGTGCTACAAGTCTGCATAGGGTATACATTTAAGCACCAGTGAGAGAAATACAGACTCTTTTGAATTATCTTACATGCTCTTTTTATTTTTAAGGGCTTTAGTGGCACCCAGGGCCAACCTTAGTGTTCTCTTCAGGATCCCACTGGTTATCAACTGTATGAAGGGGATTCTACATGCCCAGAAGAAACTAAAAATAGGTGGCACCCATAAAAAAAGGTATATATACATTTTTATAATTTTGGTTTTCGTTGTGAGACTAAATACTTTTTTGAAAATAAGAATTGAATTCTTCAGTCTTTGCATGTACCTCACTGTCAGTGCAGTATAAAACGTTCTTAGGGTGACCTTATTATGGAAAGTATCGGATCATTATTCTCTAATTTATTGACAATTTTTTATATGCTTGCTTCTAAACAGAAGATTCTATACAGTATACTTGAACTGCAGTGATTAATGACACCCAAATAAGGAAAGGGTGGGGGAACAAAGGAGGTGGGACTTTAAATAAAGCTTTGGGTAGCCTGGTAAGACTATAGCTTCCATCCCTGTATGTGATATATAAACATTGCACTAATATGCAATAGGCCAGGTGGGTGGGACTTTAAATGAAGGATGTGGTTGTCATATTGTAACACTGAAGGATATTGATTTGTTGAGGTTATAAAAAATGTATTTATTGATAAAAGTAATCATACATTGACATACATATGGTCACAAGAGTGATCCAAATTAGCAAAACATGATCAACAATTACATATAATACATGGTATAGGTTCCCCATCCATTAATTTTATATATATATATATATATATATATATATATACAATGGTTAGATAACAATACAATCTGCATGGCCCATGACCTAGGATTTCATAGGCTAAGACCCCCTAGATATAACCATAAGGATTGTGTAGACAGTAGGAAAACAGTAGCGCATAGTAGTGGCAGAAACACGGCAATGTTAGCTTTACGCATTTCGTGGCTAGGGGGCCACTCGTCAGGAACAAGTGTGATCTGCAATGGAAATAATAAGGGTAAGTCTAGCTAATATCCTATGTAGGATGGTGGGGCTGGCAGCTCATTTTGAGCAACCCCCAGGAACCTTGTGTGGAAAATACTCACAAGGGTCATGCACCGGCAGTGCGGTGTCGGAGGTAGTGGGACATCCGGAGACATCATTACCGGGAGCTGTGGTGGCAGGCAAAGCATCGGCACCACACACAGGCAGCCACCAGGGCGGGACTGGGCATCGGGACAGGACTAATAGAAAGAGCCAGTGGAATGATGTTGTCAGGAGACACCCGCTGCCCCTGGAATTCGGGTCAGGAGGCCTGTGCACACGGCTATGCAAACGGCCATTTAAGCTGACAGCACCCTGCAACCAGTGCTGTCCGTTCTACAGCGTTTGTGTGTGTTCCTGAGCAATCTGTAACCTGATTATCCGTTCCTGTGACCCAGCTTGTCTTGACCTTGTTTGATCTCTGCCTGCACCGACCCCTGGCTTGCCCATGACTAGTGTTGAGCGAACCCGGACTGTAACGTTCGGGTCCGTACCGAACTTTCGGGTGTCCGTGGCACGGACCCGGACCCGGACATTTCAAAAATCGTTCGGGTAGTCCAATGTCTAACGAGTCCTTGTGTGTGTTTGCGACATCTTGCCTGTCGTGACCAACGTCCCACGACAGTCGAATTTACCGGCAAACGTATCGGCACACGTGTCCGGAGGACTGGGCTTAAGGTCCCCGTCGCCCACAGAGGACTGTTGTAGTAAGGTGACCGAGAAAGATAATCAGGACAGGGCTACGGGTCAGGGCGGGACCACCGACGGACACACACCACGGCTACGAAACGGACGGTGGTGTCGAGGGCCATTACTACAGAGGCCTACAGGGTGATGGAGGCTGTG
>BLSH010448620.1:466127-476282 GCA_018402905.1 Glandirana rugosa | reverse complement strand
GGCTCCTACTCCACATCCACCCCCCTTCCCATTTTTTTATTTGATTTTAATTTATTTTCCCTATCCCCATTTATTTGTAGGGCACTTGCCCTAGTTTGAAGATGATTTTAGAACAGTTATATGGCTTCTACCGTTAATTAATTCTTTTCAGACACAGTTTGAAGATGATCCACATTCACCTCCATTTTTGCTTTTTTTATGTTTTTATTTTTTAAAAAATATTCAAAGTTATTTCCCTGTCCCCATTTTTTTGTAGGGCACTTGCCCTACCCTTACCCCCATTTTACTTCCTTTTGCAGCCCTCTAGGGCTTTCCAGGACTTTGTTACAGCCATTTTTGTGCCTAAAAGTTCGGGTCCCCATTGATTTCAATGGGGTTCGGTGTCCGTGCGATCGTTCGGGTTCCGTCCGGACCCGGACTTTGTCCCGAAGTTCGGCCGGACCAGCAGAACCCGAACTTCCAGAGGTTCACTCAACTCTACCCATGACAACTCTTCTGCCTGATCCTTGTGTACCTTTGCTGCCAGCCTGTTGACAACCCTGCCTGTACCCGACCATCCACTTGCCTGCTCCTTCTGTACTGCACCGCCAGCCTGCTATCGACCCAGCCTGCTATCGACCCAGCCTGCATCACTACTCTTCAGTCTGCATGAGTGCTTCAGCGGACTTTCTACTACCACCGGTTACCCAGTCCGACCCTCGTGCCATCCTGCAGTCCCGAGCCACCGGTCTGCTCTACCAGGGGCTCCTGAATCAGGATAGTAAGAGAGGTTACCCACTGCATAAGCCAGACTCTACCATCAGGTACGTGACAGTAACGGACAGCCATGTCCGAGTCTGCACAGGAGACCTCTCCTACGAATGAACTCTGTATACACCTGGCTGGCCTTACTCGGGCGGTGAAGGACCTTCAAGATGGTTACACCTGGCTGGAAGGCCGAGTCCTGGAGCTCTCTGCACCACCCGTATCCGGGTCCGACCAGCCTCCTCTTCACACCATCTTCACCTTGCCTACAGAACCCTTTACCTGAACGGTTTGCGGGGGACTGTAAGAAATTTAGGGCTTTCCGCAATTCTTGTGAACTATTTTTTGCTCTCCAACCCTTCCCAAGAAGCCACCAAGTGGGACTGGTCATATCCCTCCTCCGGGATGAGCCCCAGGCCTGGGCTCACCGGCTACTGGAGCAGAAGACACCAGAAACCACCAACCTTGCACGCTTCTTCCTGGCAATGGCTTGGTTGTATGAGGACCCTCACCAAGCCGCCACTGCAGAATCTGTGCTCCATGCGCTCCAGCAGGGCAACAGTACGGCGGAGGACTATGTGTCTGAATTTCAGCGCTGCAGTGCCGACACCGTGTGGAATGATGCTGCCTTCAGTTTCCAGTTTTGGTTGGGCCTTTCAGAGCCACTCAAGGACAAGTTAGCTCGCGTGTGTGTACCTCAGGCCTTGGACGCCTTGATTGATCTGGCCATCCAGATCGACCACCGCCTGCGGGAACTCAGCACCGAAAGGTTGGCTATCCCAATGTACTCTTGCTCTCCCGAAAACCACTCGGTGTCCATGCCGGTCGGCCACCGGCGCCCGGTTCTCACTCCAGAAGAGAGACAGAGGCGCTTATCCCATTTGGTACATTTGGACCTTTGGTGCGATCCTGCCCCGCCAAGTGGGGTAAGGGCTCCCCTCCTACCAAAGGGGAGGTTCTGTCTCTGCCTAGCCCTAAGACTCATCTGGTTCCTTCCATTGTCCTGCAGCTGCCGGATGGGGACATCCCAGTCCTACCAATTATTGACTCTGGGGCCTGCAGCTGCTTATGACGTCTTTCCCTTTTCGCCGCTATCGCTATTCGCGGATCGCGGGGCGGGGGCGTGCAACGCGGCGATCGGGGCTGAGGCTTGTCCCTTGGACAAAGCCCAGCTCCGATCAGTGTAAAGAGCCAATAGAATTGGCTCTTTACCACGTGACCAGCTGTGTCAATCACAGCCGGTCATGTGATGTAAACAAACCGCGGTAACGAGGTGTTACCTCGGTTCTCCCTGTCACACACCGATCGTGTGTGAGAGGGAGATTGCGGTAACAGCTCGTTACCGCCTACTGTGTACACCAAGCACACTGATTACCCCTCAATAAAGAGGACCTGTCACCACCCCATCAAAGTACCTTTCACAGCCCATCAGAGTACCTGTCACCTGTCCATCAAAGTACCCCAGTACCTGTCACCTGTCCATCAAAGTACCCGAGTATCTGTCACCTGCCCATCAGAGCACCCGAGTACCTCTCACCAGCCCATCAGAGTACCCGAGTACCTGTCACCTGCCCATCAGAGTACCTGTCACCTGCCCATCAGAGTACCTGAGTACCTGTCAGATGCCCACCTGAGTACCCGAGTACCTGTCACCAGTCCATCAGAGTACCCGAGTACCTGTCACCTGCCCTTCAGATTACCCGAGTACCTGTCACCAACCCATCTGAGTAACCCAGTACCTATCTGCAGCCCATCAGAGTACCCAAGTACCTTTTACCAGTCCATCAGATTACCTGAGAACCTGTCTCCAGCCCATCAAAGTACCAGAGTACCTATTTGCAGCCCATCAGAATACCTGAGTACCTATCTGCAGCCCGTCAGAGTACCCGAGTACCTATCTGCAGCCCATGCCTCATATACCTCGGGTGTTTGCTTTCCAAAATGGGGTCATTTTGGGGGTAATTCCACTGTCCTGGTGCTCCAGGGCCTTCAAAAGTGTGATAGGTCTAAAATAAATTTTATGTGTAATTTCTGCTCCTAGAACACCTGACGGAGCTCCCTGCATGTTCGGCCTCTATATGTGGCCAGGGTGTGAAAAAGTCTCACACATGTGGTGTCGCCATACCCGGGACGAGTAGCAGAATATATTTTGGGGGTTAATTTTTGCTATGTACATGCTATGTGTTAGAAATATCTTATAAATTGACCACTTTGTGTAAAAATAAAAGCATTTTCATTGAAGACTTTTGGAAAAAAATGAACCATTCAAAAGACTCATAATGCCTCATAGATTATACGTTGGGGTGTTTGCTTTCCAAAATTGGGTCATTTTGTGGGTAATTCCATTGTCCTGGTGCTCCAGGGCCTTCAAAAGTGTAATAGGTCGTTAGGAAATTAGATGTGAAAATTCTGCTCCTAGAATGCATGATGGTGCTCCCTGCATGTTGGACCTCTCTATGTGGCCAGGCTGTGAAAAAGCCTCACACGTGTGGTTTCGCCATACTCGGGGTGAGTAGCAGAATGTATTTTGTGGTGTAATTGGAAGTATGAATATGCTGTGTGTGAGAAATAACTTGTTGTTATGACAAGTTTGTGCAAAAAAAATAATAATATTAATTTTTTAATTTTTCCAAGAATCGTGGGAAAAAAGTACAACTTCAAAAAACTCGCTAAATACTAAATACCTTGGAATGTCTACTTTTCAAAAGGGGGTAATTTGGGGGGTATTTGTACATTCCTGACATTTCAGGGCCTCAAGAAATGAGATAGGCCATCAGTGCATCAGGTGTGATCAATTTTCAATGATTGGCACCATAGGTTGTAGACTCTATAACTTTCACACAGACCAAATAATATACACTTATTTGGGTTATTTTTTACCAAAGATAGGTAGCAGTATAGGTTGTGGCCCAAATTTATGAACAAAAATTGCATATTTGAAAAATTTTATCACAGAAACTAAAAAAAAAGTGTTTTTTTTTTTAAATTTTCACACTTTTTTCACTTATGTCGGAAAAAATAAAAAACCCAGAGGTTCTTAAATACCACCAAAAGAAAGCTCTATTTGTGTGAAAAAAATGATAAAAATGTTATTTGGGTACAGTGTAGCACAAGAGAGTAATTGTCATTCAAAGTGTGAGGGCGCTGAAAGCTGAAAATTGGTCTAGGCAGGAAGGGGGTATAAACGTCCTGTATTGAAGTGGTTAAGTCTGGCACTGTCACTCACGAGACCGTCCCTCTCCTAACCCGAACACCTGACGGTCACTCAGAATTTCTGCTGTTGGACTCCATTGAGTCCCCTCTTTTCCCCATCATTCTTGGGCTCCCTTGGCTTTGGGCACACTGCCCACACATCGATTGAGTCACTGGCAACGTTCAGTTCAAGTCCTCCTACTGCCTCCACCACTGTTTCCAGCAACCTTTGGAACTTCCCCCGACCGCATCATGTCTGGATTCTGACCCTGATACTGAAACTCGTCTTGCTGTCTCCACGGAATACCACGACTTCCTGGACGTGTTCAGTAAGAAGGGGGTGGATGTCTTGCCACCACACTGACCCTACGACTGTCCTATTGAGTTGTTACCTGGCGCTGAGGTGCCCTATGACAGGATCTACCCACTTTCTGAAGTGGAGTTAGCAGCCCCTAAGGTCTATCTGGATGACAATCTGAATCTGATTCATCCGGCCCGAGATATTCTTTGTATAAAAAAAAAAGGACCACTCTTTAAGACCCTGCCTCGACTACCGAGACCTTAATAAGATTACGGTCAAGAACTGCTACCCTTTGCCCTTAGTCCCGGAACTATTTCAGAGATTCGAGGCTCGGCCACTGTCTTCTCTAAATTAGACCTCCGAGGGGCCTACAACCTCATCCGCATCAGGGAAGGGGATGAATGGAAGATGGCCTTCCGAACCCAGTTCCGCCATTAGGAATACCTGATCATGCCGTTCGGACTTTGCAATGCCCCGGCCACCTTCCAACATCTGGTAAACAATGTTTTCCGGGACTTCCTTGACCTATTTGTGGTCGTATATCTGGACGATATCCTCATATTTTCCTCATCCCTGGAAGAACATTGCAAGTACGTTAAGAGCGTGTTGAGCCATTTTTGCCAGCATGGGCTATACGTAAAGGCTGAGAAATGCGCATTTGAATGCTCCAGCATCTCTTTCCTGGGCTTGATCCTCTCTGTCTCAGGCATAACCATGGACCCCCAGAAGGTCTCAGCTATAGTGGAATGGCCGGCACCAACCGACAAGAGAGCCGTTCGACGCTTTGTTGGCTTCACAAATTTCGACAGAAAATTTATTAAGGGGTTCTTAGCTGTCATCGCCCCTATCATCCAGCTTACGAAGCAGAACACATGCTTCCTCTGGATTTCTGAAGCCCAAGGGGCGTTACAGCTGCTCAAAAAGCTCTTCACCTCTGCACCAGTCCTGAAACAACCGGATTCTGCTCTGCCCTATATTCTGGAGGTAGATGCCTCTAAGACAGTGGTTGGAGCAGTACTCTGCCAAAGATGGTGGCCAAAAGCCGCGCTTCACCCCATTGCCTTCTTCTCTTGGAAGCTGACACCTCCGGAGAGAAATTATGATGTTGGGGACAGGGAACTTCTTGCTATTAAATCCGCCCTGCAGGAATGGCGGTACCTATTGCAAGGAGCCTCACATCCGGTTTTAGTCTTCACTGATCATAAGAACCTGGAGTATTTGCGCACCGCCAAAAGACTCAAACCCCATCAGGCTCGCTGGGCCCTCTTCTTTTCATGGTTTCAGCTCCACATTACCTACAGGCCCGGGTCGAAAATCATGAAACCAGATGCCTTGTCAAGAATGTTTCACGAAACAGGGGATCCTTCCCCACCTGATACGATCCTTCCCTCTCTGAACTTTCTTTTGACCCAAGAGGACCTCTTTTCCCAAATCAGACGATCCCATGCTGGGTCTTCTATCCCACCGGACCTCAAGCTATCTCTGCAAGATGGGCTGTGCTGGTACGGTACGAAGATCTTTGTCCCCGAGGAACAATGTCTGGCAGTCCTGGAACTATGCCATGACCACAAATTAGCAGGACATTTTGGTGGTCGAAAGACTGGAGCTACTCACACGTTCCTTTTCGTGGCCTCTGGTTGACAAGGATTGCAGGGAATATGCTAAGGCCTGTCCCACCTGTGCTCGCAACAAAGTCGACAGGACCAAAGCTTGGGGGCTATTGAATCTTCTCCCTATCCCTGAACACCCGTGGTCACATTTTTCCATGGACTAGTGGAACTGCCCCCATCTGCAGGATTCTCTACCATCTTTGTAGTAGTCGATCGCCTCACCAAGATGGCACATTTCATCCCCATGAAGGGCACACCTATTGCAACCCAAACCGGAGAAAAGAGATTGTCTGCCTCCACGGAATTCCCACCAACATCGTATCTGATTGGGGAGTGCAGTTCACATCTGGGGTCTGGAAAGCCTTATGCTCACTTTTGGGAATTGAATTGGCGTTCTCATCCGCTTACCACCCACAAACCAACGGCCAGACGGAGAGAACGAACCAGACCCTGGAGCAGCACCTCCGGTGCTACTCTTCATTTTCCCAAGACGATTGGGTCTCACTGCTACAGGTAGCCAAATTCGCCTATAATAACTCTGTTCATTCTACCACCAATCAATCACCGCTCTGGGTGAATCTCAGCTACCATCCCTCCTTCTTGCCCGACTTGGTACCAGAAAGTACAGTGCCTGCTGTACAGGACATTGCAAGTTTCCTTGTGGAAAATAACGAACTCCTGCAGGAGACATTATTCTGGACGCAGGGATGCAACAAGCGAGCCTTTCATAAAGGGAGACGAGGGGAGTTAGACCTGCAGCTAAGCAATCAAGTCTGGTTAGCCACCAAAACTTAAAGTTGTCTTGCCCCTCAAGGAAACTTGGACTGAAATTCAATGGACCCTTTCTGGTAAACAAGAAAATTAATAGGGTGACGTATGAGCTGAGTCTTCCCCCTTCTCTTTGTGTGCACCCGGTGTTCCACGTCACCTTGCTCAAACCCCGTGACTAGGGACCACTTCCCGGGAAGGAAAACGGCTCCACCTGAACCAGTTCTAGTGAATGGAGAGGAAGAATATGAGATTGAAGCCATCCTTGACTGCAGAGTAAGAAGGGGTTCGACTCAAGTGGAAGGGGTACGGACCAGAGGAGAGCTCCTGGGAACGCGAAGAGCACATTCATGCCAAGGAACAAGTCACTTCTTTTTGGAGGAATCACCCAGATCTTAAGGCCCGGTTGGGCATCCGGAGGCTGCCCCTTGGGGGGTGAATGTCAGGAGACACCTGTTGCCCCTGGAATTCCGGTCGGGAGGTCTGTGCGTGGGCACACGTAGTGTGTGCGCGCATCTGTGCGCATGTGAGATCGCCTGTGCAGTGCATGTTATTCTTTATATATGGTAAATAGGAAACAAACACAATACACAGAACAATAAATTAAATAAACCAAACCCCAAATACACAAGACTATTAAGGAAAAAATACCGGACCAATATTTTTCAAGAAAATCTCCTTTCTTCTACAAATTGTACCTCTTAGTTGCATCCAGTGAAAATGGTGATATTGTATTCATGCGCACCAATATGCACTAAAGAAATAGAATCAATTTATTAGATGTCTGTTTTTTCTTATTTTATCTTTTTACATAATTTCTCTGGTAGTTTTCACTTTAAAAAAAAAAAATCAAGATTGAAAAATGTCAATTTTTTTGTGGGCAGACTTCTCCTAGCTTATCTGTCTCTGCTAGAATGGTAAATGAACATAAGCCTCCTTTAGATATTCTTGCCCTAAATGTTCTAATCAGTCACAGCGATGAAAGAACAGCATCAGCAAAATTACCCAAGTTACAGTCACTTGCTTGCATCACGTACCGATAAATATTAAAATGAGTTAGATAAATTGTTGTAGCCATTGTTTAAGAAGTAAAAAGCCATTGGGTATCAAAAAAGCAGACGCTTGATGCAGTGAAATACATTTACTGTCCATCGGACATTATAAGAAAGAGTGTTTGAAATGAAAAATTAATTGGTACTTTCGTTGCGCTCCCTTTTCTCTTTCAATGTGTCTGGTGTAAAATTTGTAATTAACTTTTCAATCATTTTCTCATTTATTCTGGTACCTGGGATTGCATTTAATGTGCAGAAAATAGAGCTATATTTTCCCTAAGAGAGTTAAGGAAAAGAGATTAGAGGCTTCATCCTGTAGTGACGGATCCTCTGCACTAAGCAGCCATTTCACTCCTCACAAAGAATTTAATACAAAGAAAAGGATTCCTTTGTAATGTGACCATCTCAATAAGCGGAATTGACTTTCAGCACTTCAGAGGAATCATTGCTACGGCTCTTTCTGTTGCAATTTTCTTATGTTTTCAAATGTAAAACATGATTAACTGCTTGAAAATTAAAGTGAATTCTAGTGTGTATTGCTTATAATTAACATTATCCTAAATACTTCACAATTTAATATAATAGAGGTCTTTACATAGATAAAAAAAAGAAGAAAAGAAACTGATAATCTACATAGCATACATTAATAATATGTTCTAAAGCATAGTGTGGGGGGGCTACGTTTCTTTTTGGGTTTTTTTAAGGGCCGTAAATGTTAACATGAAACATTCCTATAATCTCATTTGTCAGTTTGCCAATTATTTTGTGAAAAATATGTTTAGAGGCAAATACAATTAAGTGTGGAAATTTGGGTAGTTGGTAGAGGTACACAGCCTCCTATAGGATAGATTCTGTGGGTATCAACATAGCAGTAGGATTATAGAAAAAAAACTGTTCTTAAATATACAAATTTGGTCATGGGATGGCACTAGGCTAGGGGCGGCTCGTCCATTAAGGGCACAGGGGTGCCACCTCCCCTGTCCCTTCCGCCGCCCTCCCTATCCATGCACCTGGCCTCTTTCAGGACACCGGGTGCATGAATTACAATTGCGGGGGTGGGCAGGGGTGGGATTTTTTGAAGCACCCATTAGAGCCAGAGGCTCTAATAGGCTTCAAAATAGGGTGGGCTCGGGGCGCAGAGAGTGCACTTTCAGTCCCCCCCAGGTGTGTTACAACAATGAATGAATATTTGCTGTTATAACACTGATCCTCCTCCCGGCCAATCAGGTAGCAGGTTTTGACCTATTGGACGCCTAGGGGGAGGAGGGAAGGAGCTGCATGCTGGAAGCTGTCGTGGACGAGAGGACACAGAGATGCTGCACGCTACCCAACACCCGCCTAGATGGGGTAAGTGCTAGACCGACTGGGAGAGCTGGAGAGAGGTGCCGCTCGGAGGTGCCACTCAGGGGGGGTGGGGGTGCCACTCGAGGGGATGGTTGTTTGCCCCCCCCCCCAAAAAAACACCAGCTGCCACTGGACTAGGCGTTACTATTGGCAAAGGTTAAACCAATTAATTATGATCCCTATGATCCTTATGATCACAATGAGCAACTTTTGGCTGTGTTATTTTGCTAATAGACTGCTAGCTTCTGGTATCACTGCTTTAGCCACAAGATAAAGTAATAATTTTGCTGCAGGGGTTAGCTGAGTGTTAGTGATAACATTAGTTGTTACCTTAGTGTTTAGATCAAGGGTTACATTTAAGTAAGGGCTAATGTTAGGGTTCAGAAGGTTATGCTTTATTTGTATGCTCTGAGTATTGATTAAAGGATAAAGATTTCATTTTAAGAGCTATGTTAAATGTAAGCTTAGAGTGAGGGATAAGGTGAGATGGAGAGAGGTCAAACTCCAACTTTCTTGCTGTAGTTAGTATTTGTTCTAGGAAAATAGGTAGGCCTCATGGCTCTTAACCTGTCCAGATCCGCGCTATAGACAAAAGACGTCTACAGCGCGGATCTGAAAATCCGGGCGGACGTCCATGGACGTCCGCCCCTTCACACGCCCCCTGCGCACTCTGGGCGGCGGCGCGCGCGCGCGGCCACCGCACGCTGCGTGGGCGTGCCCGTGGGTCGGGCGGACTCGATGTCCGCTCCTGACCCGCGATCGCCTTACAGAGCTGTAGAACGGGGAACCGCCGATGTAAACACGGCGGGCCCCTTGGCGGCACAAATGTAGCCGCCAAGGGGCAAGATGTCGAGACATTCCGCTAGCGCCCAGTCCTCGCCTGTAGCTCAGGCGGGCTGGGTGCCCGTGCGGGTGCGTCGCACGCCACCGGCGCGCGCGCGCGGCGGCGGGTCTCACGCGTCCCCCGCACACTTCCCCGCCTGCAGGTACCTGCAGGCGGGCCTAAAAGTCTAGGCGCGACATCTGCAGAAAACAGATATCGCGCCTAGACCTGTCCAATTCTCGGTACTCCGGATGGATAAAAGGATCTTGTTTATGATTGATGTCGTTCTTTCAACCTCAAACTGGAGAGAGGTAGAGTGGA
>BLSH010448620.1:416761-431717 GCA_018402905.1 Glandirana rugosa | reverse complement strand
TGCTATGGGTGTCAACTGCTGTTTCAATTATAGATAATATCTGATGGAAATTTAACAGGTATGTAATATAACCTGAAATATAAGAACAAATATGAAGCAGCCAATGAATTGTCGGATGCATAACACAAAGGATTACTTTATTGTATATGTCAATGTATACTGTTGTATGAGTCTTCATGTTATGAACACATAAATATTTGGTTTTGTATAATATTTTTTTATTATGGACTGTTTATTATTCAACCTAGATTGATGCATATACTCCTGAAGAAGTTGTAAAAAAATTGGCGAAACATGTCGAGATGGATGCATCAATTGTGACACGAAACATGTAAAATGTGTCTGTTGAATTCATCAGCTTTGTGATTTTAATATAAATGATGAATTTTATTGATATAAAATAAACAATGATTTTATAAGATAATTGTGTCGATTTGCACCTTTAAAGTCCCTACTTTTCTCGTGTATTTGTCCCTGGCTTACAAAGGTTCTGTAAGTTTGTTCTTAAATTTAATTTGTATGTAAGTTAGAACAGGTCAAATTTTTAAGTGTAACTCCAGCCAAAAAATAATTAAAATTTTTTTTTTGATAGCATGAGGAGGGGCTAACACCCCTGTAACATTTGTTTTGCTGCCTGTGCCCCTGTTCAGAAGATTTCACCTCATTTTCTGTCCTTGTGGCAATTGGATTTTGAACATTTTGGGTTGTCGTGGAAACAAGGATTGGTGATAAAGCTTCAGTGGAGACACCTTGTTCCCGTGATAACTCTTACAGGAGTGCATTTCCCTTCCTAGGGATAGATTTCCTCTCACTTCCTGTTTCTCCCTGCATTTGTAAGTATGAGTTGTATGCAGGTAGGATGTTTGTAACTCGGATGTGGGTTTTAATGACATTATAAGGAATATATATGTTTTGCAATGCTTATTATAATATAAAATACAAAATGTAAAAAATGTATGTAGAACTGACTTTTGCTGGAAGCTCATCATTTTACTCCTCAGAGGTGAGTGTGAAAACTTTTGTGGGTGGCGTCATTCTTTAATAATAAATTCTGTACTACCTTTAAATATCTTCTCTCTTTTAGATCCCTTCTATCTTTTTTGGCTGCTCATTGTTTCTATTTCCTTCAACTGGAACTGCTGGTTCATTCCGCTGCGAATTGTATTTCCTCTTCAAACTTCTGAAAACCTCTTTTACTGGATGCTTGTTGATTACACATGTGATCTGTGTTACCTTCTGGATATACTTGTATTTCAGCCACGTCTACAATATATAAAAGGAGGTGACATAGTGGTAAGTATCAATAAAGTGCTGTGTTGTGAAAGCTGATATGTGCAATGACATACCTCCTTAGACTCAGTCTATGCATGCAGCATGGCCACTTGTTGATTTGGCACCATCAACAGGCAACTTAAAGTGGATGTAAACCTGATTCAGGAAATTTGACCTGGGCATATATATTTGTAGTGTTTTCTTATCTATCTTCAAAGCACGGAGTCCCGTGGCTTTCTCCTGCTCCGTTCTTCTGTTATCAGCATGATAACTTCTGACTCAGTTGACTGTGATAAACCAGGCTGAATTTTGTGTCGGGGAGGTTGCTATAAATAGATTAGCAGAGAGCTTGCTGTGTCACAGAACAGCTCTGAGAGTCTCAGCTTATGTGGAGTGGGGGTGTGTGCCTTTCCTCCAATCAGCTCTCTTGGCTGTATGCCCAGACTTCAGTTCCAGTACTGAACAGGAAGAGAAAATCTATAACACAATCTGAACTTTCTAAAGAATATATAAAGCTGAAGACACTATATATATATATATATGTAAAACATATGTAGGAGGATTTGTTTTATCCCTGTGTATCATCTGAGGTTGTTAATGTTACTGGATATATATGACACAGAGTTGAATCCATTTCAATATTACTTAGATAAATGTGGCACATAGGCTGTTTTTCCAGTATTTCGAAGTGTAAGTATAAGAGAGACACAGCATAAAGACATAAATGTGTTGTTTACTATTTCATAGTAGATACTCAAAATTTACTCAACCAAGCTGATTCTGATTCCAAAAGTTATTTATTTACCTGCACAACAAGAGTCACCATCTTCACCTGACTGTTATTCTAGATACTTTTTTAGACATTTTTTCTAACTCGGTCTAGCAACCCTATTCAGTTAAGAACTGTACCCATAGCAACTAGTCAGAATTCATCTTGTACAGGTCTCCCTTTAAAAAGTTTATTTACATTGGTTACTTTAAATTAATAAGGACTTTTAACTTATGGTTTTCTTCTTCCTCTGTTTCTTGAACAAGCCTGTAAGTGTCAAAGATCCTATGGGATCTACAACAAAGGATAACATCAGTCTCTGCTGGCCTGTGGTGTCCACACATTTATCTAGGCCAGTATTATCTGACTGCCTGATTATGTTTCGAGGCATTTTTAGCATCTGGTAATCATATTTCATAGTACTATGTACTTCAAGTGTATATGAACATTTTAGTCTATGAATCCTTAAGCTGGGTACACACTGTCAGTTTATTTTCGTTCAACCAGTGAGCTGAATGAAAAAAGACCAGCAGATTCCTGCATCCACACAAGTGAGGTGGCTGCACTAATCCTCCCTGCTGTGCTATTGTATTCTGACAGTGGGGACTCCCAGCTGTCAGAATACAGTGATCA
Organism: Glandirana rugosa; assembly: GCA_018402905.1. Taxonomy (NCBI): domain Eukaryota; kingdom Metazoa; phylum Chordata; class Amphibia; order Anura; family Ranidae; genus Glandirana; species Glandirana rugosa. The sequence continues at coordinate 429,043 of BLSH010448620.1, read as the reverse complement.
GCGCTACAGCAGGCAATCGGCTTCTGTCAAACAGAGGTGGCGACACACAGAGCGAAATTTGGCCAGTCCCTGCTGAACCGGACAAATTTCAATCCATGTGTACCCAGCTTTATTCATATTTAGCAGAACATTTTTAAACGTGCCATATACTTTTATTTTTATAAATGCATTTGAATTACCTTTTTCCTTGGTTTTATTGACAGTCATATGATCTCTATATCCTTTCTGGAGCTCTGAGGGTTGGGGCATAGTTACTTTCTGAGCCTGGGATCCTTACCAAGGGTCACTGTCAGTCCTGCTTTGCAGGGTTAAGCAAGTCTCCATTCCTGAGCATGAGGCATATCTCCATTGTCTGACATTAGCGCTACCAGGGCAATACGTTTCCTGTCTGTATAGGATGTGTCAGGCAGAGCAGGGCTGGAAAGGAGGCACGGCAACAAAGCTGAATACAGGGCTACAGGCACGCTGTAAGTTAGCACAGAGTATTGCAGCTTCAATCAACAAACTGAGGGATGCAAATTGAGAGCACAAGCACATATCTGCTTCCATGCTTGCAATGGTCAGAGTGCTACCGGAAAGAAGGTGGACTGGCAGAACCACTAGGTATTTCTCAAGAAACAAAGAAATAAAAGCAATTAGTATGCTATTATGTCGATGATTTTGAAATGTATTTAAAATTGCACAGGCCCCAGTAGTGGCAAGTGCCTTTAAAGTGTATCCACACTTACTGAGCAGTAAGAATGTGAGGTATTAGAAGGATATCAGTGAAGGAACTGCCCTGGTTGCCCTTACTTTCAGTTGCCTCATAGATCACAATGGAAGCCAGGACACTCTATTATGTAAATACAAGCTTAAGGAAGTTGGTCCACCCTGCCTTACATACCTCAACAATGCCACCAGGGCCAGCCATGCCAGTGATGGACCAAGACTGCTCCCCATGTGGCAAAACTCAGGCCTGCTGATTGGCTGCTCAAGCGCTAATCACTGAATTGTCAGAGACACAGAAGAGCTTCCATATTTGTAAAGTACTGGAATCTTTTACTGTGGCTTCTGTTGCAGCAGTATAGCACTGGCCATAGAAGAGCAGTCACCTTGGGTTGCCTGCTACATATCCTGATGGTAGATAACTAACTCTGTACAGAACATAAGTATGTAATGTGTATTATTGGTTTAAAGTAAATTTGTTGTGGAAGAAATCTAGGAGATGCCAGCAGAAATTGTATCAATACGCTCATCTTGAAGACTCCACCATTTAAAAAAGCACAGTTAAATTTAAAAAAAATCCTCTTTACTGCAAGGAGACCGAGGTGTGCACATCACTGCTTCTATGTGCACATCAACCTGCTACAAGCCTGTGGCCCTATGCCAAGGACTTGAGCCATTCCAGGCAGAGCCAGAAGTGAGCTAACATCTGAACAGGACCTCTGTTGCTGTATTGTTGGGACTGGTGAGAGGACACTGCTGCCATTGACCTGTTGCTGCTACTAGTGACTGAGAACACAGGGACTGGTTATCTAACTAGCAGCATTATTTACTGCTAGCAGACTTTACAGGGATTGTACTTATGTACCCCACCGAAAAGAATGGGCCCAAACGCTAATTGTCTGAAGAACTGGGAATAAGGCTGCTCACTCGGATAGCTGAGCCTATTTTCCATAGTAAGGGCACTGGTGTCAATAGGGTTGATGTCACCCGGTGCGGTAAAACATGGTGTCACCCCCACCCCAGGCAGGACAGGCAGTAGGGCACGGAGCAGGCTAGTGCATTGCCGGCCTCTCACGTCACCCCCAACCTCCCCCCCCCCCCCAGCCTGCTGCAGTGCTACTTGATAGTGTCACCCAGGGCATTTTCTCAGAGTAAAAGGTGCAGGAACTCAACCATGCCCCACACCTTTCCCCAAAGTAGGGGGATGGGGGGTTAAGCATGCCACAGCAACTGGGTGTTGGAGGGTCCTAAAGGGTCATTAAATACCAGGAGGATGCTACATACAGAGTGCACAGTTCAGGTGGATGCAGAGTTCAGGTGGGTGCAAGGTGCAGAGTTCAGGTGGGTGCAGGGTGCAGAGTTCAGGTGGGTTCAGGGTGCAGAGATCAGGTGGGTGCAGAGTTCAGGTGAGTGCAGAGTTCAGGTGGGTGCAGAGTTCAGGTGAATGCAGAGTTCAGGTGGATGCAGGGTTCAGGTGAGTGCAGGGTGTAGAGTTGAGGTGGGTGCAGGGTGCAGAGTTCAGGTGAGTGCAGGGTGCAGAGTTCAGGTGGGTGCAGGGTGAAGAGTTCAGATGAGTGCAGAGTTCAGGAGAGTGCAAAGTTCAGGTGGGTGCAGATTTCAGGTGTGTGCAGGGTTCAGATTGGTGCAACGTGCCGCATTCAGGTGGGTGCAGAGTTCAGGTGGGTGCAGGGTGCAGAGTTCAGGTAGGTGCAGGGTGCAGAGTTCAGGTGGGTGCAGGGTGCAGAGTTCCACCCCTAAATTGCCATCCTTGACAGAACTGTCTTCCACCTCCCAGCACAGACAGCCACCCCCTTCTTGTACAATTAGCACACTTTAAAATCCCCCTGAACACAGACCTCAGACACACGCAGCTCAATCCAGTGAGAGAGATGCCCCTCCCCCCAGGCTCTTCCTCATGACCTGTAAAACACATCAGAGCTGAGGAGAAGCTGCCTAGTAAGAGCTCCCTACCCCAGCTCTAGTGTGACAGGCAGCGGCGGCTAGCGATGCTGCAAAAGTGCGGGTGAGAGAGTCTGTGGCCAGCATTAGTACTTCAGCTCCTCCCGGGGGTTCATTGCAGCGGCCGGACAGGTGTGCTGTGTCACTTCTAAATACAGAAGCCTGGCTTCTGTGTTTAGAAGTGACAGTACTGAGCAAAAAGCACAGGGCAATGCCAGAGATGGTGGAACTCTCTTCCGCCATGTTCCAGCCCTGGTGTCACCCCTTTGGCGGGTGTCACCCGGGTGCGGGCCGCACCCCCCGCCCAACCCATAGCAACGCCACTGAGTAAGAGGTACATCTTTATGGAGTCTTAAATGTCATTGCTGCCATCCATATACAGTGAACTCTTAAGTGGGTGTAGCTTACTGTTTACAGAGCAGTAATTGCAGTATTGATTATCAGTATCATTACTGTTTTTTTAATGGCATTACTTATTGCTGATTTTGTGAATTACCAGGTTTACTCTAATTTAGCTGCTTAGAAGTCGATTCTATGCTGCTATAGCCTAGTAACCATATTTTCTAGTGGATGGTAATTGATCTGATGCTTTACTTACTCATTTATGTGCATACTGCTATTTACTGCAACCCATGACAATATATTGGATTCATTTACCATTAGCCTGTCCGATGTTTGCTTTTTGATACTGGGTGCAGGGTATCTATATTGGTGCCCCCAGTTGCAGTGCAGTATCCCTTTGCTTAACCTGGGAGGTTAGTGGGGTTGAGGTTGATCACAGAGTTGAGGAAGAAGAACAGAAAACCCAATCTACCAAGAGGCCCCTGCGAGGGTAGCCCTACATATTTAAATCCAAAAACAAAAGTTGTATTATAGTGAATGTACGCCAGTAGAATTTTGTTTGAATGTCTGCATGGAAATTCTGAAAAATAATTTTTCAGAGCATTCCATTTTGACATCATTAAGTCAACTAATTTAATTCCAAAGCCCAACGTGTCATCTGGACTAACTCCTTGAATGGAATCCCAGATGTATTAAAAATTACATGCATTTAGAATTTCATTCATGATAGAAATATTTTCCATCCCGTACCTTCAAATTTTCTTGTCACTACGGTTGAAAACAATCATCAACATGACCCCACTAACCATTACAGAATCAAACAAAAATTCTACTGGTGTATGGCCAACTTCCTGTGCTAGGGTGACAATGCTTATTCAGATGAGTGCACCGGAAGTTACAAGGATACTAGAATTATTGCAAGATCAGCATGTATTTTTTGTACTTGCAGAAAATGTACATACCTTGAAAAAGAGAAAACTACTGCAGTCACCACAGCCCAAAAAGTGGTAAGCTGCAAAATACTACATTTTTCCTCATGGATTTACGTTATCGATATATTACTTTAACTGTGCTTTTTTAAATAAGGCATTGGTTGCAGTCTGCGTTCTTGTCAAACTATCAATCAAGTGAAGCTCTGTTTTTGAATCACTAGCATATGTTTAAAGGGGTTGTAAAGTCTCGTATTTTTTTTTTTTTTTTAATAACAACCATGTCATATTTACCTCCTCTGTGCAAGAGTTTTGCACAGAGTGGCTCCAGTCTTCCCCTTCTGGGGTCCCTCAGCGGCGCTCCTGGCTCCTCCTCTTCTCAAGTGCCCCATTGTAGAGCTGCTCTCCCTCCAGGCACACGTGCAGGCGCGCTCCCGTGTCCTGCTGCTGAGTCCATTGACACAGACAGCGGGACTCAGCCCCACCCCCTGGTTCCCGTGTCATTGGATTTGATTGACAGCAGCAGGAGCCAATGGCTGCGCTGCTATCAGTCTATCCAATCAGGACCCGAGACACTGTCTGGAGCTGGTGTGCCCGTCCCCGTCACTGGAAAAACCGGGTTCAGGCAAGTAAAAAGGGGGGCTCTGAGGGGCTGCTGCATCACAGGAGGTTTTACAACCCCTTTAACCACTTTAGCCCCGGAAGGATTTACCCCCTTCCTGACCAGAGCACTTTTTGCGATTCGACACTCTGTCCCTTTAACTGATAATTGCGCAGTCGTGCGATGTTGTACCCAAACAAAATTTGCGTCCCACAAATAGAGCTTTCTTTCGGTGGCATTTGATCACCTCTGCGTTTTTTTTTTTGCGCTATAAATAAACAAAAAGCGACAATTTTGAAAAAAAACAAACAATATTTTTTACTTTTTCCAATAATAAATATCCAATCGAATGCCGGTCAAGGCGTGACGCTGGCTGTAAGTGCAATAATTACCTTTTTAAGGATAAAGTTCATGGCAATTTTACATTATGGCGAGATTTTCTTTTTGGGTCACTCTGGCTTAATGAGACAGTGTTGAGATCTGATGTAAGAGATGGGACCGGTCCGTTGATCTATCCATCTGGGAGCTGGATTCCATCTGTGAGCAGACTTCTGACCACATAAGGCCCTGGCTGGGCAATAGCCACAAGCTTTTTAATCTTGCCGTCTGGTAAGCAAGTTTTTCGTATGGTGGAGATGCACATTAATGTGGTATAGTCACTGTGGTGATATCGTTATATGGCAACATAGAGGACACCTATTTTGACACTCTATATTCATTTTACTTTTGATATCATCTTATGAACTTACAGAGACGTTTCTATTTGGAACATTAATTGGTTTTATTTAGTCATTTATCATTTTCCATTTTAATTAATGGTTTACACTTTTTGCGGACTTTGTACATTTTTATTACTTATACACAACATGTGATATGGTATAATATCCTATGTCCTTTTAATTGTTTATTTTAGTGCAGCTCTTTTTCTTCTTTTACAGGTATAATTATTGCAGTTGTGTGTGCCTGGAATTCCACAGAAACAGCGACCTGGGACACACGGGTTGATTTACTAAAACTGAAGAGTGCAAAATCTGGGGCAGATGTACATGGTAGCCAATCAGCTTCTAATTTCAGCTTGTTCAATTAAGTCTTGACAAAAAGCTGGAAGCTGATTGGCTACCATGCACAGCTGCACCAGTTTTTGTACTCTCCAGTTTTAGTAAATTAACCTCACACTGTCTTCATCCAGAGTTGGTCAGAGGCTTTATTCACACATAACTGCTCAGATGAGAGGTTCAGTGTGAACAACAGTAGCACCAGCCATTTATTTGTACAGAGTACCAAAGATTACTGCTGGTCGCACATAGTAAGTGCAGGCAGCATTTAGAACCGCCAACGACAATTGACAGATTCTCCCTGTGTGGCTGTGTGAATGTAATCTTACAAAACTGACTTGGTGAATACTTCTATACTACTATATACTATGTTCTAAGTGCTAACTTGTGCTAGCAAGTGTCTATAGCTGTGACAGTATGGCTAGGTAGGTATCACTAGTGCACACTGAAATTCTAGTAATGTGTATAAGGTAACATTGAAGGAACACTATTCTGTGAAAACCACCTTAATTCATTGCAGCACCTTAATGAATAAGGCGGGATGTGTGGGTGAGCTTAAACGAATGTCAAAAGCAATCAGTAATAAAGGCTGATATCATGAGAGCGGATGTGTCATGCTACATTTTCTGTCCCCAAGTAATTGCACTAGGCTTCATTATTTTACAGACTGACTTTATTGGCTGTGAAAATGTCAATCTGCTTATATATGTAAAGTGCAGTGGCCTTATAACAACTTACTTTTATTTTCTAGGCCGAGAAAAAACAAACAAGCAAACATTATTATGAATCCACAAAGTTCAAGGTAATTCTCATGTCAAAATGGTGTTAAAATATGAATGTATTTGAGTTGAAAGATGCTAATACAAGAAGTTATTATTGGAAGTATGTACTTAGGGGCATTACTAGGATCCTAAAAAATCAACCACAGGTACCCAGAGTGACATGTACTAGGCTTTGCTGTATACCATGTTAAAAGGTGGATGAAGATGTTTTTTTCCCACCGTTTTACTTAAAATACAGAATACCCCTTAGACCAGATCTGTAATTTTGTAAATACATGAAAATTAAATGTATAATATCGCTTAACCTCATCTCACTTCCCTTCTATATATAAACATTCTCCTGGCAAGTGCCCAGTGTGGTTAGAACATTTATTAATGTTTATTGTTTGCAGCTGCAACAACCCTTGACCTTGATCTATGGGGTACACTGGACTGCTGTGGGGTGCATGGATGATTTGATTGGTGACGACTGTGTGTGGTCACCAATCAAATCATGGATTTGATAACCTTTGCGCTGCCATAGATACAGCTATCACAACCTTTGGTTTGTTTTATGTTAATCATGTACAGTATATGGTCTTTGTGTGTACATGAATGACCCAAATCGCTATGCAGCCATTTAATCACTTCTACAAGTAAATGTACTAGTGCGTGATGTGCAGACTGGTGGCTGTGTAAAGACAAGTGGTCCTTTGGCTGTGCAAACATCCCCACTACCGGCCTGGGCTAACTTTGCTCATCTGTGAACCCAGGACCACTGTGGTTGCATTTAGGATGACCTAGGGTGGCAGAGATCGGGTATGTACATTCCCAACCTAGTTGGCAAAGTAGTTAATTAAAAATGCCAAATTCTCTAACCCCTAAATAATCTGTCTAACATAATTCTAAAGAATTGTAAGCAAAAATGCAGTTCCTAGTGAAGGTAAGAATGGATTTTTTTTGCCTTAGGGCACTCAGTAGAAGGCCTGCAGCAGTTGCCTTGGGTGCTGGGATCTAACAATGCCCCTGCACTTACTGTTCTGCAATTTATTCAATTTCAAGTACTGGGGCCCCACTATTTATCACATGTAAAATGTGTGTATACAGCTAAAAATAAAATAAAATAATATTTAACAGTAGAGTTGAGCGAACCCGAACTGTAAAGTTTGGGTCCGTACCGAACTTTGGGGTGTCCATGACCCGGACCCAAACCCAGACATTTGAAAAAAAGTTTGGGTTCGGGTTCTGGGTTTGGGTATTTGATCACGCATGTTGAATAGCTGCAGGGCAGGCAATGAACAAGCGTTTCACTGGTTTGCCCTTAGAAGCCATCACAGCCATGGCTGTGATTGGCCAGAGCATCATGTGACCCAGGCTCTGTATAAGCTGGAGTCCCATAGTGCTGCATTTCACATGCTCTCAGGCTAGTCTAGGGAGAGGATGCTGCCGGCGCTGTGAGGGACAGATTGCAGATATAATATCTCATCCTGCATTACAGAACGATCTGATTCTGGACTAGGTAGAGATTACTACTACTGCTTTGAGGGACAGATTGCAGATCTCATCCTGCATTACAGAACGATCTGATTCTGGACGAGGTAGAGTCTACTGCTTTGAGGGACAGATTGCAGATCTCATCCTGCATTACAGAATAATCTGATTCTGGACTAGGTCTACTGCTTTGAGGGACAGATTATTGTTCTAAAATCATCTCCTAGTTCTATAGGGTCAGGTTCCTGCTGTTGCTGTAAGGGACAGATTATTGTTCTAAAATCATCACCTACTCCTATAGGGTCGGGTTCCTGCTGTTGCTGTAAGGGACAGATTATTGTTCTGAAATCATCGCCTACTCCTATAGGGTCGGGTTCCTGCTGTTGCTGTAAGGGACAGATTATTGTTCTAAAATCATCGCCTACTCCTATAGGGTCGGGTTCCTGCTGTTGCTGTAAGGGACAGATTATTGTTCTAAAATCATCGCCTACTCCTATAGGGTCGGGTTCCTGTTGTTGCTGTAAGGGACAGATTATTGTTCTAAAATCATCACCTACTCCTATAGGGTCGGGTTCCTGTTGTTGGTGTAAGGGACAGATTATTGTTCTAAAATCATCACCTACTCCTATAGGGTCGGGTTCCTGTTGTTGCTGTAAGGGACAGATTATTGTTCTAAAATCATCGCCTACTCCTATAGGGTCGGGTTCCTGCTATTGAGGTAAGGGACAGATTATTGTTCTAAAATCATCGCCTACTCCTATAGGGTCAGGTTCCTGTTGTTGCTGTAAGGGACAGATTATTGTTCTAAAATCATGAGCTACACTGCCACGGTCACGGCCCAGTCAACCTCTAGGCTCCTACTCCACATCCACCCCCTTCCCATTTTAATTTTTTTTATTTGATTTTAAGTTATTTTCCCTATCCCCATTTTTTTGTAGGGCACTTGTCCTACTCTTACCAACATTTTACTTCCTTTTGCAGCCCTCTAGCACTTGCCAGGACTTTTTTACAGCCATTTTTTACTTCAATGGGGTTCGGGGTCCGGGTCAAGTTCGGTACCGAACCAAAACTTTTTCGCGAAGTTCGGCCAGACCCGCCGAACCCGAACATCGAGGTGTACACTCAACTCTATTTAACAGCTAATATATATTAGAAATGCAGGAAACAAAGCGTTCTGTTAGGCAAAGTTTCTGCTTAAAAAAACACCTATAAGACAATGGCATAATGTGCTAGTATGCATCTCATACTAGCACATTATGAAATACCTTAGAAAGAAGCTCCTCCAGCAATGCCCCGGTCACCGCTGAGAGGACTGACATCTTCCCCCGGCCTTTCTTCCGGTTTCTTGGGCTCCATTGCTGTGAGTGGCTGGTACCATGATGACGTCACTTCTGCGCATGCGACAGAAGCACTTGGTCCCATCAAGAAGCTCTGAAGGTGCGGCACGGTATACCGGACCTTCAGAGCGCATGCGCCGGTGAGATCAGCAGCTACATGCAGGGTGAATATTCCCTAAACGGTGCATATTTAGGAGATAACAAGTAAACCTAATTATAGGCTTACCGGTAGGTAAGACTAACAAAGCAGGCTTTACTACCGCTTTAACTGCCTTCAGATCAAAGAACTCATCACCCACTCACAATGTAATCCTCCAAGCTCCTAATATATCCCTTGGTTAAGCAGTCATGCTGATTTCTCCCATCTTGCCTGCCTACATTCTTACCTCCACTACCCTACACTGCACTGAAACATACCATAGCTGTAAGTTTTGCTTTCCCACCATTGGCTGCCATTCCCTCTTGTATCCTCAAATAATTGTTATACCATGTGTAGGTATCATTTTTAGAGTTCAGCAATAAAGGGGATTGAACTGATGGCACAGCTGAATTTCGCAAGGTCGTGTGCCATTCAGTTATTCCATTGCAAGCATTCCCAGCTGTAATATTGCCATATAAATTTATGAATAGTTTTTAAATAAATTATGGCAGCCTTTTAGCGGAATCTTTCCACTGAAGTCCACCACCAAAAGTTCACTACCATATTGAGAGACAAAGGTGCCATTGATTGAAGATACCTGGTGAGGACCAAAGCTATTGGCTGAAGATGGAAGAGCAAAACTTAAAATCATGGATGTTTCAGTATGTAGGGTTGGGTGAGCATGGGCAAGGTGAGCAGCGTCAGCAAGGGCATTTAAAAAGGGGTACGATATGGGCTATAGAGGTTTTGTGAGTAAACAGGGGTGTACTGTAGGGGAGTGAAGTTCCAAAATGGAAGGGAATCAAAGATTCAACTGGAGCTTTACCTGATGAAGCTGGGTGCTCCCTGTGTTTCTGTTTTATATTACCTATGGGATTTAGGTACTCTCTACAGTTATTGCAGTATAGTAGAACACAGAATAATGGTCTAGTAACCTTAGAACAAGTCACATGGGTTTACAAGAGAAAGAAAAAACTGAAGAAACAAGCAGCAATCATTCCATAATTCTGACTGCTATAAAGTGATTAATGGCTAAATACATCTGATATTAATGGCTGCCATGGATTTCTTCCCACGCCCTAACTATTTTGTACTGTCCTATTAATCAGCCTTAGATGTAACACACCCTCAACAAAAACTTCACTATTTTTCGAATAAACTTGACTTTGTTGTTCTGAAGGCATAAACCTCAAAATGGACTGATATGACAATTTATGAATGGAAGTATTTTAATTGGTAAAGAGTTGGTAAAGAGCTTTTAAGGCCATCCAGCCAAACATTTGAACCTAATGTAGACTGACTTAGGTTAAACTGCTCTGACTCCTGGTGTGAACATCAGACGTACATAAACATAATGTCATCTGTTTCGTTTAATTGGAACACTAAACAGCATGGTGTTGTTCCACAGCTTGACGCAGCATCTGTGGTGCCATTTGATCTTCTGTACGTCGTGTTTGGATTCAAATCAGTGCTGAGAATGAACCGAATGCTAAAGGTAACACATACTCAGAATTCAGAATATCAATACTTTTCTATGTATGCTTTGGCAAAAGATAAACTTGCGAATGTATAGGAACGGATTGAAAGAAAAATATCCAGAGCAGCTGGCCAGATGGTAATTGTCTCTAGCAAAATGAGAGCTGGAAGCAGGTTGCTATGAGCAAAATACTTTTTTTGGTGTTGTTTTTATAGACCAATCATGCTGTGAATGGTCCTGTATGACATTTAATTAAAGAATATGTCAGGTAAAACACAAAATAGCTAAAAATAAAAAAAACTGCACTCTTGGCCAATTGTTCACGGCAGTATTCTGACAGGTTAAGCTCCCGCATAGTTCCAAAGTTTCCAATAGTTGCCTCCTGCCTGTTCCTGATGGCCAGTGACTGAGGTAGTGTATCACAGTAATGGGCCAAGAGGCATGTGTGGGAGCAGCAGGTAGCTGCAAGCTCCCAAACTACTTGGAAGTATTTGACCATAACTGCAGGCTTTTGAAATCTGCTGCAGATATATTTACTTCCTACCTGAAGTCGTTTTTATTTATTTCCATGACAGATTCAATCTAAGGCTACTTTCACACTAAGCGCCACTATAACAGCGGTAAAGCGCCGCTAAAACTAGTGGCGCTTTACCGCTGTTATAGTGTCGCTTTGGCGCTGCTAGCAGGACGCTTTTCACCCCCCAGAAGGGGTTAAAATGGGGTTAAAAGCACCCGCTTAGCGCTGCTTTTGAATTGATTTTAAGGCGCTTTGAAAGCAGCACCCATTCATTTCCATGGCAGGGGCGGTGGTGGAGTGGTGTATACACCGCTCCCGCACCGCCCCAAGGATGCTGCTTGCAGGACTTTTTTTCCTGTCCTGCAAGCGCACCGCCCCAGTGTGAAAGCACTCAAGCTTTCATACTGGGGAGACAAGAGAGGCAGTTTTCAGGCGCTTTACAGGCTTTTTTTAGCGATAAAGCGACTGAAAAAAGCCTGAATGTGAAAGGGATCTAAAGCTGGCCGTACATTATACAGGGTGGGCCATTTATATGGATACACCTTAATAAAATGGAAATGTTTGGTGATATTAACTTCCTGTTTGTGGCACATTAGTATATGTGAGGGGGGAAACTTTTCAAGATGGGTGGTGACCATGGCGGCCATTTTGAAGTCGGACATTTTGAATCCAGCGGTACCAGTGGTGGGTAGAACTTTTCAAAGGGGGGAGTGTATATGATTACACGGTGTTTGTCCTTCAATTATAGTGGTTTGTAAAGGTAAAATAATTCCACATAGGTATATTTACCGGGTGGGACATATTACATGCCGGTCGAAATCTAGGGAAAGTGTAAGTCCGAAAAAAGTCAGCGAAATAGCGATTTTTTTCGGACATTTCGCGGACTTTTGACGGAGAGAACAGAGGGGTCATACTTTCGAACTCACGAAAGTGTGACCCCGCCACGCGAACGTCCTGTCCTTTTTTTCA
>BLSH010448620.1:387074-400121 GCA_018402905.1 Glandirana rugosa | reverse complement strand
ATTTTATAGTTTTGAGACATTATTTTAGCCACAATACACATTCATTCCCCTCTTTGATTTTCATAAAAAAATGTTTTCCCTATATAGACTAACATTTATTATAACTCGATATTCATTAACACATTGGGAATTCTATTATTTAAATAAAGCCCTTTTTTCTATCAATAGAGCAGCGCCATACCCACCCTAATTTTGCTGATGACCTTGGAGACTATCAGAGATTTCCCTCATATCGGAAGGATTTCATCTCACTTCCTGCTGTGGCTAAGGGAAAGGAAGTGAAGGCAAATTTGCTTAATGGGATACAAAAAGCCTGAAAGGGCTTGTAATTCTCCCTTACACTATCCAAAATGCCTTCAGCTCTACTTTATATTTATTCTTCGCTACGCAAAGCAGATTTTCTTTTTTTTTTTACCTACCTGTAAAAAATAATGCTGTAGATTCTGTTCCCTGCTACAAAAATCTGAATGTTATCTCTCACAGAGTCATCCGAACAACAGGCTATCTACTATTCATTCTTCATCTTAACGCATGCATTTACTATTGGGCCTCCAACTACGAAGGCATCGGTAGCACCAAATGGGTCTATGATGGAAATGGGAACATGTAAGTGTCATTTTTGTGACTTACTACTAAGTGATGTGATTGATGCTTGCAATAGTTAAAATGTAGGCAAGAATTATATCAACTTGAACTCTGTGTTATTGAGCAATAACCTTTAAGACTCTCAAAGGATCATTTTAGTATTAGGGTGTGTGTTTGACATAAGGCTCAGTTAATGCTAATATGTTATCATGAAAGGTCAGATTCAGCAGCCACCAGTATAACTATCTGTCATTTGACAAAACTGACAGCTTGTTATTTCATTTGCTCTACAAATGACACAAAGACAATAGAAATGATGGAGAGATGCAGGATGAAGGGGATTATTTATGCATCCAAACCATCGCCGATTTCAGTAGCAGGAGGATCAGGAGTGACATAACCTCTTGTTGGGCTTAAAATGTCTTAAAGGAAACTCACATGTAATTAAGGATAATCAGACTTTTCTGTGTGTTTTTTTCTAAAGGGTTTGTGTTGAAACAGCTAAGGTCATTTGATAGGACATTCTACTCTTATATTTGTTCTGATGTCATTATATTGCATTCCAAGGTTTTAGTAGTGGCCACAGAAAAATCTGAAACTTCAATCATCTATGGTTATAGGACAAGCAGCTCCTTTAGGGCTGTATGTATGGATAGCTCCGACAGCCTATGATATGCAGTATTTATAACCAGAAGATATTCATTCCCAGTACATATTTCAGACGTAAATGTGTCATCCAGCAATGATACTGCCAGTGCTGCAGAAGCTATATGACTAGCAGAGAAGACATTTTTAGCCTTAGGTCATAAAGTATTACACAGAAAGTTACCCCATTTTTCATGCTGTGAATATGACTGCAATTCTCCACAGCTTAAAGTGACCATGTCACATATTTAAATGAGGCAAACCTGCTAGTTGTTTGCTCTTGCTTGCTTTCAGGGAGTGTCTCTGTTAGAGAGGGTGGGAGGAAATAGGGCTGAAGTATTAATATTTGCGCCCTTCTCTGCTCAATCTCTAGAAGTTGTGTTGCCAGTGGTGTATGCTGGGGAAGGGTATAAATATTTGGGACAGCCTCGAGGAGAGTTTCTTTCCCACCAGGCTCAGGCCTGGAGAGGAGTGCTGCCAATAGAATGTCTTACTAGGCCCACTGCCTGAATGGGTCTAACATGTGCTTGATGTTGAGGCTAGGCTTGGAACCAGTAGTGATCCTCAGAAGCTGACCTGCTTGGCAGAGTCTGAAGATGAACCATAAAGGAGAGATAGGAGGAGAGACCCTGCTGGAGAGAGGTTCTGGTAAGAAGCTGGGCCTTCACAGGGGCCTGGTGAATCTTTTGGGGGAAAGGTTTCTGTAAAATAAAGTGACAGTATTGGCTTGAAGGACCTTTACATTGTATGAGCTGAAAGTGGATCTGGAGTCTATAAGTGTTGCTTTGGGTAACTGGAGCCACAACCATCTCTCCCTCTGACTCTAGAGCAATAAAATCTTGAAAATCCTAAAAAAGTAGTTGGTGTCCAGTGGTTTGCAGTCCCCCATCACTAGCCATGAGCTAAAGCTGAACCAGCCGACTTTTGATCCATCTATGGCGTTCCCGCGCGAGAGAAGTCGGTCTAATAATTGACTTCTCTTGAATGGATTGTTGGAAAGTTTTTGTTCAATCAGCGCCTGCAACAAATCTTCGGAGGAGTTGTCACTTTCAGAATACAATAGCACAGCGGGGATGTTTTCTCCGTGCACCTCGGTTGTGTGGATGGAGGAATCCATTTCCTTTTTTTGGTCAGCCCACCAGCTGATGGAAAAAAATGATCCATGTATGAACAGCCTAAGCTCCAGGGGAAATGCTAGACCAACTGAAGATTCCTCACATGCCTCTGGAAGACAGAGGAGTGCTACGTAAACACTCTCAACCAAACATGTACTTGTAAAGCAAAGATTTATATTAACCCCTGTATGTCTGAGAATGTCCTTTGATTCTATGGGGTTGATTTACTAAAGCTGGAGAGTGCAAAAACTGGTGCAGCTGTGCATGCTAGCCAATCAGCTTCTAACCTCAGCTTGCTCAATCAAGCATTGATAATACAACCTTGAAGCTGATTTTGTTTCTGTGTGGAGTTGCACCAAATTTTGCACTTTCAAGCTTTAGTAAATCAACTCCTATGTTTCAAGGATCAAAATCTGGTGCAGCTCTCCAATCAGCTTCAAGTTTTTTCTTTTTGTCAAAGCTTAATTAAGAAAGCTGACGTTAGAAGCTGATTGGCTACCATGTACTGCTGCACCAGATTTTGCACTCTCCAGTCTCAATCAACCCCATGGTGTCTCCCAAACCTTATGGTGATTATAAAAGTGTACTGCCCTGTTTATTCTCATACAGCCTATATAAAGCTAAATCAGAAGGAAAACACAAATCTTTCCTGGAAAAGACTGCATATTTAATGTACTTTAGGACTGCATGTTCTTAAGCACAATCATGTCTCATTCTTTTTAACAGACGTAGTGGCATTTAGCTTTGGTACAATAGAGAAATCCTTCATTGTGCTGCCAGTGAACTCTATAATGATTGTCAAAAAAGATAACAAGGTCCAGTGTCACTTCACGGTGTCTGTCAATCAGTAATGAAACAACTCCAGAAGATTGCTGAGTACAGAGTACAGTTAAAAAATATGAACCCTTAGGAAGGTTAGACATACTTTATAGCAGAACTATACCTAATTAGCACTGTGTATGTTAAGGTTAATGTACGAAAGAACATGTAGAACGCCCAAGCCTGCCAGCGCTTCTCTGTATGTAACTCACATGTAGCTACACTGGCACTTTATAAATGCCATGGATTGACTCTGAAAGTGATTAAGGCTTGTTCTTTTCATTGCACCAGCTTGTGTTTTATGATCTCATATGTAAGAAATCAGCAGCAGCCTAAAACATGCCCCCCCCCATCCCCCAGTGCCCCCACAGCAAGCTGCTTGATATGGGGGCACTCAGGAATGCATGCTCCCAAGCCCCGCTCTTTGTGTCCATAAGACACGAAGAATGGGGCTAGGCCCTGCTCCCCCACTCCCTCTGCACTGGCTGTGATTGACAGTAGCAGGAGCCAATGGCTCCCGCTGCTGTGTCTGAGCCAATGAGGTGGGAGAGCCTCTGCTCTCATGAATATCATTGCATCAGGATTGGGCTCAGGTAAGTATAAGGGGGGGGTTAGGTGGGTAGGAGCTGCATGCAGAAAGTTTAGAAAGTGTGAAATGCATGGAGGTAAAATACCTTCTGCATTTAGAACCACTAGTTACTTTACTAGCGTATAGAGGGTCAAATTTACATCTGATATTTTTTTAAAAATGGAGCAATCAAATAAAAAAGCAAGGTACACTTGCAGAGTTTTTCCAGGAAGAAACAATCCAATTGAAAATGACAGTCAATTGTAAAGTTACTATAATGGGCGTGGACAATATAACAGCAGGTTTAGATTGCTTTTAACAGTTCCTCCCAAAAAGTAATACCTCTTGCTTTTTCAGACATCTACTACTCTAAATTTAAAGCATTTGTTACCCCAACACATCATATTCCTGATATGTGCCTGCTGTACCATGTAACACTAAACTGGAGGGCACATCGTGGTCAGTTCTCTAGCTGTGCTGGGAACTCATTGTACATTCCTCCAATGATAAACCTTGTCCTGACACGCCCCCTCTGTACAGCCATTCACTGGGAAGCTCAGTGTGCTGCTGCTTCTCCTCCCCCAACTCTTGTGCAGCTGAGAACAGAGGGAATGTGATCACTTATATAAAAAGAGAAAAAAGGTATTGAGAATGTTTTTTTATATCTGTACAAAAATGTTTTGCCTTTCATTTCTATTTTAAACTTTACGGGTTGTTTTACAAAGTGATCGATAACAATCACTATAAGTAATTTTTTTTAGCGATATGAAAGCTGCCATTCTGAAAAAGTTAGTTGTTTGGCTATTATGCTGGCCCTCTTGCTTCAGTATTATGTGAGTTAGAGACATGAAACTTGTTTCAGGTGGGGAAGGTCAGAGCAAACTTAGAAGTTCTTATCTACAGCACGTACATGTTCTGGGATAGTGACTGACATGAGAGAAGTAGGAAGGTTCCCATTGCAGTCCTTCTCCTGAAAACACTAGGGGGATGATCTACTAAATCTGGAGCGCTCAGAATCTGGTGCAGCTGTGCATTGTGGCCAAGCAACTTCTAACTTCAGCTTGTTTAACCACCTCAGTACTGGGCACGAAAACCCCCTTCCAGTTTGGGCCATTTTTCAGCTTTCAGCGCTATCACACTTTGAATAACAATTACTCAGTCATGCAACATTGTACCCATATGAAATTTGCATCCTTTTTTTCACACAAATAGAGCTTTCTTTTGATGGTATTTAACCACTAGTGGGTTTTTTATTTTTTGTGCTATAAATAAAAAATTTAGAAAATTTTGTGAAAAAATGCATTTTCTTTGTTTCTGTCATAAAATTTTGCAAATTAGTAATTTTTCTTCATAAATTTTGGCCAAAATTTATACTGCTACATATCTTTGGTAACAATAACCCAAATAAATGTATATTATTTGGTCTGTGTGAAAGTTATAGAGTCTACAAGCTATGGTGCCAATCATTGAAAATTGATCACACCTGATGTACTGAAAGCCTATCTCATTTCTTGAGACCCTAACATGCCAGGAAAGTACAAATACTCCCCAAATTTCCCCTTTTTGGAAAGTAGACAGTCCAATGTATTTAGTAGGAGGCATGGTGAATTTTTTTAAGTTGTATTTTTTCCCCACAATTCTTTGCACCCCATTTTGGAAAGCAAACACCCCAACTAATAATCTAGGAGGCATAATGAGTCTTTTGATCATGTCATTTTTTTCCAGTAGTTTTTGGAAAATGTGGGGAAAAAATGAAAACGCATTTTTTTTTTTTTTACATAAAGTTGTCCATTTATATGATATTTCCAACACATAGCATGTACATAGCAAAAATGACACCCCAAAATACATTCTGCTACTCCTCCTGAGTATGACGATTTCACATGTGTGAGACTTTTACAAAGCCTGGCCACATACAGAGGCCCAAAATTGAAGTAGCACCTTCAGGCGTTCTACGAGCATAAATTACCCATCTCATTTCTCAACCACCTATTACAGTTTTGAAGGTCCTTGAGCAACAGGACAATGGAATTGCCCACAAAATGATCCCATTCTGGAAAGCAAACAGCCCAACGTATAATCTATGGGGCATAATGAGTCTTTTGAACATGTCGTTTTTTTCCAGTAGTTTTTGGAAAATGTGGGAAAAAAATTAAAACACTTTTATTTTTACACAAAGTTATCCATTTATATGATATTTCCAACACATAGCATGTACATAGCAAAAATGACACCCCAAAAAACATTCTACTACTCCCCCTGAGTATAGCAATACCAAATGTGTGAGACTTTTACAGGTGATGTTTACTGATAGGTGATGACGGTCTCTGACAGGTGAATGGCGATGGTCACTGTTGGGTGACTGGTGGAGGTCATTGATGGGTGACTGGCGGTGGTCACTGATGGGTGACGGGTGTCTGGCGGTGGTCACTGATGGGTGACGGGTGTGTGGCAATGGTCACTGATGGGTGATGGGTGACTGGCGGTGGTCACTGATGGGTGATGGGTGACTGGCAGTGGTCACAGTTGGGTGAAGGGTGACTGGCGGGGCTCACTGATAGGTGACGGATGACTGGCAGTGGTCACTGATGGGTGACAGGTGGCTGGCGGTGGTCACTGATGGGTGACGGGTGTCTGGTGGTGGTCACTGATGGGTGACGGGTGTCTGGTGGTGGTCACTGATGGGTGACTGGCGTTGTTCACTGATGGGTGCTGGTGTCTGGCGGTGGTCACTGATGGGTGCCGGGTGTCTGGCGGTGGTCACTGATGGGTGACGGGTGTCTGGCGGTGGTCACTGATGGGTGACGGGTGTCTGGCAGTGGTCACTGATGGGTGATTGTGTGATGGGTGACTGGCGGTGGTCACTGATGGGTGACAGGTGACTGGCGGTGGTTACTGATGGGTGACTGGTGGTGGTCACTGATGGGTGACGGGTGATGGCAGTGGTCACTGATGGGTGATGGGTGACTGGCGGTGGTCACTGATGGGTGACGGGTATCTGGTGGTGGTCACTGATGGGTGACTGGTCACGTTCACTGATGGGTGACTGGCGGTGGTCACTGATGGGTGACGGGTGACAGGCCAAGGTCACTGACGGGTGAGAGGCCACGGTCACTGATGTGTGATGGTTGACACGCACGATCACTGATGGGTGACGGGTGACACGCCACGGTCACTAATGGGTGACGGGTGACACGCCACGGTCAGTGATGGGTGACAGGTAACAGGCCATGGTCAGTGATGGGTGACAGGCCAGATCAGTGATGGTTGACGGGTGACAGGCCACGGTCAGTGATGTGTGATAGGTGACACGCCACGGTCACTGATGGGTGACGGGTGACATGTCACGGTCAGGGATGAGTGACACGCCACGGTCAGTGATGGGTGACGAGTGACAGGCCACGGTCAGTGATGGGCGATGGGTGACAGGCCACGGTCAATGTTGGGTGAAGGGTGACAGGCCATGGTCACTGATGGGAGACGGGTGACACGTCATGGTCACTGATGGGTGACACGCCACGGTCACTGATGGGTGACGGGTGACACGCCACGGTCACTGATGGGTGACGGGTGACAGGTGCACTTTATGGTGACGGGTGCACTTTATGGGGGCAGATAGGGTGACTGTTGGGTGACAGGTACATGGGGGGGCAGGAGTGAAGTGACAGGTGTGTTTGGTGCTTTACAGATCAGTAACTCGCTGATCCTAGCTCTTCTCTCCTCACACTGGAAATTGTGTGAGGAGAGAAGAGCTGGTAACAGTGAGTTACCACTCTGTTTACGTTACATGTGATCACAAGGTAACAGCCGCCGGCCAGCGGCTGATACCAGTGTCGGTGACAGGCAGTGTTCCGTGGGAACGCGCTGCCACCGACGCGCACATGCAGCGCGCTCCCGATCGTGCACATGCGCCGTGCGAATGGGGGAAGTACCATTTGTGATGAGCCATGACTTCATCATGGCCGATCACACGGTAAACAGCCATGACCAATGGCTGTTCACCCCCGTCGGTGACCTGGTGTGTCCCGGGGACACGCCACCACCGACAGAGTCGGGATGCGCTCACCCGATTGTACGCAATACCGGCTTAAAGGGGCAATGCCATATGACATCCACCCGGAACGAGAGCCGTACCGCTCCGCCGTCATATGATGGTGTGCGGACGGCAAGTGGTTAATTAAGCTTTGACAATAAAACCTGGAAGCTGATTGGTTTCTATGCAGAGCTACACCAGATTTTACACTCTCCAGTTTTAGTAAATCCCTCCCGCACAATGTCTAGTTGTGCCTGACTTTAGTATAGCACAGTCACAGGTCTGGAACACATATTCTGTAAATGAATCAGATCTGGGTCCGCATCTTTCTCCAAGGAAAAAAACATCCTTATAAAAACTTGATAGAACAAGAATAAAACAAAAAAAAAAAGAAAACACAATGAAAGAAGCTGTAACCCTGCTGTGATATCAGAGCAGAACTCTCAATAGGGATTTCAGGTTGTGAAGTTAGGCAATGTTGCTTCTCAGGGTGAAATCTTCTCCATGTGTGATTCTCAGTTAGAAAAACATGCATCCATCCCCATGTGTAACAATCCACCAGAGACACCGCCACCTTAAATGGAAAAAACGAATGCTTACCAGCAGTACTGGACTTTTAAGAAAAGACCGGTAGCACTTTTGGCTGAATATCCTACCTTTTGGAGATGCTCCTGGGGGTTCCGTGGGCCACAGTAGGGGTCGTCCGACCATAGTCCCCATGTTGCCAGGCTCAAAACAAAGAAGTGCTCCACATAGTGTAAAATCTAATGTCACTTTATTAAAAGGAATAGAGTCGCATTTACATTTATGCAGACACAATATGCTTAAAATATATAGCCATTCGGCGTGTAATTGAACACCCGCACTTCCGGGACTTGTGGTATGCGATGACATCAGCACGTCGTTCCATTCTACGTGTTTCGTCACAGACTGACGTCATCCTGGGGCAGCAACTAACATAGCATTGAAGTCAAAGAGGCAGAATGACATCCAAAAAGCCAGCATTCTCAAACAACATTCAGTAATTGCAGCCTCTATTAAACTCTCATGATAGTTTTCCTACAGTGAAAGAAACATAATTGCCAGGATTTGTATATTAAATAGGCAGCAAAAGCAGCCTCCATATTTCTCTCAGGAAAGGTTCCATTTGAAGCAAACCCCCCAGTGGGGTTACAGGCAAAAAAAGAAAAACCTGAGAGAAATGTTGATTGTTTTCCACATCATCCAAAACTAAAAAAAACAATTGGTTTTGCTAACAGACTTTCAATGCCTCCAGCATACTGATATTTGCATACCTTCCTATGAAATGAGAAGAGAAAGTTATGTTTCATTTTTTTTCACTTCCCAGATAGATAAATGTGCAGAATAAAAAATTTCCAATATTTTCTGAAATATTTGTTGCGTGCAAGTGAGGCAAAGCCTCTGCACATTATAAAAGTCTGATCCGGCCTATGCCTTTGTCATTATTTATGCTCGGTCTGCTACATTCTTCTCTAGCTGTTTACACAATAGCATGCCAGTCTATAATAGTATTTGTTTAATTCAGCGCCAGAGGCTCTGGAATGGGTATCGATGTGTTGCAGAGCAGCCTGGCATCCCCGTGTCCAAAACATTGTTATTTCAGAGGCACTTTCAGAATAAAATGCATGCTCTCTGTATTGTCATTGCTGAACAGTTCCTGTCTATTACTGCAGGATGGTTATGCTTTGTCAATCATTTTACACAATGTTCACATATGCTTCTAGATTTTTGGACCATTTACGCTGCTCTTCCCTCCATGGATCTCTGTGATGGCAGTTTTAGAGATACACATATTAAATAGAAAGAACCATTCTTGCTCCATTTTAAATGCTAAAGGGCGCACATAGGTGATTGCTTTTACCATTATCACATGAGCTGTAAAATTGCTTGACCTGCAAGTGGTAGAAAGCAACCGCAAACTGGAGATTTAAAAGGAAAAGATGCTGTTTATTTTATTCCCTTTGAGAAAAAGAGAATGTATGATATCATACACATCTCTAATGTGTATCCCAACTTGAACATTATGAAAATGTATCAATTTATTTGCCACTTATCACCAATGTCACAATCCAGGTGGGGCTGAGAGGGTGGAGTGATATTGAATATTGGAACCAAACATTAAAGCGGTTATAAAAGTAAAACATTATTACTTTAATGCATTCCCTGCATTTGGGTAAAAAATGTCTCAGTAAGTGTACCACCCCCTCACCTCCCTATATAACTATAGTCTTAAATCAATCCAGCTCTGTGCCCATCTGCAGCCAGCGCTGCTCTCTCTCCCTCTTCACGCAGGCACAGAGGCAGCAGCAGGGGCCATTAGCTCCTGTTGCTTTCAATCAGATTCTGTGAGGGAGAAGCAGGAGGCGGGTCCAAGCTGCACTGTGTGTGTGTGTGTCTATAAAGGCACAGAACCCAGGTCAGGAGTGAGTCCGCAGGTGTGCCCCTATAGGAAGCAGCTTACTATGGCGGCGCATCAAATATTGGAGGAGCCTAGAGCCCCGGGAGAGGAGGATCAGGACCACAGCTTTTATTACAAACAAGATAATAGCAATCACATCATTTGGACACAAATTCTTCAATAAAATATGTAGCCAATCACCCCCTTAGGGGTGGCTGGTTGATGTGGTCTATCTGTCACTTTGCCCTCAATCACACATTTTTACTTTGCCCAGTAGATCAAGATACAGGACTGTCTATATAGACCTCCGTATATACACTCCTTCTTACTCCAGCACTGACACTTGCTGAACGTTACAGTCCTCCACTTCTCTCCAGCACTAACACTTGCTGATTGTTACACTACTCATGGTGAGGCCTGAAGGAATATTTATCAGAACTCCATTACCTCTTCCTCCACCTTAACTAGCACATGGTGAGGCCTGCATTCCTAATGGCAGGGCCTCCGGACCGCCCATTACAGGCAAGGGCCATGGGCCCTCTGAGTGTAGGGCCATGGGCCCTCAAAGTGTAGCTAAGTACAATGTGCTAGCAGGGTTTGATAGACTACTGCTCCCAGCCCATCCTCATCCAGGCCACCTCAGCCCTCCTGGCTGCTCCGGCCTACTCCCCTGCCCTGTGTCACCGCTCCCCTGACTGTCTCCTCTGACCTCCACAGACTGTCCACTGTATCCTCCCAGACTGCTCTAGTCCTCTTTTCCAGCTCCCAGGTATGTAACTCAGCGACACTGGTGGGTCCTTTAAAGTCTTTTCCTGTAGCCTCTCTGTTGCTCTCCTGCTCCCTTGTGCTGCTCCAGGATCTTTCATTTCTCCTCCTGGCTGCACCCGTGCTCCCAGGCCTCCAGGTCACCCCCCAGACTGGGGGCTCCTGGGCCTCCGCAATTTCTGCTACATCTCCACTCTTCCACCCGACACTCTCCTCCCCCCAGCTGGGCAGACCACATTATTTAAGGAGGCCTGCCTCCTGCCATTCCAAGTTGGGGATTGGTCAGATCTCCTTAACATACTTCAAAAAGTCCCACCTCCTTTTCCATCCCCCTTTCCAGAGGCTTCTGGAAACAAAGGGGAGGGCTAACCAAGGGGTGTTTCTTCCTGCAGTCTCCAGCTCTCCTTGGGCCACTCCCCTGCCCAGATTAAAACATCCAGGCCTGCACAACAGTCAAATCTGACTAAATTTGCCTCTTATAACAAAAATCTATCACCTAAGCACCTATTCACTATGGAGTCGCTACACATACTAGAATTTTAAAACATCCATTAAAGCCAGGTCATTGACAGCTCACCCAATGTCATGTTGTAAACCCATACAAGCCACCAGCGATTCACAACCAGCCTGGTGGGTACACGCCAGTCATTTTATACCCTCATTCACGTGGAATAGATCTTAGTAAGTATTTTCTTCATGAGCACCACGTAATAATACATATTTGTAAACCAACCTTCAAACATAACCAACGATCTTACTTTTTTGGCACCATCATGAACCCACTGATGCTGTGAAAAAAAGCATGGCCCACAAGTCCCCCATCCTCTTCCCATACCTCAATTCCTCAAACATATGCACTTCTAATCATAGCCACAGCCATACTTTTGCCAAGAGAGTGGGTAGTTGGGACAAGTTTCTCCTCTCGCTGTCTATTGCTCCTCAAGGCTTCCCTAAGTTAAAAGCACCTCCTCCCTGCTCCATATGTCATATCCTTAAACCATTCCCCATCCATTCTTAACCCTTCTCCTGCCTTCCAGCCCACCCTGTCATTTGCCTTTTCTCCTATGTGCTCAGGGTAGCCCATAATAAAGAGTCATGCATTCAATTCTGGTGTTACAGAAAACATCCCATGTTTATTCCATTGATGCCCAACATGCAGCCCTCTAGTTCTTATCCCATGGTCCTGCTAAACTTTTTAAGAGTTTTTAATTGTTTCTTTTAATTTTTTTTTTTGTGAGAGTAAAGATGGATGATTTGTCAGATGCTAAGGTACATTGATGCTTTGTACATATGAGGGGCATTGGTTATGTCATAGTAGGCTTGTTGAGCAGATACCACAGTTATTGATACATTTCAGGCAGATGTCAGAAAAACATATTAATGCAGTTGTGCATTCATTAAATATTAAATCTGTTTATTAATGCAGCTGGTGCACGTACCTGGATTTAACTTCCTACAACACTCCTGTACAGCAGAGCTTTAACTGGGAGAGGTCAAGCCAGTACTAGCAGCCAATAATGTTCTGTTACTGTGCACATGTGTTGACGGTATACATGCTGGAAGAAGGAGAGAGTAGAGTGACCAGTGTGATGATCTTATTAGTGTGCTGCTGTTCCTTCACTGTCCAATCAGTAGGCGGGGGGGGGGGGTGTATTCTTGACAAAGGTGTGCTGATGCTACAGTAGAGATCTAGGCTTTACCTTCTGGCAGAGGAATTTGGATGATAAAACTGACTGAGCAGAACTACAAATTCTCTTGGCAGGTAAAACAATCCCCATGTGTATTTAAACCAGTCATTCATCTGTTTGTCCGGAATTAGCTTTCATTCTAGTACTGCTATTATAAGTTACTTGCTGTTGAAGCAAAGTTAAATTTTGTTTCCCTCTTTATAAGAAAAACTGTAATAAACATCTGAAAAACATGTTACAAACACTAATATTGTTAATGATAATAATAATATTTGATTTGCAGAAAATGTGTTTATATTCTAAAAAATAGAATATTATATTATATTAATATATATATTATAAGATAAAAAATCTTATATTTGTGTAAAAGACGTTTAGTTTATAATAATAATAGTAATTGTTATAATCAC
>BLSH010448620.1:351586-364566 GCA_018402905.1 Glandirana rugosa | reverse complement strand
TGTAGGGCACTTGCCCTAGTTTGAAGATGATTTTGGAACAGTTATATGGTTTCTACCGTTAATTAATACTTTTCAGACACAGTTTGAAGATGATCCACATTCACCTCCATTTTTGCTTTTTTTTGTTTTTATTTTTTTAAAAATATTTAAAGTTATTTCCCTGTTCCCATTTTTTTGTAGGGCACTTGCCCTACCCTTACCCCCATTTTACTTCCTTTTGCAGCCCTCTGGGGCTTTCCAGGACTTTGCTACAGCCATTTTTGTGCCTAAAAGTTCGGGTCCCCATTGATTTCAATGGGGTTCGTTGTCCGTGCGATCGTTCGGGTTCCGTCCGGACCCGGACCCGGACTTTGTCCCGAAGTTCGGACGGACCAGCAGAACCCGAACTTCCAGAGGTTCGCTCAACTCTAGTTATGAGACTACTGATCCAAAAAGGTAGAGACCACTCCAAATTGGCTATTATATTTTTACAAGCCTTCAATATCGCATGCATTTATTTATCTATTTCCCTTAGTGAATTGACTTTAATGCTGTTTTTTTGCGGTATTTACCGAGCGTTTTTGCTTTTTGAGATAAATACCACATAAAGGGATAGTGAATTGACATTTTCAGTATTGCATGCGATATTTGGGACAAATGTATCATGTGACCCAAATACCACATGCAATATGCCTTAGTGAATGGAGCCCAATATCTGTTAATTCCACATGGATTGAAATGACTCCAAGAAAAGAAAAAAAAAAAACACCAAAAAGTCAATATAACATCTCTGCAAAAAAAAAAAAAAAAAAACAAGAAAAGAAGATGTACATTAATAATTAAAGTGACATTAACCTTCCTGGCGGGATGATTATTTCAGATTTTTGGTGCTGAAAGCAGTACAATTATTTTGCATGGAAATTTGGCGTTTTATATTGTAGGCCTGTAATTCTTAGGAATAACTCACTTCTATCTGTCCAAACAAGAGTCTAGTAGACATTCCGGGTATGAAAAAGTTTGAAACACAAAATTATAAATTATAATATATATATAAAAAAAAAAATTATAATATAATAAATAACTATAAATAATTATCGAAGATGATAATATAATAATAAAATGTATTCAATAATGTAATCTAGTCAAAAACACAAAAATTTGCTCAGTTGCAGAATTGTCGCTGTCGTCATTTTCAGTGTCTGATGATAAATTTCCCCAAAAATCAGAGAAAATTGAGTACTATCCGTGATACTTTTTTTATTTGCACTAACATACAATTTTTCAGGACAAGCTTTCGGGGTATCTCCCCTTCTTCAAGGTCCAAGCACCTTGAAGAAGGGGAGATACCCCGAAAGCTTGTCCTGAAAAATTGTATGTTAGTGCAAATAAAACAAGTATCACGGACAGTACTCAATTTTCTCTGGCACTATTGCACTAATACGGCTACAATCACCTCAACCAAAAATCAGTATCACTCAATTCTGCAAATTATTCTTATTTACTATCGCTGTTTTCCAGCTGATCAAAAACCACTTTTGCTGTAAAGGGATGCTTTTTTATGCCATGGACTTTCTCAAGTTTCCAGGCAGAAAGAATGGCATATATAATATAAAAGTGCATGCAGGGCTCTGGGCAAACCACTAGGGACAAAGGGGATGTGAAATTATTTGATACAGTAATGTAATCTTACAGATTACAGTGTACTGTATGTATAGTGTGTGTTTCACTTTTTGAATTTCCCGCCAGGCTCCGTCCCTGTGCGACGCAACGCTCGCAGGGAACGGAGCGCGGCATCACACAGGCATAGGGCAGAGGACACAGCCCGCAGACACAGCGGGGAGACATCGCTGGATCCAGGGGACAAGGTGAGTAACCCAGCCTGGATCCAGCAATGCAATCCCGAGTGTGGCTCGGGGTTACCGCTATTTGCAGTGAAAACTCACCCCGAGCCACACTCGGGAATACCGTCAAGGAGGTTAAGCCCCCCGTTCACGCCAGTGCGACTTGTCATGCAATTTGACAGGTAAAATCACATGACAAGTCGCACTCCATTGTTGGCATGGAACTGTTCAGATTGGGGCAATGCCAACTTTGCAGTGCCGCATTGATTTGAAAAAGTAGTTCCTGCACTACTTTTGGTGATTTCAGGTGCGACTTGCATTTACGTTCACTAACAGCTAAATTTGAAAGGAAATTCCAATACCTATAATTTAATAGTCAGTTATTATTAGTTAGTTAAATTGTTATTATTTAAAATTTCCAGATTCTCGTTCTTTCGAACTTTCGGATTTTCTTTCTTATTTTTGAATTTTCGAATTTTCGGATTTTCACATTTCTGAACTGTCGAATTTCCGAATTTTTGGATTCCTGAATTTTTGAATTTCCAGACATTCAAATCTACAAATTTATGATTTTTCAAATTTATGAATTTTCGGATTTTCAAATTTTCGAATTTACTTATTTTCAAATGCACAAATTTATGAATTTCGATCATAATGAATGACCCAAAAAAAACGAAAAACAAATGAAATGAAAACTAACAAATTGTTCGGCAGTGCACATGTCTATTGGTGAACCTGGTGACAACCAGGCATCCCCTCACTTTGGAAAGATTTTCTTTTACGTCCTGTTTTGTCTATGGGAAGTGAAGGGAAATCTCCCTAATGGAACACTGATGGCAAACAAAAACCTGGTAATGAAAGCACAGAAGCCAGTGCTCCAGGTGAGTAGATCCAAGTGAATTTGAATTAGCGGGACTCTTCTCACAGGGGCACGCCTCAGCTTGCCAGCCGTGTGATATCAATTTAAAAGAAAGTAGCTGCACACCGACTTATCGAAAGTCCTTTTTATTGCATGACCCCAATAAAATGTATGGCACACATCACAGGAGCAATAGCCGGTACAGAGGTTGACACGTTTCACACATTTACACTGTGCTTACTCATAACTGGCAAAAAAAACCTGACAGAGGTTATAACCCTCCATCACTCTATCCAAAATAAAAAAGACCTTTAGTTCTACTTTATTTTAAAAAAGTACACTTTATTGCTCGCAGCCTCCTTCAGATCTCCAAATTCCTCCTTTTCTTGCTGTTGCAATCCAACTTCTTGTTCGAGGGTGGCTACGTTCACTCTCCATGGTCCCACTGTATACACGGAGGCAAAAAAAAATAAGAAGAAACAATTTATTGAAAAACAGATTATGGGGCCATTAAGTGCTGGATGTGTATGGATTCGTTTTTGAGAATAAGGATATCTTTCAGTGTCACGTTAACCATTTAACCACCTGCCGACCACCTCGCGTACATAAGCGGTGGCAAGTTGGCTCCGCTGTGCAGATCGCCATCTCTAAATGGTGATCCGCGCAGCTGCAGTTGTGGGTGGGCGCGCGCCGCCAGCGCGCTCTCATACTCGCCGCACTCTGCCTTCCAGAGAGGAAGAACGGGGAACCACCGATGTAAACACAGTGGTTCACCATTCTGTCAGTGGGCATGACAGTGATTTACTGATCCCTGTCATCGGGATTAGAGTTGAGCGAACCCGGACTGTAAAGTTCGGGTCCGTACCGAACTTTGGGGTGTCCGGGACCCGGGCCGGACTTTTCAAAAAAAAAAGGGGTTCTGGTAATTTTAATGAAAAATCTTAAAAATGCTGTAAAAAAGCCCAGGAGGGTCCTAGAGGTCTGCAAAAGGAAGGAAAATGGGGGTAAGGGTGGGGCAAGTGCCCTACAAAGAAATGGGGACAGGGAAATAACTTTAAATATTTTTTAAAAAATAAAAACATAAAAAATGCAAAAATGGAGATCATCTTCAAAATGGGTCTGAAAAGTATTAATTAACATTAGAGGCCATAGAACTGTTCTAAAATCATCTTCAAACTGTGTCAAAGAAGTATAAATAAGCCGGGAGTACCCATATCACTGTTCTGCAAAATGTGTGTATCACTTTAAATGAAACAGGGAATCAGTGCACATCTCTTCTACACAATTATTTCAAGTCTGTGTGTCACTTTAAATCAAACCGTCAATCATTGCACATCTGTTATTCACACTTCTTTTTAAAGTCTGTGTCACTTTAAATGAAATCGTCAATCATTGCACATCTGGGCCCAATTAGCCATTTTCCCTCCCCGGTGTCATGTGACTCATTAGTGTTACAAGGTCTCAGTTGTGAATGGGGAGCAGGTATGTTAAATTTGGTGTTATCGCTCTCACTCTCTCATACTGGTCACTGGAAGTTCAACATGGCATCTCATGGCAAAGAACTCTCTGAGGATCTGAAAAAAGAATTGTTGCGCTACATAAAAATGGCCTAGGCTATAAGAAGATTGCCAAGACCCTGAAACTGCACCCTATGAGTTCTGCCAGCTTTGCTGCAGAGGTTGAAGGGGATGGGGGGTCAGCCTGTCAGTGCTCAGAGCATACGCTGCATCAAATTGTTCTGCATGGCTGTCACCCCAGAAGGAAGCCTCTTCTAAAGATGATGCACAAGAAAGCCCGCAAACAATTTGCTGAAGACAAACAGACTAAGGACATGGATTACTGGACCCATGTCCTGTGGTCTAATAAGACCAAGATAAACTTATTTGGTTCAGATGGTATCAAGCGTGTGTGGCAGCAACCAGGTGAGGAGTACAAAGACAAGTGTGTCTTGCCTACAGTCAAGTATGGTGGTGGGAGTGTCATGGTCTGGGGATGCATGAGTGCTACCGGCACTGGGGAGCTACAGTTCATTGAGGGAACCATGAATGCCAAGATCTACTGTGACATACTGAAGCAGAGCATAATCCTCTCCCTTTCAGAGACTGGGCCGCAGGGCAGTATTCCAACATGATAATGACCCCAAACACACCTCCAAGACGACCACTGCCTTGCTAAAGAAGCTGAGGGTAAAGGTGATGGACTGGCCCAGCATGTCTCCAGACCTAAACCCTATTGATCATCTGTGGGACATCCTCAAACGGAAGGTGGAGGAGCCCAAGGTCTCTAACATCCACCAGCTCTGTGATGTCGTCATGGAGGAGTGGAAGAGGACTCCAGTGGCAACCTGTGAAGCTCTGGTGAACTCCATGCCCAAGAGGGTTAAGGCAGTGCTGGAAAATAATGGTGGCCACACAAAATATTGACACTTTGGGTCCAATTTGGACATTTTCACTAAGGGGTGTACTCACTTTGTTGTCAGCGGTTTAGACATTAATGGCTGTGTGTTGAGTTATTTTGAGGGGACAGTAAATTTACACTGTTATACAAGCTGTACACTCACTTCTTTACATTGTAGCAAAGTGTCATTTCTTCAGTGTTGTCACATGAAAAGATATAATAAAATATTTACCAACATGTGAGGGGTGTACTCACTTTTGTGAGATACTGTATATATAAATATATATATATATATATATATATATATATATTTTTTTTTTTTTTTTTTTTAATTATTATTATTTTTTTAATCTATGTAATTTGCTGTTCACAAGACCAGCTTTAAATCATAAGTGACCATAAACAAAAGTGCTGATACTGCCATTATGCTATCCTTCAGCATATAGCCTTGATGGTACTCCATGATATAGATACAAAATAATATAAAGGTGGCCCTCAGACTGTAACAGTTTGCATCCAGGTAGAGCAACGTATGTAGAATATGAGTCTCTTCCTACATGTGCCAAGTATGACCATGAAAGAGGGCAGGTTATAATAATCTGGAAGGAGGGGTCCTGAGCCAGGAATTGAGAAGAATTTGCTCCAGAGCTTAGTGAATGTGGTGAAGTTTCACTTTGCTAAGAATACCCAATCACATGCAAGGAAAATGTTAAAACAGTGATTTCACTTGCACATGACTTCATCTCATTCACTGAGTTCTGGGGAAAATTCCCTTGCAAAGTGCAACTTTCCTTTGCAAAGTTAAGTTTATTTACCTTTAGTAAATCAACCCCAATATGTTCAAATGGCTAGACATAGTTGCTGTCCTTATATGTTATACATTTTAAAAACCATATTGCCTCTAGGATTCTATGTGGTGCTTCAAAGACCACAATATCTCCTATAGTTAGAGGTGATTTCTAGCCTAATAGATAAAAAGAAAATTAGAAAGGATTAAAATATAAAAAGTGAGAGGGAAAGAGAATTTTCCTGCTAGCTTTCCATTATTGGTTCTGAATAAATCTTCTATCCAGCCTCATCAGGTTAGAAAATTAAAGTGTTACTAAATCTAGGACTCTGCATTCACTATATCTGGTCTCCCACATAACATGGAAATGCGATAATTTTAGTAAAAATAAACTGTTAAATGTCTTTTCTCATCAGCAGTATATAGCAGCCTTGTGACTTCTATCAGTGTCTGGTTAAAGCTTGTAGGAGGAGTTTTCATTCTCCCCTGACTGTCCTATGAGGCTGCAGAACCCCTGACGTTCTGTCTGGACAGTGCTGATTGGCCCTGTGCTGATCACACACACCCTCCCAAGAAAAAAACTCTTTAGCAATACACACCAAACTGAGCATGTGCAGAGTGCCCCTATAGCTCTGTTCTATCAGGAGATGGACTGGGGACAATGGAAAAAGGGGAGGATCAGGGCAGACAGGATCAAACAGCCTTTTTACACAATGCGGAGAATTAACCACTTAGGTTCCACAGTGAGTATAACAAGCATTCTTTACTGCATATACAGACTGATTTTACTGTTGTGGTTTTAGTAACACTTTAAGCATGCCAAACCCACATAGACTCAGCAGCCATATATACCCCCTCAAACAAGATCACACAGGCAAGTAGAAAAATTCTAAATTAAATTGAAACGAGGTGGCAAAGTCTGTACCATGAAGTAATGGATGCAGTCTAAGATGTTAAACAGTGTAACAGCATAACAATTAGAATAACTGTATAAATACATGATGGCGTGTAGCATATGATAAAAGTATATGTTCATACAGTATTTGTCTCTCATTTAAGGAAAAAAGACAGCCCCCATTGGTGAGAGAATAACCCCCTATCCTAGCAACTGAAAAGATATTAAAGTGGAACATCACTCTCTCAATCAACATTGACTACATTGACAACATTGACTATTTTTAATCCATTATGTTGCTAGCATTAGTAAATAGATAGGAAAGTATATTATATTCACTTGTTTTAAACTTTATTTTACATTTTCAGTTACTTCCTGGTTCCCATGCCTAGGTATCCCAGGAGTCTTCAGAAGGGAGGAGGGTTTTTTTCAGCTAAGCACACCCTCTTGCCTGCATGCCTGAGCAAAGGCAAAGAAAAGAGAGCAGCGCCATCTAAGTGCAGTATTCAGGGTACATTTATTGCACGGCAATACATTTGACACTCATCCTCTCTACAGACTAGATGAACCTTTTACTGAGACCAAGCGCTTATTCCTTTAAAGCTTGTGAGTGTTAAATGTATTGCCGTGCAATAAATGTACCCTGAATACTGCACTTAGATGGCGCTGTTCTCTTTTCTTTGGCTTGTGTATCCGCAGAGTGTCCTTCTAGCTCTCCATTGAGCCTGCAGCCGCCTTTCTCAGAAGTTGTTCCCAGAGGCTGACTCAGAGACACTAATACACTTGTATTTGCCTTGCTAATTACTGCCCTGGCTTACGCCCACTGTGCTGCAGTTTGTTTGCTGTATACTTATTTTTTGTTTTATGCCTGAGCTAAGAGCAGATGGATTCCAGGAAGTAAATGCTTCATTAACCATCTGCCCTTACTCAAGATGGCCACAGACAGAAATGTTAGTGGGGTGATTTTTCAAAGTGATTTCTCAGCAAAATAAAGCATGGAGACATGGATGGATAGGTGAGTTTGCTTTGAATAATAAAAATGACTTAAATAACGTTTTTGGTTTGTGGTGCTCAGACACGGTGTAGTTCTGCTTTAAGTTAGAAACATTCCCCTTACTGCAGTCTTGAATTGGTCATCTGTGGAGGCTGTGGCTTCTATCACAAGCAGTGAGTTTTTTGTTTCCCAGACAATCACAGAAAGAAATGAGAAGGAAGATAAGAATTATTATCTGTATGCCAGCAGTACAAAGAGATTGGTTCTGACAGCAGCCAAAAGTCTGAGGACTTTATGAGACAATGTATCTACATTCCTGAGCAGGCAATATTCAGTCTTTATATTGACATAACTTAAAGCCCAACTCTAGCTTTGGTTAAAAAAAAAAAAAAAGAGTAAATTGTCCAAATGTTGTTAAAATAAAAAGGCAGCTTGCTGAACAAAAAAATAGTTCTAAGTGACAAACAATCCCTTTTTGAGAAAATATGGTCCCCCTGGCTTGCCTACCTACAGGTCCTTAACATAGAAACATAGAAACATAGAAAAGTGACGGCAGAAAAAGACTGAGTAGTCCATCGAGTCTGCCCCTTTTTATTTATTTATTTTTTTTTTTTTTACATTAACCTTGTTGTCGTTTGAAGCCATTTACTGTTGACTGTCTCACAACCTCTGTTGGTAGTTTATTCCAATCATCAACCACCCTTTCAGTAAAATAATACTTTCTAAGATTAGTTTTGAACTTAAACCCAGTTAGTTTGAAGTCCCCGTGTTCTTGATTTTGGTTTCATATTGAAAAGACTGCCCTCCTGAACCTTATTCACCCCCTTGATGTATTTAAAGGTTTCAATCATGTCTCCCCTCTCCCTTCTTTCCTCCAGACTGTACATATTAAGTTCCTGAAGTCGCTCTTGATATGTTTTATCCCCCAGACCTTTCACCATTTTTGTTACCCGTCTCTGTACTCGTTCTATCTTATCAATATCTTTTTGTAAGTGTGGTCTCCAGAACTGGACACAGTATTCTAAGTGAGGTCTCACTAAAGATCTATATAGAGGAATCAGAACCTCCTTCCTCCTGCTGGTGATCCCTCTACTGATACATCCCAGAATTCTATTTGCTTTTCCCACTGCCTGGTTGATACATGATACATAGAGTCACCCAGCTGGAAGATCGATGGAGTATTCCCGGGTGGATTCACCCTTTCTTTTTTCCCTTTTCTTCTTTTCTTTCACCTCTTTACCTAAAGCCAAATCTTGATATCGTGCTTCCATAGCCTTCTTGCTACTTCTCTTTCCTTTTAACCCAGACACTCCTGGGAATATTGTTGGGAGTCGGGCCCCCATAAGAGACAGTTGTAATGTTTGACTATTGAAAGAATCTTACCTATCTCGCAACATGGGAAAGAGGCTCCATAGTCACCTGGACCACTTTACTGCGGTCTTACTTCAAAAATGTTATGTATCCGTGCTTACGCTGTTTTGCATACACATAATACACTAGGTGGCTAGTCGGACGGTTGTCTCGCAGAGTTTAAGAAGTTCAAATGTCCTACCAGTGATTTATATTCAGTAACTGTCCTGCCTTATATTTTAGTTAAAGTGTTTTGGGGACCTCATGGCAGACCTAACCTGCGTGTTGTGGTCTGCCTTAAACTATAATAAGCCTCTCACTTGTATGCCTCCTATGATACTTGCTTGATTGTTCGCTGCTCTACCAAATGATCTCCTCTTTCTTTGTTTTACTAAAACATTTAATAAAAACAATTGAAACAGAAAATAAAAAAGAAGCTATGGTTGCAAAACTCATCTCCTCTCCAGTGCTGACCCCTAAGCTCAAGGTTGCAACCTGCAGTTAGCTCCATTTTCCAGGCTGAATGGCGCCCAGAGTCATCCATCCTACTTCCCGTGAGGGTTTCTGCACCAGGGTTCAATGGAACCCAAGGGTTCTTTCAGAGGTTGCTAGGGGTTCCTTGAGCAATGAGCATTTTCTTCCTCTCAAATAAGTTCCTACTAACACCATGGATCTTTTTAGCTATCTATAAGAGAGTACTTCTTCCCAATGGCCACAAGTGTAAGGCACATTCTTTCCACCGACCATCACACTAATGTATCATGAGTTGTAGATTTAGTCATTTTTAGCAGGGGTTCCCTGAGACCTGAAAGTTGAAGAGGTTGAGAAAGATTGGCCCAGGGTGTCATCAAACTGCTCACAAGAGAATGGGTGCTGCAGAGAATGTCACTCACTTCTATACACAAGCTTCATTCTCTACAGCATCCAGGACCAACCTAAGCCATAGAAGATCAAATGATGAAGAGAATCCCGTAACTTCATATGACCAGCCAGCAGAGACAGCTGATAAAAGTGTGTATTTTAAACAATGAAAAAAAAAAGTGTGCATGTAGTGGTGGTGCGGTGGGGGTGGGGTAAGTTGTTAGAGGACTAGGATTGCCCAACCTAGAATTGGACTTTAATAATATTTATTAATTATTGTGTTATTCATTTTTACAGTTACTGTACATTAATATCACAATGAATACTGTCATTATGGTTCTAGTGCTGGTAGTCAAGAAAATATAAAGAGTATATGAACATTGTCTAAATGGGAAGTCTCACAAGTAATCCTTTCCCTGCACCTGCTTCTGCTCCCCTTTTTTTATTTTATTTTTGATTTCTTGGATTCTGACACATTTTCTCCATTTTAACATTATCAGATGGAACTATTTTTATTTCTACTCACTAATTTCCTGAAATTTGCACAGCACTGCTGGGTGGATGACAACTCCTCAGAGTTAAAGGGTATCTAAACCCAAAAGCAAGAATATGTTATATTGCAGCTTGTATATTGATAGCCCTTGAAGCTGCCACATCCCAATTGTAATGTATCCAGAAAACTACATGGAGTATACAACCCTATCTATGGCGGGATTTTAAAGGCAGTACTACAAATATAATTTAAAACAAATTTTTTATTACAGAATAACATTCGTTAAAAGACAAACATTGTTAAAATGTATGCCAACCATACATCGACCTTTCCCCAGATAATTGGATTTCGTATTCAAAACAGATTGTGCATAAGTCCTCCAAACACTCAACGCATTTCTTATATTGCAGCTAACCATTTATTAAATGGGGTGGCTTCATTTGTTTTCTTTTTTTTGGGCTCGGTCACGCTAGAGGCTAGTAAAACCCCATGGTTGCACTACGCTTCTACTGCCCCCCAACCACTATACCCTTTAGTTGCAAAGGCAGCGGCAGGCTGTACACATGTCACATCCACAGTATTTTTCTTTGTGGCAAGAATTATACCCCCTGTTGCTTAAGTAAATGGGGCCACTTTTCATGCGCTTCTTAACTGCTCTAAATGCCTGCAGATGTGATGTGCTACTGCAGGGTTCAATGGGTTAACGCATGTGGTGAGGAGGCAATACAATGCCTCCTGACCAACTGCCAAATACTCTCTGAAGAGTGAGCATAACATGGATCACTTTTCAGAGACCAACAAGGGTGTGAACAAGCCCTTAGGTTTTTTTGTTTCTTTATTTTCACCTTGTAATAGGGCCAGAAAACCTGTTATTTTTTAAACTTCCTTTAGCAGTCCACATTGTCCAGCAAAAGTGGCAGTTAGATAGTTGATACAAACCATTTACCACTGACAAGGGTGCTTACAAAGGTCAGCTTTTATCAATTTAGGTAAAACATTTATCCCAAAAGGGAAACCAAACTGCTGCGGTAACTGATTGTAAAGTGTTAACTGGAAATCTGTTTTAAATACTTGCTGACCGCCCTATAGGATTTTTACTGCTACAGGGCGGCAGCTGTGCGCAGGATCATGTATATATATATATACAGTAAGGAAAATAAGTATTTGAACACCCTGCTATTTTGAAAGTTCTCCCACTTAGAAATCATGGAGGGGTTTGAAATTGTCATCGTAGGTGCATGTCCACTGTGAGAGACATAATCTAAAAAAATCCAGAAATCACAATGTATGATTTTTAAACTATTTATTTGTATGATACAGCTGCAAATAAGTATTTGAACACCTGAGAAAGTCAATGTTAATATTTGGTACAGTAGTCTTTGTTTACAATTACAGAGGTCAAACATTTCCTGTAGTTTTTCACCAGGTTTGCACACACTGCAGGAGGGAATTTGGCCCACTCCTCCACACAGATCTTCTCTAGATCAGTCAGGTTTCTGGCCTGTCGCTGAGAAACACGGAGTTTGAACTCCCTCCAAAGATTCTCTATTGGGTTTAGGTCTGGAGACTGGCTAGGCCACACCAGAACCTTGATATGCTTCTTACAGAGTCACTGCTTGGTTATCCTGGCTGTGTGCTTCGGGTCATTGTCATGTTGGAAGACCCAGCCTCGACCCATCTTCAATGCTCTAACTGAGGGAAGGAGGTTGTTCCCCAAAATCTCGCAATACATGGCCCTGGTCATCCTCTCCTTAATACAGTGCAGTCGCCCTGTCCCATGTGCAGAAAAACACCCCCAAAGCATGATGCTACCACCCCCATGCTTCACAGTAGCAGGGATAGGCATGGACCAAGGCTGTGGCGGACATTTTCCAAAGTACAGACCTTAGTGAAGGACACCAAGGTACATTTCAAATTAAAACCTTAAAAAAAAACACTGTCTACTCTCTAACCTAGTTCTACAAGTACAAATACGTTTAAAATAACATTTAAAAGACTACTTGTTGTATACGGTTATAAATTGTTAAGGTTTTAAAAACTTTTATGTTTTATATTTTTGAGGCACAGATAGACTTTTCTGGGATGTCATAGATTGGACTCCATATCAGCTTCCTTTTTATTGCAAAAAAAGATGGCAGTGCAGTGCAGGTGGACTCCCATACATTGGGGGGCCCTTACATCTATGATCAGTGGGATAAGGGCCCTCACACATTGCCCTTTATATTAGTGGCCATGGGAGAAGGACCCCCTTACTCTGCTGGCACTGCTCACTGCTACACAACCAGGGAGAGACTGGACTGGGTGTGGTAGTCTGGCCTGCCTGGGAGGTCTGAGGCTGGCTGGGCCCTGGGCCTAGCATTGATTTCTGGATGGTCTGCAAGCTAAAAATCATTCTGGGGGTCCCTTCTCAGCTGGCACTTCCCCTCTGACAAACAATGAATGTATTGGGGAACCAAGTAATCACCAAAGAAAGGGGATGGGGCCCTCACTAATTGACAGGCTGCTGAAGTGAGTATAACTAAAT
>BLSH010448620.1:325049-349948 GCA_018402905.1 Glandirana rugosa | reverse complement strand
GATCATTGAGACCCCACGAGGTGAGATCTTGCATGGAGCCCCAGTCCTAGGGAGATTGACAGTCATGTTTAGCTTCTTCCATTTTCTAATGATTGCTCCAACAGTGGACCTCTTTTCACCAAGCTGCTTGGCAATTTCCCCATAGCCCTTTCCAGTCTTGTGGAGGTGTACAATTTTGTCTCTAGTGTCTTTGGACAGCTCTTTGGTCTTGGCCATGTTAGTAGTTGGATTCTTACTGATTGTATGGGGTGGACAGGTGTCTTTATGCAGCTAACGACCTCAAACAGGTGCATCTAATTTAGGATAATAAATGTAGTGGAGGTGGACATTTTAAAGGCAGACTAACAGGTCTTTGAGGGTCAGAATTCTAGCTGATAGACAGGTGTTCAAATACTTATTTGCAGCTGTATCATACAAATAAATAGTTTAAAAATCATATATTGTGATTTCTGGATTTTTTTTTAGATTATGTCTCTCACAGTGGACATGCACCTACGATGAAAATTTCAGACCCCTCCATGATTTCTAAGTGGGAGAACTTGCAAAATAGCAGGGTGTTCAAATACTTATTGTCCTCACTATATATATATATATATATATATATATGTGTGTGTGTGTGTGATCCCGCACTTCCGGGTAGTGGATGCAAATGCACGCTGCCAGCGGCTCGCTCCCGCTGTGATTACACAGCAGAAGTCGACCAGCGGGTACAGGGTACTCCATGTCTGAGGGCACCCACCAATCATCAGGCAGAGACACAGAACTGTGATCTGCCTATGTAAACAGCAAATCACCATTCTGACAGGGGGGGAGTGATGGAGTTTGTGTACCTGCAAAGCAAAGAATAAATTCTATCTCTCCTAGTAAAAGCACCTCATACAGTACATATAAACACTGGTTTGGAACACAGTTAACCTTTTGATCACCCCTGATATTAACCCTTTTCCCAGCCAGGGTCATTAGTACAGTGACAGTGTATATTTTTAGCACTGATCACTGTATTAGTGTCACTGGTCCCCAAAAAGTGTCAAAAGTGTTGGTTAATGTCAGAATGTTCACCGCAATATTGCAGTCCTGCTATAAGTCGCTGTTTAAGAAAAAATGGGGGTAGAAAATAGTATCCCCAAAGACAACGTCATGGAGGCAATAATATAGATTAAAATAATTTTATTGAAGATAATAGAAATGCCCCGATGGGGTCACAAAGCAATTTAATCAAAAAATGAGACAAAACTCCACCACCTTATCATTAAAATTATCAACGTTGATAGACTACTCAAAAATATCACCAGTCTGATTGAGAAACATAATATTGCAAATCCCTTATCTAAATATTATATGCTCATCTCCGTAAACAGAGTTAAAATAGATGTATAGGGAATTAATGCAAATAATAAAAAAGATGGTAAATCTAGGGACTATGTACACTGATCTTATTGAAAAGATCGTTGCAGCCACATTGTGTTGTATCGATAGTCTATGGAAGGAGCACAGACAAAAATTGATCCGGAATTGTGGACAGGTATGCAAAAGGGGATCAGTATGCTGTGATTAAAAAATACATTTATGGAGGAAGAATTTCCCCTTTTAGGAGCCCACAATGAATTCTTGATTGACATCCTGGAGTTCATGTTGCTACATAATTGTTTCCAATTCCTGGGAAACTTTTATCAACAAATTAGGGGGACCTCTATGGGAGCCCCATGGGCTCCCTCCTACGCCTGCCTTCATCTGGGACTATGGGAAAAGGACCTGGTATATAAGTCCTCCATGTACCTTGGCCACTGTGGGTTGTGGCTAAGGTACATCGATGACGTACTGATGGTCTGGAACGGTACACTAGAACAATTACTTCAGTTCTTGGAGGAATTGAATAGCAATGACCGTAATATTCATTTAACTTACACAGTGAGCCCTGATGAACTGCCCTTTCTGGACCTCCTAATAACACGCAATGAAAATAGGGTGGTGACAGAAACCTAC
The DNA here is from genome assembly GCA_018402905.1 of Glandirana rugosa. Taxonomy (NCBI): domain Eukaryota; kingdom Metazoa; phylum Chordata; class Amphibia; order Anura; family Ranidae; genus Glandirana; species Glandirana rugosa. Next base: position 347,965 of record BLSH010448620.1, on the reverse strand, counting down.
CGTAAAAAACACACTGCTTCAGGCTACAAGCCACCACCCCCGCTCTTTAATTTCAGGAATTCCAGTGGGACAGTTCTTTAGGATCAAAAGGAACTGTGCGAACCATCAGGACTATTCCCAGGAAGCAAAGGCCCTCTATAATCGATTTAGAGAAAGGGGCTTCTCATACAATTGCCTGAGAAAAGCAAAAAAAACGAGCAGCTAAAATCCCCAGACAGGAACTCCTCCAGAGGAAAGTAAAAATGCCCAATGCCCACAATGATTCCCAAATAACTAGAATCATAACACGGTATGGTGCACAATGGGGACAGGTGAAGGAAACCTTGCAAAAACACTGGCATCTCTTAATGAGATCTCCAGTTTTAAGTGAAATAGTAGGACACTATCCCCAAATGACAGCACGGAGATGCAAAAATGTAGGTGATAGTCTAACTGAGTCCGAACATTGGAGATTAAAAAACCCCAACTGGCTTAATGATTTGCCACCTCTAAAGGGGTGTTTCCCCTGTGGAAAATGTTCAATGTGTAAGTACATTGATCGTACTGACACATTTACAGACTCTGGTCGTCATAAACAGTATAAAATTCAAGAATTTAATAACTGCCCTACAACACAAACCATTTATTTGTTGTCTTGCCCTTGTGGGCTTGCTTACACTGGAAAAACGAAAAGACAATTACGTATTAGGATAAGTGAACATGTTCAAAGTATTCTACAGAAAGATGATGAACGACCAGTAGCTTTGCACTTTCTTAATCACCATGGGGGAAACCCTAAAGGGTTAAAAGTAAAAGGGATTTATAAACTCAAACTATCCACAAGGAGAGGTGACTTTGATAGAGTGTTGTTGCAGAAAGAAAAAATGTGGATATATAATTATATCCCCTAGGCTTGAATAACGAGTGCAGTCTATCTGTATTTCTTGATCAATAGTTGTTTACCTATCTTATATTGAGATAATTCTGCTCTGAAACATGAGATACTCCCAAATCCTCTGGAAATGTCATGTTTTATATCTAACATAGGAATACAATCTAAAGGTGACGGGTGGTTTTGGCTATTAGCAGATACTTCATTCTATCTTAAATGTAACTACCTCTGTGATTAATCTGTGTGTTGGTTGCTAGTAGGACCATTTAATTAACCAGCATCTGTGTATCTAATTGAAAGACTAAGTATTTAACTACCATGATGGGTCCTTAGTATCCAACTCAGCTCAGATGAAGTTCGGTAACGAACGAAACATGTCAGCTACAGACATAATCTTCAGTCCGTGATTTTTTCATGGACCCTTCACCAATCTATTGGTAATTCACTGGGACTGGCAGTCACTATACTATTATTGGACATCTTCTAGGGAGCCATGTAATGCAATCCGGATCTAATGGAATCACCGCTGTGATTATCTCTACAAAACTTCCTAACTGAAGCAATATGTGCTATTATCTTCTTAACACATAGGAGATGTACTGCTGCCTGATACGGACCGATCCCCTTTCCTCCAACTGACCTTTTATTTGGCTATAGGAGAAGTGCAGGTTAGACGGTTGGCCGGATTTAATGGGATCACTGCTGTGACTAACTTCACAAACTTCCTAATCATAATATTATGATGGACATTATCCCTCTAACACACAGGAGGTGTATTGCTGCCTGATACGAACCGATCCCCTTTCCTCCAGCTGATTGTTCATTTGGCTTTAAGAAAAGTGTGGGTTAGACGGTCAGCAGTGAAAATTGTTCCATCCACTACATGCAACTATGGATTTCTATGGTGTCTCTGGACATTTAGACACGGGAGTGTAATACCCCCTACCTCCAGCTATACAGCATTATCATTAAGTCAGCAGGGAAGTGAGTGCCATTCAAGCGGTGGAACTACTACTTTGGCGAACAGCTGTTTCCTCCACTTGTGTACTCATAGACGTTCAGAATTAATCACCCCTCAGACAGGAATCCCCTTGCCTCTCCCTGGACAATTGTTTGGATATGAATAGGAGAGAAGTGTGGGAATATCTGCTACAGGGATGATCTTATCCCATTAACTCAGACTGTTACTACCATCCATGCACTGACTGAACTGTGGGTAAGATTTTCCTTTATTTTTAATCACAGCATACTGATCCCCTTTTGCATACCTGTCCACAATTCCGGATCAATTTTTGTCTGTGCTCCTTCCGTAGACTATCGATACAACACAATGTGGCCGCAACAATCTTTCCAATAAGATCAGTGTACATAGTCCCTAGATTTACCATCTTTTTTATTATTTGCATTATTTTTATTATTTGCATTAATTCCCTATACATCTATTTTAACTCTGTTTACGGAGATGAGCATATAATATTTAGATAAGGGATTTGCAATGTTATGTTTCTCAATCAGGTTGGTAAAACCTTTGGGTAGTCTATCAACGTTGATAATTTTAACGATAAGGTGGTGGAGTTTTGTGTCATTTTGTGGCCCCATCGGGGCATTTCTATTATCTTCAATAAAATTATTTTAATCTATATTATTGCCTCCATGACGTTGTATTTGGGTATACTATTTTCTACCCCCATTTTTTCTTATATATATTCACACTAGAGGTCCTTTTCACTATTCTCATATGGAGTAAGTGAAGGGTTAAAACTATTTACCCATCGCTACTTATTTAGGCTACTATAGAGAACTGGTTTATTTCTCAAATGTTTTAGGTATAAGTCGCTGTTTGCCGCCATTACCAGTAAAAAAAATAAATAAATGAAAATATCCCATAGTTTGTAGACTCTATAACTTTTGCGCAAACCAATCAATATACGCTTATTGGGATTTTTGTTTTGCCAAAAATATGTAGCAGAATACATATTGGCCTAAATTAATGAAGAAATTAGATTTTTTTTAATTTTTCCATTGGCTGTGTTTTATAGCAGAAAGTAAAGATTTTTTTTTTTTTTTTTTTTCAAAATTGTCAGTCTATTTTTGTTTATAGCACAAAAAATAAAAAATGTAGAAGTGATCAAATACCACCAAAAAAACTCTATTTGTGGGAAAAAGGACATCATTTTTTTTTAATATAGTGTTGCACGACCGGACAATTGTCAGTTAAAATAAAGCAGTGCAGTATCGCAAAAAATGGCCTGGTCATGAGGTCAAGTGGTTAATTTGTTAGTAAAGTCTATCTAAATTTGGTAGTGAATTGAACACTGCCCTCCATATAGGCTGGCAATGCTGCTGTCCATGAGTGAGTACATTGCTCCTCCACAGAAGGGAGCCTCCCTAAGGCAAGTAGTGCGTTACTGGCCAGGACAGTGGATGAAAATAAAGGGAAAGGAGCCTGAAAAAAGAAAAGAAAAGAGCACAGCCACCACATTTAAAGATTGGTACACAGTGAAGAGGAGCAGACAGAAGAGGCCATTCCTTTACTCACTCTGCTCCTATTAGCATGCTCTTTGTCAAACCTTTTGCCTCATGCATCACATCTGATTGGTTTCCAGTCCTGACCCTCTATTAGTCTGAGCACTGCTGTAAAGGGGATTGCAAAAGTTTGATTCCAAATGTTTGATTCTGCTAACTCAAATGATATTCACATAAAAAAATACAAATTTAATTTTCTAATAAGTACATTGTTACATCAACGTGTGTCTTTTATATCTGCCTGGAGTTCTGCTTCAGGGGTTAATAAGGCCTCAGCAAACATCACATTTTGCTTAGGTTGCTTCAAGAACCTGCATACAAAACTGGGATGCAAATTTATTCTCTCCAACATGCTTAAAATGTACGACAGTCCTTTGTATACTCTTTTCAATTTGCTTTCATTATATTTTCATTTCCTAGCTCCTTCTGTCTTGTACTCTTTAGCACCAATGTATTAATTTTGTAAAAATCTTTTTGTTGATATGAAAAATTCATAAAATTCATAAAAGTAGGAAGTTGATGGAATTCTAAACAGGCGGTTTTCAAAACTGGTTGCAAGAAAAATTGAAGAATAGTGAAAGGAAAATGTTACAAACTTGGCTAATCAGAGCTATGCAGCTCTTAGGACTAGACCACAGAAACCTCCACCAGTGTCCATGGTGAGGTGTCCATCTGTCCATGCTGCCAGATCAGATCTGCTGTAAAAATCCCTCTTCTGTCAATCTAGCCTTTGCCCTAGGTGTAAGGAAACTGTGTTTATACAATTTCTTAGCCTTTAAATAGGCCAATTTCTGACAATATGTTCTTCAAATGTATTCTTATAGATGCGTGATGTGATTGGAGCAGCAACCTCAGGACAGAGCTATTACCGCTCTTGTGTTGACAAAACTATTTCATACATGAACAAAAACAAAATCCCTAAATATGTTCAAAACCGTGTGCGGAGCTGGTATGAGTATACGTGGGATTCACAAGGAATGCTGGGTATGTATTGAACTTATAGCGCGTATTGTATGTAAATGGGACACAGTGTTTCATTGTACGAGTGCTCTCTTTCTATGATCTATAGCAGCGATCCCCAACCTCCCCGGCACCACGGACCAGCAGCTCAGAAGTTAAGCCGTCCATGGACCGGGTGGTGGGGTTGGCTTGTTGGTTATTTGTGTGGTGATCGCAGATTGTGGTGGGTGGAAATGGGGGAATGCAGCTTGCCACCTGGGGGGGGAGAGGAGTTTGCAGCTTGTAAACTGGGGTGGGGTGGTGGTTGCAGCCTGTCACCTCAGGGGGGGGTGTTTCAGCCTGTCACCTTGGGGGGATGCACCTTATCACCTGGAGGGGGGGTTATGGTGGTTGCAGCCTGTCACCTCGGCTTGGGGTGGTGGGTGGTGCAAAATTAAAAATGTGCAGCGCTATGAAGGTGAAAGAGGGGGATTTGTAAAATCCTCCATAAAATGATCAAAATAAAAAGTTAATACATCATACTATTGACAAAAATACTAATATCAGTAACTCATATATATATAAACATATGGAAAATATGTGATAAAAAACGTGCAAAATAGTACAAGTCAAAGTCCATAAATGTGCAGAGGATGAAAACAACAGCATCCCAAATATTGATAATAATGGAACATTTGAGCAATGTACATCAACAGATAGAGTGCAAAGAGTATCTATCCAGAGCAGATAATATAGTTCATATATGGGTGCTTATAGAAAAGCTTCTGTGCATCCTTAGGTTGTGTTGTGAAGAGAACCACCACCAGCATATAAAAGGCTGGACTCAGCGGGACATACGTCCCCTGGGTCATACAGGCATGGGATGTATAAACATCAAATGGTCAGATGCTCCACACAGACAACTGGAAGTGTAAAAATCAATATCCACAGACAATAACTGAGTAGAACCCACGGTTTCAATCGTTCAACCATATAGAGACCAAGCTGTTAGACATGGTAGTCTCTCCACAGGTATAAAGAGAAAAGAGACTCCACATAGCATGAACCAGTAACATAAAATTTAATGGATAAAATGGAGAACACTCACATGTTCTATAAAAAGCGCTTAGAACCAGGAGAAATGCAATGGCACCGGCAGGTCTGTATCCAATGCGTTTTGTCTAATGAGACGTCTTCTGGTGTGGTGCAGCCTGGGCCTCACCGATGCTATAAAATCCTGTCACGGCCCAGCTCTCCTCCCTTCCCTTCTCCTTTTTCGTGACCACAGAAAGGGAAGTGAGTAGTGGTGCTGGGATAAGGGGAGCGGGTGCCCTCTGGTGCTCAGTTCGTAGCCCAGGGGTTGGGGACCCCTGATTTATAGATCATTGAGGTGGTGGATGGTGCAGCCTTGGTCTCACCAGTGCTATGAGATTCTGTCACCAGCCCAGTTCTCCTCCCTCCCCTTCTCCTTCTTCATGACACAAAAGGGAAGTGAGTAGTGGTGCTGGGAGAAGGGTAGCGGGGGCCCTCTGGTGCTCGGTCCATAGCCTGGGGGTTGGGGACCCCTGATTTATAGATCATTGAACATTATCCACAGTCTACTGACCATTCAAATTATTATCCATTTAAACTAGAATCTAATTTGTATTAATGAAGTACTACCTGTATTTTGTAAAAATATTATCTAACTGTATTATTTCTTTACAATAAACTAACAGATGAGTCAGAGCTTTTGGAGGAAATGCCGACAAGAATGCAGCTAGCTATTGCAGTTGATGTCAACCTGGCTATTGTTAACAATGTGGAATTATTTAAAGTGAGTCTCTTTTAGGATTTGAAAAATAATAATTTAACTATAATTACACGTCACAGAAAAACAATTATATATATTAAATATATATGTATATAGGAGGAGCCACACAGACAAAAGAAGCAGTGCTCTCAAATGGGAAAACACCCTGGATTAAATGATGGACTCCAAATGCAGGTGCTCTGGCTCTGAAGTTGCCTCTGACCACTGGATACAATGTATACATATATACTGTAAGCCCGGTATATATATATATATATATATATATATATATATATATATATATATATATATATTCCGGGCTTACAGGACTATCAACCATCAGGTATTCTGCCATTTTGGGGCTTAATACTGTCCTATCCCATCCAGCATCTAACAAGTGTGACAACTGCTGTTTGAAAATTGACGTGGGATCTGTTTTAAAAATCTGGTATGTGGAGATATCGTTGAGCTGGCGTAAGACAGTTTTATAGTCCTCTGAAGCGAAAACTACCACCGCTTCACCCTTGTCAGCCTCACGTATAACTATGTCCTGATGGGATTTTAACCCCTGAAGGGCATCTCTTTCAATTTTAGTCAAATTGTCTCTGGCATTGGTGGATGTGGTGAAGGACTTCGCCTTTATCAAACGACCCAAGATTCACAAAGGTGACACCCCAATCAGGGGTCATCCCATAGTTGCAGGAATCGGTTCCCTCTTAGAAAAACTCAGTGCTTAGTAGATAAATATCTGCAGTCACTTGTGACCAGATTGCCTGGCTATGTAAAATATACATAATCTATATTAATACATACTCAGGATATTTGTTGGCAGAGCTCATATGTATGGGTTGCACTAGATGTTAGATCTCTCTATTCTTGCATTGCTCATTACCTTGCACTGGAGGCTTTGAAATTTAGTTTGACACATTATAGTTCCTATACTTTTTTAGTTATGTCTGTGGATTTTCTATTGACACATAACTATTTTGTTTTTGATCAGGCTTTTTATCGCCAGTGCAAAGGAGCCTCGATGGGCGCCAAGTTCTCTCCATCTCCAGTCAGTCTGTACATGGGCTGGTGGGAGGAACTTTCTTTATTTTCCCTCTCAAACCCATTTACAGATAAAATCATATGATACGGTAGATATATTACGAGCCGGTCCGAGTATTTCAAAAACTGCTGATCTTTTGGGATTTTCACACACAACCATCTCTAGGCTTTACAGAGAATGGTCCAAAAAAGAGAAAATATCCTGTGAGCAGTAGTTGTGTGGAGGAAAATGACTTGTTGATGTCCGAGGTCAGAGGAGAATGTGCAGACTGCTTCAAGACGATAGAAAGTCAACAGTAACTCAAATAACCACTCGTTACAACTAAGGTATGCAGAATATCATCTCTGAATTCACCACACTTCGAACTTTGAAGCCACACGGGGTGACACTCCTGTCACCCTGTCGCTCCGGTTTTAGTAAATCAACTCCATAGAGTAGCTGCAGCATGCAGTCTCTATTTTTACTTCTTCCTTTCCAGCTAAGCATACAGCTACATATATTTTTATCAATATTTAACAACCATGGAGATTTGTATCTTAAATGGTATTGAATTTTCTCTCATTTATTTTCCAGGGTTGTGATGCCCAGATGATTCAGGACTTGCTATTGAGGTTGAAGTCCATTGTCTATTTACCAGGTGACTTTGTATGCAAAAAGGTAAATGATTCTTTCAATATATTCCTTTATGGTATTAATAAGCTGGTTCCAGCTACTCCGTTATTTTCAACTGCAGGCCCAATTTGTAACTCCACCCTGCCTTGCTATGGATCCAATTTAGGAATTGCTGGCCCAGGAAACATTACACAAGCCTTTGTCTGCTCTGTACCTCGATCTGCTTAGAGTAGATTCCCCTAAGCGCCTGTGGGAACAGTGGTGGGCTGACTTGCCTGACATAGACAGGGAAGACTGGGAGGCATGTCTGGAAGACAGTATTACACTCTTCAATTCTTCTGGGGATAAATTAATTCAAATTAAATTTTACGCAGAGTGTGTATTACACGCCCCAGAGACTGCACAGGTAATATCCCCAGAGACCTCCAGATTGTACCCGTTGTGGGGGGGGGGGGGGTTGGCACATTCTTCCATATGTTTTGGAGCTGCCTAGGGGTAAAGCGCTTCTGGGGTGAGGTGATGGAAATGGCCGACTGCAGCTGACCCTTCCAGTTTCCCCTGAGATGAGTCTTTTAGGTATACAAGATGATGACCAAAGACCCAGATACGCTAAATACTGATTTTATAACTATTATATTACGCAAAAAGGGAAATTATTCTTAAATGGAATTCCCATTCCTCCCCCTCTGTGGTGTCTTGGGTGAGATCTATTAATCAAGCCCTTCCTATGTATAAATTGACGTATATTAATAGGAATTGCCCAAAGAAGTTTGACAGGGTGTGGCAGCCATGGACTATGTAGAGAGCTCATCTCTGTACGTGATTCGCCTTTCAGCGGGTCCGAGGTCTGCCATGCCCTGTCGAATGAATTATTTCTCTCTTATTTTTGCTTTACTTCTTACTGCCTATAATTTGTGGGTAAAATTGGCGTGTGAAGATACATGTCACCCTATATGTGCAGATGTATACAGTATTCGGTTGTCTATTAACCGGACTGTCATTGTATACCACATTGTCGTGATTATGTACATTGTCTTCTATATGATTTGTACCATGCCTAGCCTTCAATAAATAAACATTCTGTTATTGTAAAATAAAAAAAAAAAGCTGGTCCCACAATTATATTACAGTGAATCTTAAATAATTTTATATACATTTTCTTTGTTATGTACAGTAACAAAAAAACAGTCTTAAACTGTTTATTTTCAATCAGATATTAAATTGGAATATTTGATTTTTTTTTTTTCTTGCAGCCATGTTTTGTAAATTAATTATGCTCATCTCTGCAGCTGTTGTGTTAAAAATAGATCTGAACAGCAGACATACCCTCCTGCCTCTCTCCTAGAAAAGATGAAAATATTTCATTCAATCTAGAAAATTAGCTGAAAAGTAAATAGTGCTGGGCTTTCCTCTGAGAAAGCCCAGCATGTTTTTCAAACTGCCTGTTATGGATGCACCTTGCAATAAATGTATATTTTTAAAATGAATACATTTTACGATTGATCTAAGCTTTTAAGAACATGTAAATTTATCAAAATTAAATAAACAATGTCTTGGATTAATCACAAGGATTACTTTTATCCAAAATGGTCAGTCAGAATGATTTTGTGTGCAACTAACATTGGCTTCTGCATTTCTATCAAAATGTGTCGGCCGTCCTGTAGATGGTAGTTTGTTTTTGTCTCAGTTTTTATCGACATTTGTACATGACACGGCTGAACAGCACTTACCAGTGATAAAAAGATATGTTAGAAAATGAAACACATTAGCAGCTGCTCTTAAAGCTGTTGAGATCACTCCCAACCTGGGAAATAACATTTTACCCCCTATTTTCTATAGCAGTGTATGACACTTGCAGTAAAGTCCTTCTCGCCCAGATTTGACTGGTGTCGCAAAGGCTAATCTTCCTGATTACAACTTTCTTTTTCAGCAGCTGAATGATTTAAAAATGTTGGTTTTGCTGAAGTATTCAGCCCACTCTGTGTGTTCAGCAGAGGTCATGTTTTATGCTGCATCATTAAAGATTAATTCCATCACTAAGCCGTTTGTCTACCTTGAGCTAAAACTCATATTTATTCTGGAAAAAGAAAAAAAAAAAAACAATCACGTGCTGAGAATTTCATATGGCAAAGTCTCTGCAGACTTCTGTTGAAACAAAGCAACGCATTGAGGCATAGCAGTCTCAATATATATTTATCACTTATACAATCTCTACTCCCTGCCTTGTTTTGCCACATAATATTTCTGCCATGTTGATCCTCTTACCGGACAGTGAGCCTCTCTGATTAAGCCATGGTTCACACTGACACAATTTGGCGTGCGATTTGACATATCAAATCACCTGCCAAATCGGTGGCAATAGCACTGTCCTAATCGGTGTGCCGCCGTACTTGCGGAGCTGCACCGATTTCAAAAAGTAGTTCTTGTACTACTTTTTGCGGTTTCAGGTGCGATTTTCATAGGCAACTGTGCAGAAACCCGCACAGATGTCTGTGAAATTGCCGATGAAATCGGGACTTACATGCGGGAATGAAATGGTGCGAATTCAGCTGAACTCGCACCATTTCATTCCCGCACTCAGTGTGAACTAGGGCTAAAGATAGGGTTGCCACCTCATCCCTTTAAACCCGAACACATATTAATTACACAGGTTTTGTGGCTGATTAAGGTGGTAATTAAACTCACTTAGTGCCTTATCTGCATTAAATTAGCCTCAGAACCTCTGTAATCAATATGTGTTTGGGTTTAAAGGGATGAGGTGGCAACCCTAGCTAAAGATAATAGGATGTCTGAAGTCTCTAATGTTGTAGAACGCTTAAAATGCTCCTCCTGATAGTCAGAGACCATGTCATCTAGAATGCCTAGGATTAGGTCTTATAAGTGAAGCACCATTTAATCTTGGCAAGCAAGAGGAATGTTTATCCAGAATAGTTTTTTGGCCCCTCTTTACTTACCTTCTTTTAATTACAGTAAGAGGGTTTGGTCCCACCTCCCTGCATGTCACTCACCTCAGCAAATGATATGCTCTGTGCTCCCTGTGCCTCCTGGAATATGCATGTCACATATCCTAGACCCATAAAACTTAAATTTGAATCCTGGTTCAACTGCATATAAAAAAGCTGGGCAGAAAAAAATCAGCTAGAACCTAGCAAATATCCCAGATAAATCAACCACTCACCTAACGATACCTAAGTTGTATCAGGTGCAGTCCACATGACTTACTAACAGGCAGCACAAAAAAGAAGATAGATTCTTCAAGATAGTCACTAGGTAGCACACTCCCGTTGAATAAAAACTTTATTGGAAGAAGGTATAAAACCAATTACAAAAAATTAGGCAACCATAGATCCCCTCACCAACCCCAGTTTAAAATAAAGACAACATTGTTTGATAGCAGGGAAGCAGCTGCACTGTCACCCATACATACGGCCATTCACTCAAATTAGAGCCACATATAATCCCAGCTGAACCAATGTATTGTTAACAGGAAGCCTCAGTTACAACGCTGTCTTTATTTTAAACTGGGGTTGGTGAGGGGATCTATGGTTGCCTAATTTTTTTGTAATTGGTTTTATACCTTTTTCCAATAAAGCTGCAAGTTTTTATTCAACCAGAGTGTGCCACTTTGTGACTGCCTTGAAGAACATATCCTAGGAGGCATAGGGGGAGATTTACTGAAACTGGAGCACTCAGAATCTGGTGCAGCTGTGCACGGTAGCCAAACAGCTTATAACTTCAGCTTGTGCAGTTGAGCACTGGCAATAAAACACTGAAGCAGATTTGCACCAGATTTTGCACTATACAGTTTAATAAATTACGCACCTCTAGGCCGACCCCTTCTCTTTTGTAAATTAAACACTATGGGGGTTCATAGTGTTTCATTTACAAAAGAGAAGGGGGTGGGCCTAGAGGTGTGTAATTAGGAGGCTCGCCGGCTAAACCCAGAAAAGCCAGCAGCCTCCTGATGATGTCACAAAGAACATGGTGGCATGAAAATCTAGAGTACTTACGCTAATAATTGGCCATCCAAAAGTGACTCACGTGTATTAAGAAACATTGTCCTAGATTTTACGTCTGTTCTGAATGTCCATTTCTGGGTCGGGTACAGTGGCGGTTGGTGCTCAATATTTTGAGGGGAGGTGGCAAATCAAAAAATCCAAATCAATGTGTAAACATGGCGGCATGGTAACCGGTTGGTGTCAGAAAGAAGAGGATCTACTGGTTGGGTGAGTATCTGAACTGTACAGAGACTGCAACCCAGAAAGCAGGGGTTAAAAAAAAAACAATCGGGGAAGGTGGGTGAAGATCCACTTCCCTGCCTCTGAAATATGATGTCGGTGCCCCACCACAAGGAGACACTGAGAGGTGAGTTTAGTAAATGCTGACTTCTGACTTTTACTGTACTTGCAATGTCACACTAGTACTAGATTTCAGAACACCTCCCTTTCTTCTCTTCTCTGTAAGAATCTGTAGGTTAATAACAATGCCATTTTCTGTTCAGCCTAAAACAAGATGCAGGCTGCAGGGAGTATGTTCAGGAGGTAGGCTGTGATTGGGAGGGGTGTGTACCAGAGGCAGGCTATGATTGGTCTGGGGGTGTGGGGGCTGAACAAACTACCTTATACAGGCATGCAGTGTATCTGCATAGAGTCCTGTACCTCTTAAAGAGGAAGTAAACCCAGATGGGGTTTACTTCCTCTATGTCCCCCCTGTAAAGTAGAAACATAATGGGCTACTGTGCATCACATAGTAGCCCATTATGTGCTCCTTACCTGCAAACGAAGCCTGCGGCGTCCAGCGATGTCCCCTCTCCTGGCCGCATCCATTTTCTGCCCCTCTTCCTTCCTGGCCCGCGACTCCGGCGCTGTGACTGGCTGGAGTCGCGTGACATCACTTCTGCGCGGGAGCCGCCAGTCATGGCATGGTTGCAGTGGAGGAACGGCACACAGGCCATTCCTTCACTGCACATGTACCGACATGACGTCAGCACAGCTTCAACACTGCATATCTCCTGAACCGTACAGGTTTGGGAGATATGCAGGGCACCTACAGGTTAACCTTATCATAGATTTACCTGTAGGTTAAAGTGGATGTCACAAGTTGACAACCACTTTAATGGTCAGCCAAAGGTTGAAAATTGACCACACAAGCACAGATCATATTCTGTGCTTTGTGTGGTCAGTTTAGAACAAAAAAAGGTGACAGGCAGGATCAACCAGGTACTTCTGATGGAAGAAGTACATGAAAAAGATAGAGACTATGAGGTTAATTTACTAAAGTTAAATAGTCTGTGCACTGCAAATGCACCCACAAGTGCACCAACAAGTGTACTTGATCTAGATCTGAGGAGAACATGCAAGGAAAATAAAAAAACTGCTTTCACATGATTGGATGATAGAAATCAGCAGAGCTTCCCCTCAGATCTAGAGCAACTGCACTTGCAAGTCACTTAAAGTACACTTCTAGTGCACAGTATATTTGCCTTTAGTAAATCAAGTTATAAAATACACATATGTGAACACACACATAGAAAAAAAGAAATAAATATTTAGAGTACCATACACTTTAATCAGGTGAAATGATTTTTTTTCCTACCAGCCAGGTCTGCAATTTATTAGAAGTTAAACATTTATTAAATAACATTAAAACCATTTTTAAAAGCCACATTGAATATTACAAGTCTACAATTAACCCTTTGAATAACTAGTTTATTGGAACTGTTGTCTTTGTCATTTCACAAGCATTATCATGAAAGGCCTTAATGCATATGTAGCACCCTCTACTTAGGTAGTGTGCTAGAGGTAGGATTTTTGGTTAGGTTAGGTAAATTTGGGCAGGCCTATCTGGCAGCTAGGGCTGTTTGTTTTGGTCACTCCTCAGTTACCTCCCACTTGCTTCGAGAAGGTGCTGGAAGAAGAGGAGGAGATGAGGGGTGGAGCTGTCTGGGCTATTCACAGGAGCCCTGACCAATCCCCAATCTGGATTGGCAGGGGGCAGGCCTCCTTAAATACCTAGGTTCAGCCCAGCTGGGGAGGAGAGTTCAGGTGGAAGAATTGGAGATGGAGTGCTAGCTGTCGTGGCCTTTGAGGGAGCTGCCCAGTCTGGGGGGGGGGTGACCTTGGGCTGGAGCTCGGGAGTGGAAAGGACCCTCGTACAAAACACAGGGGTGTCCTCACCAGGAGCCAGAGAGGACAGTGGAAGGTACTGCCTGGCAAAGTCTCCAAGAGGCATCCACCAGAGGTTGGTGAGTGGCACACATCCTGAAAGCGCTGGGGAGGCACACGGGAGCAGATTGGGAGAGGGAGAGACAATCTGAGATGGGTGTAGAGCCAATGAGGACTGTGGTGTCATGGGCAGTGTAGTTTGGGTCACTGCAGCCAGGAGAGCTGGCAGGGCCTGAAGAGTACTGACTGGGATCAGTAGTTTATCAAGGACAGCTAGTGTTAAACAACTCAGCCTTTCCTGGCTACACTACAGGAGGCATTCTCTTTCAAGGCCTGCCTAGACTCAGAGTCAGGCCTAACCATTTGCTAGCTGTGCCTGGGGAGAAGTGATGTGCTGGAGAGAGTAAGGAGGTAATGCTCTGCAAGCAAGTTTGTACAGGAGGAGTGTGGAGATGTACAGGGAGTGTACATAGTTCTGTCCCAAAAGCAATACTGCAAATTTCAATTCTAGGATTCTCATAAATCCCCAACCCTATCCAAGTTTAAACCCCTCAATAAAATAGAAAGAACACAGCAACGGACTGTTCATTGACTCTGAGAGCATGAAGAAGTGAATGTCCGGCTGGGCAGGGTGACAGGTGGACCACAATATCCAGCAGCCCCTACAGGGGTACCGCTACAGATATAATGTATATTATATTATATTATGTTTAACACTTGCAAGATGCATTTACACACAAATATTTGTCCGCATTGACTGGTATTGTATTTCATTTTTGACTGTGTATCCTCAGAATAGCATATGTCTAAAGTTCACTTCACCATGATAGCCTGCTCTAATAATGCTAGCTTACATGTAGTGTCCATCCTGCTCCTGGGCTTAACTGCACATGCCGCATGCTAGCAGGGACCTCTGGCTCTGGGTTGTTAAAGCAGTTTACAAATGTGAGCCCTAGGTACAGCTTTTCAGCAGCAGTGAGCTCCAACTTTACCCCACTGGTTTTACATCACTATATCACTAATACACGTTCCCAATGTCTTCAGCCATAGGCCTAGGCAGGGGCTACTTATCATACTTTAGTTTAGAGGCCTCTACATCACTTGTGGTTCCAGGTTCAGTCCCCAGGTGGTCACATCCCACACCTGAGGCCCACAACACACAGGTGCCCTCATGACAGTCATGACAATATTCATGACCAGAAGAACCTTCTCAATCACCACCACTGTCTGACTCAACATCTCCAAACCACCATTACCCCTACCTGAACTGTCCACTAACAGGGGATTCCTCAGCTATTGGCTGTGCACTGCATCTCCTTTAGGTCAGTCCAGATTAAGGCTACCTTGCCATTATTTGACTGCCTGCAGTCATGTGGCAACTACACCCATTTTACATGCTATCATCTTCCCCACACATAAGTTGGTGGAAACATAAAAAGGTACAGTGCCATGTTCAAACAGTCCCAGACATGTGGAGGAAACAATTCCAAATAATATGGCTAAATGCTATGGATGGGTGCTGCAGTTCTCACTGCCTTACCCTCACTGCGTTTATTCTACAGGCCCAAGGCCCAACTGTGTTTGCCCCCCTGTCCCCCGAGTGCTGTATCTTGTCCTGACTCACGATACTTTTGAGTTTGTTTAGTTGAGTCCCGCCTAACCAAGGCACAAGGATCTCCAATGGGCACAATTTGTGCAACTTCGTATGTTAACATGTATCTGGGTTCATGGGAGCGCCATTTTTTTCTGAAGGTGAGTATCAGGAGGATGTGAATAATATAACAAAAACAATAGGCATCATTTTATGGACAAGTCAGTATTATTTGGAAAGGGTCGGAGGATACATTTAAAAAAAGTTAATTCGCATGACAAGAAAACTCTTGGTTAAAGTAAATAAGAAGAGAATTTTTTGAGGGCTGATAGTCATCACCCAAAACATACCCTGAATGATTTACCAAGATTACAATATCTTAGACAAAAAGAAATTATTCTTAAGAATCAGATTTAGAACAGTAAGAACAAAGATTAAAGAATAACTAAAGGCAATGTTTTTTTTACATGTTGGATAAAGTGAAGAGGGATTTAGATCACCTGTCAAGTCTTTATCACTACCTCTTCCCCGTTTGGAAGATTCACTCTATTTGTCCCGTTTATTATTATCATTGACAGTGAAAGAAAGTTCCAAATTTTGGATTGTCCCCAGAAAAGTAATAGAAGGGGGATCTTCCAATGGGGACACTGGTTATGGTGACCTGGGGTGGTTAAAACCCTCCCTTACTCTAACCAAAATGAAAAAACAAAAATGTTGCCTATACTGTAGTTTTACTTTAGGATAAAGATTAAAGGAGTTTTCAAGGGTGCAAAGTTGAGCGATAGGTCAGAATTATTAGGAAGGAGAAAGTCAAAGGTTACTGGATTCCTAACCATACACTGAACAGAGGAATGAAATACAAAAAAGTTTAAACCTTAGGGTTTTATAAAGTAACATAAAACTGTGTGGGTTGGTAGGAGAAAGACCAAAGTTGATATATGAAAGGGGCAAATTGTTGAAAATACTTTGGTATAAAAAATGTGTTTGTTTTAGAGACAAAAAAGACCCATGTGTTAGAAAAGGGACATCTAAATGTTAGAATGTGATTATTGTAAATACATCAAAGAAGGAAATTAAATTGTACGGAGAAAGCGTTTAACTCATGAGGCTAATTGCTCTACAGAGTCTGTAACATACTATACTGGGTGTGAACTATGTAATGCTTTTTATATTGGTAAGACCATCATCAGACCATTAAAAAAAGGTTATATGAACAGTAATATCTTATATTGTCTAGGATGGCATTTTAATTTACAATACAATGAGACCAGAAAGGATCTGTTTGTTTAGGTTCTGGATTTGAGAGGGAGTAATTATGACAAGGATTTGTTATATTTAGAACCCAGATGGATATACGCTATATTACTAAAAGTATTGGCAGGCCTGTTATTACACACGCATGAGCTTTAATGGTATCCCAGTCTTAGTCTATAGGGTTCAATATTGAGTTGGCCCACCCTTTACAGCTATAACAGCTTCAACTCTTCTGGGAAGGCTGTCCACAAGGTTTAGGAGTGTCTATGGGAATGTTTGACCATTCTTCCAGAATCACATTCATAGGCATGCGCAGGGGGTGTGTCAGGTGTGCCTGGGCACACCCAAATCACCCTGTGCACCGCAGATTCTCCTTGCTGATGTTTCACCAAAGTCAACCAACAGGGTTCTTTTAAAAAATTGTAAAAAATAAAATAATAAAAGTAAAAAACTACTGACACTGTCCACTTCCCTACTAACACCAAACTCTGCCGCACTGACAAATCCGCTGCTCTACTGACACCGTCCAAATTTTAATACATTTAGGGTGCACACCCTAATGCAATAGGCTGCGCACAACTATGATCACATTTGTAAGGTCAGGCACTGATGTTGGATGAGAAGGCCTGGCTCGCAGTCTCCGCTCTAGTTCGTCACAAAGGTGTTCTATTTGGTTGAGGTCAGGGCTCTGATTCGTAATTGAAGCATTGTAAACTGTGTTTACTATGCTTCAGTTTGTGAATGAACACGAAGCCGCTTAGCACAGAGCACTTTCCATTCGTTCACTGGGCTGTGCAGCTGAGGCTTCAGAGAAAGGCATGTGTGTTTGAGCTTTGGGGAGCACACCCTAATCCAATAGGCTGCGCACACCTATGCTTGCACATGATTGGATGATGGAAGTCAACAGAGCTTCTGCTCATTTACCAAGCTCTGGAGCAACTGCACTTTGCAAAGTGCACAGTGTATTTGCCTTTAGTAAACCAACTCAATAGTGTCGGTGTATGGGAAATTGCAGTAGTAAAAGGATATAGAAATTTTGATAAACTGCCAAGCAAGAGATTAGGGTCAGTTTGAAAATTGTACTTTAATTCTGATTCCTTGCTCTTTGGTACAATCTTTTTTATCCTTATTTTATTTGGTGGTCACTTTTATGTCAGAAGTTATTTTTAGATGTTGTTCCATCTATAGCTTTTTTTTTGCAAGGTTTTCCTAAAAAAGGGGCTTTTGTTCTTTGGGAGGAGGGGTATTTTGGGTCGTATTGTTTGTTTCTTTATGTTGATGGAACCTTTATTTTAGGAAAAACTGCTCCTTTTTTTGCTGCATTTTTTCTCTTTAAAAAAGCGTTTTTTTGCTTTTGAGGTAGTATTTTGGGGTTTCCATGTTAATAAAGGCTTTTTTAAGTGTGGGGTGTGCAAAGTGTAGCATTGTCTTGTTATTGACCAGCTGTTCTTGGAGCTGCCTTTTATTTGCAGAATGCCATTGCATCATTTGAAGCAACAAAAAAAAAAAAAACAGTGAGTGTGCACCTAAACCATGTCACAGTATATCACATTGGGTGTGCAAGGTTCACTGTATAAAGTACAGTACTGTGTTAAGTCATGGGAAGAGCTTGGGTTTGGCTCCAGGTCATAGGCATGCGCAGGGGGTGTTCCAGGTGTGCCTGGGCACACCCTAATCACTATGTGTGGTGCCGATCCCCCTTGCTTCCTCTTATCCCCTGCTGCTGCAGGGGATGTTTCAGGATGGAGAGTGGGGGAAGGGGTTAGTAAATATGTCATTCACCAGTGCCTTCCTTTTCTAAATGAACACACTCACTCACTGTGTTCATTCATAACTGAAGCATAGTAAACTGTATTTACTGTGCTTCGGTTTGTGAATGAACAGGAAACCACTCCCCTTTCATTCACTACCCCTTACAGCTGAGGCTACAGAGAAAGGCATGTGTGTTTGAGCTTTGGGGTGCCCACCCTAATGCAATAGGCTGCGCACACCTATGCTCCGGGTTTGTTCTGAACCCATGTTTGGCTGAATGCAGACAGCAGCTGTGAATGCCAAGCCAATGAGCTTTGGACAGGGGATCCCCCATCCCGCAGCTTCACATACACAAAGGGGTGCAGATGCTTATGGCATCATTGACTATGACCACATGGCCATGTTAGGGCATTGTCATTATGGCAATTTTATTGACCCAATATGGCCATGGTAGGTCAATGGTGTCACAAGCCTCCCCACTCGTTTGTCCTTATTTTACATATTGTAGTTTTGGTAAAGCTAAAGGAAATTGTACAGAGATTGTACAATCAGATTAGGGCCAGCCTAAGCAACAGCTTACAATGCCAATCTGCAGGTAACAAAACTAGCAAAATAGCATAAAGTATATTTGAAAGATAAATCCATAATTCTGTCCCATTATAAAACACCGGTTCTGCCTCATTTTGAATATGCAGTGATGTTTTGGTCACCAATTCTGTAGCAGCGACTGCTCTTAACTCTCAAGAAGACAGCTGCTCAGGACGGTATCTGGCGGCAGCAAGAAGGCACAGCAGGGAGGATTTTTAGCAGAAACAGCAGCCTGCAGGTAATGGGATACACACCGTTACACATAACTAATGTGTATGGTGCTGTATCCCAAAAATAAGAAAACACAGCTTTAAACCAAGACCTGTACTGTCAGAAAAGTAAAAGTGTGGAACTTTCTCCTCCAGGAATTGGTATTAGCTGCAAGTGTTGATAAATTAAAAAAAACTTTTAGATATCTTCCTCAGTCAACATAATATACAGTGTTTCTAGGTAATACTGGGCAAATCAAAGAAATCTATACCAATAAAAGTGTAAAAAAAGCCATCAAGCAGCCAGCACAACAATTCGACAAAATTGCAATAAACGTTGTTAATAAACTGCTCAGCACTAATTTGTTCCCACTTGAAAAGTGTGACCACTTAAAAGTGCATAGAGTGCAAAAATATACAGTATGAAATGTATATAAACAGAACATATAATATGCAACCAACTTGTGCAATGTTATAGTGAAAAATGTCCATATGTTCTGGTGCTTCAGATAAAATTCTTTAACCTCCTTGCCGGTATTCCCGAGTGTGGCTCGGGGTGAGTTTTCACTGCAAATAGCGGTAACCCCGAGCCACACTCGGGATCGTATCGCTGGATCCAGACTGGGTTACTCACCTTGTTCCCTGGATCCAGCAATGTCCCCCGCTGTGTCTGCGGGCGCTGTCCTCCGCCCAATGCCTCTGTGTGCCAGGCTCCGTTCCCTGCGAGCGTCGTGTCGCACGGGGGCGGAGCCTGGCGGGAAATTCAAAAAGTGAAACACACAGCACATACAGTACACTGTAATCTGTAAGATTACATTATTGTATGAAATCATTTCACATCCCCTTTGTCCCTAGTGCTTTGCCCAGAGCCCTGCATGCACTTTTATATTATATATGTCATTCTTTCTGCCTGGAAACTTGAGAATGTCTATGGCACAAAAAAGCGTCCCTTTACGTCAAAAGCGTTTTTTGATCAGCTAGAAAACAGCGATAGTAAATAAGAATCATTTGCAGAATTGAGTGATACTGATTTTTGGGGAAATTTATAATCAGACACTGAAAGTGATCACAGCGACAATTCTGCAACTGAGCAAATTTCAGTGTTTTTGAATTGATTACATTATTGAATACATTTTATCATTATATTATCATCTTTGATAACTATTTATAGTTATTTATTATATTATAATTTTTTTTTTCATATATATTATAATTCATGATTTTGTGTTTCAAACTTTATCATACCCGGGATGTATAAGTGATTTAAGTGAGTTATTCCTACGAATTAATGCCTACAATATAAAACACCAAATTTCCATGCAAAATAATGGTACCGCTTTCAGCACCAAAAATCTGAAATAATCATCCCGCCAGGGAGGTTAAATTCCCACTGAATATCACCATGTGCGTAAAAGAGAAAGCCACCACCTACAATTGTGAGGCTTACCAGAAACAATGGACACAGACGAGCATACACCCACTGGGTCAAGTTAGGCAAAAAGTCTGTATCCAAAAGTTATTTAGCATTCACCCGTGATTGTGATCCGCCATCAAATAAAATGGATTCTTTCCAGATCAAGTGGACACAGTCTAGCGTACGCCAGCTGGGTCAATGTATGCAAAGGTTGTAATACATTGATTAGGCTTTCCAGCGTTCAAGGGTCCGATCAGATTAAACTCCAACAATCCAGTATAACCCAGAAAAGTAAAAAATACATTACATAATGTAAAATTGTACCAAATGTAATAAGTTTAAAAAGAGAACAACTCACATTTCCAGAATTATCAAAGAGCTTGTATAAATGACCTGGAGCAGCAACGACATCTGAGCAGCACAAACCGACGCGTTTCAACCACTGATGACCTAGTGGTCAAAACGCGTTGGCTCGTGCTGCTAGTGGCCTACAACAATACAAGGCCATCCAGGGACCATCATCTATATGCTTTAACTGCCCCAATCCCAAGCAGACCTCCAATTTCTGCTCATTTGCTTACATAGATGGGGAGTCTGAGACCCTGCACACTACATGCTCCTGATTTGCATTCCCCCTGACCCCTCTTTACACCTGGGGTACACTTACTTGCAGGCCCCACCATCCGTGGTTAAACTTAGAACTCCAAAGTTAGTTTGAATGCTTGGGGCACATGTGACATGCTTGACACAACTTGAGGCGTCCTAAAGCACCACCAGGAGGGTAATCCTCATTCCAGCTAGGCACCACCAGTTTTTCAACTCTTAATACATTGTGATACATTCCCCTGGTATTGCCTGTACATAATAAATTATATTTTCTGCTCTGCACATTACTCTTTGCTCTCCATTAACTTGGCTTTGCATCCAGCTTCATAAAGGCACATACATCTTGTGTTTATAGTGAGTAAAGAGGCATTGCAGAAACGTTTCTGAACTTTATTGAATAATGCTAAAACGGCTCACAGACATTAAAGCGGTAGTAAACCCATCCATTTAACAGTTTAAAAATCAGTTACATTTCTGGCACGTGTAACACTCCCATTGGTTGTGCTCTAAACCAAACTGTCAAACCATCCAATATCTGGTGTCATAGCTGATCACATGTGCAGCATCATGGCAGTTTTAGATTAAAAAGAGGCCAAAATGGCGGCTTCCTTGGCTGAAAATGATAAGAGGGTTTACTACCACTTTAAGTTCTGGTGTCCTTTACAGTACATATGATTGGCAATAAAAGTTCCCTAAAATAGCTGGTAACAGATTCAGTCTGTGGCACAGTTAACTTATAGTGTGGTACAGTTCATATGCAATGGAGTGCTGTGGTGCTTGCTCTGCTGGAAGACACTTCCAGGACATAGGAGAACCACATGGCTCTATCTGCTAATATACATAGTGACTGTCCCTTTCATCTCTCTTGCAGGATTCCCTATAAAAGGGTGGGCTTGTGATATATATATATCATGGCCATGCCAAAATGGCCACCCAAATCTAATGCCATTTCAGTGCTGATCACAGGCACTGGCTTCCCCAAGATGACTACCTGAAGTCCATAACAGTGGAGCTCTTAGTCCTTAAAGTGTAAGTTTAACTTTACAGAAAATCTTTAAGGTGAACTTACACTGGACCCCCTTCCCTTTACAATGGGTCCTGCTAACCTGGAGCACGCTCTGACCATTCGTATCGCCGCTGTACCGGTCCGGGGATTCAAATCCCCCTCGGCTTTCTCTTCTCTTTGCCCGTGGTGACAAAACGGGCTACGTGAGAATGCTCCTAAACGTACCCTCTTACAAGGTATGTTTTGGAGATTATGCTGCGGGGGATTTCTAAGTGAGGGAGTGACCCGATGTGTTCTAGCGGGTGATCGTCACAATCCAGGTCAGCGGGGACTGGGGGGGGGGGGGGGGTGAGGAGCGGGTCTTGTGTAAGTTCACATTACAGATTTTTCTGTAAAGGTGAACTTACCCTTTAATGAGTTCCTGCCAACCTGAAGATGCAGCACAGTTTTCCAAGTTGGCAAACACAATGCAGCATTACACCTGCCTACATGCTGACCAGCTTTACACTGGTAAAACATATGATACAGCTGGAGATTTTAT
>BLSH010448620.1:287065-314635 GCA_018402905.1 Glandirana rugosa | reverse complement strand
CTTTGAAAGGGGTCGCGCCACCCTGAGAAAAAAGTAAAAGCCCACGCGTCATTAGTGAACAGTAAACGCTGTTCATGTACATCAAGACCAGAGAAGATAGTTAGGCCGCCCGTCTGGTCTTGATGTACGTGAACAGCGTTTACTGTCCAGTAATGACGTCGCCCGTGGGCTTCTACTTCTTTCTCAGGGTGGCGCGACCCATTGTTACTGGTCCTGGGGCTGGCTACTGGGGCTGGCGGCTGGCTACTGGTCCTGGTCCTGGGGCTGGGGCTGGCTACTGGGGCTGACGGCTGGCTACTGGTCCTGGCTACTGGGGCTGGCTACTGGTCCTGGGGCTGGCTACTGGTGCTGGGGTCACTGAACAATCCCAGTCAGAGGAATCCCTGCCCTACAATTTCTGGAGGGGGGGCGCCATCAGGGGGGACCGCCATAAAGAACATAAAGAAACTTTACCCAGCGCGGTGGGACTCTTTCTTCATCTTCGGGTGCCCGCTGCAGTAATGACCTGTCATTTGCGACAAGTGCATGTAGTTCTGGTCTGCCCGCCGGATTGATAGAAGAGACCAGAACTACATGTACTTGTCGCAAATGACAAGTGATTACTGCGCACCCGAAAATGAAAAAAGAGTCCCACCGCGCTGGGGAAAGTTTCTTTATGTTTTATGTTTTGTAAATATTTTATTATATCTTTTCATGTGACAACACTGAAGCACTTTGCTACGATGTAAAGTAGTGAGTGTACAGCCTGTATAACAGTGTAAATTTGCTGTCCCCTCAAAATAACTCAACACACAGCCATTAATGTCTAAACTGCTGGCAACAAAAGTGAGTACACCCCTAAGTGAAAATGTCCAAAATGGGCCAAGTGTCAATATTTTGTGTGGCCGCCATTATTTTCCAGCACTACCTTAACCCTCTTGGGCATGGAGTTCACCAGAGCTTCACAGGTTGCCACTGGAGTCCTCTTCTACTCCTCCATGATGACATCACGGAGCTTGTGGATGTTAGAAACCTTGCGCTCCTCCACCTTCCATCTGAGTATCCCCCCCCCCCAGATGCTCAATAGGGTTTAGGTCTGAAGACATGTTTGGCCAGTCCATCACCTTTACCCTCAAGTTCTTTAGCAAGGCAGTGGTCGTCTTGGAGGTTTGTTTGGGGTCCTTATCATGTTGGAATACTGCCCTGCGGCCCAGTCTCTGAAGGGAGGGGATCATGCTCTGCTTCAGTATGTCACAGTACATGTTGGCATTCATGGTTCCCTCAATGAACTGTAGCTCCCCAGTGCCGGCAGCACTCATGCAGCCCCAGACCATGACACTCCCACCACCATGCTTGACTGTAGGCAAGACACACTTGTCTTTGTACGCCTCACTTGGTTGCCGCCATACAAGCTTGACACCATCTGAACCAAATAAGTTTATATTGGTCTCATCAGACAACAGGACATGGTTCCAGTAATCCATATCCTTAGTCTGCTTGTCTTCAACAAACTGTTTGCGGGCTTTCTTGTGCATCATCTTTAGAAGAGGCTTCCTTCTAGGACGACAGCCATGCAGATCAATTTGATGCAATGTGTGTTGTATGGTCTGAGCACTGACAGGCTGACCCCTCACTCCTTCAACCTCTGCAGCAATGCTGGCAACACTCATACGTCTATTTCCCAAAGACAACCTCTGGATATGATGCTGAGCATGTGCACTCAACTTCTTTGGTCGACCATGGTGAGGCCTGTTCTGAGTGGAACCTGTCCTGTTAAACTGCTGTGTGGTCTTGGCCACCATGCTGCAGCTCAGTTTCAGGGTCTTGGCCATCTTCTTATAGCCTAGGCCATCTTTATGTAGAGCAACAAATCTTTTTTTCAGATCCTCAGAGAGTTATTTGCCATAAGGTGCCATGTTGAACTTCTAGTGACCAGTATGAGAGAGTGAGAGTCATAACACCATATTTTACACACCTGCTCCCCATTAACACCTGAGGCCTTGTAACACTAATAAGTCACATGACACCGGGGAGGGAAAATTGCCAATTGGGCCCAATTTGGACATTTTTACTTAGGGGTGCACTCACTTTTCTTGCCAGTGGTTTAGACATTAATGGCTGTGTGTTGAGTTATTTTGAGGGAACAGCAAATTTATACTGTTATACAAGCTGTACACTCAATACTTTACATTGTAGCAAAGAAAAGATAGAATAACATATTTACAAAAATGTGATGGGTGTACTCACTTTTGTGAGATACCGTATACCAGTGAGAAAGACATTTAAATTCCAACATAAGGCATGTATGTCACCTAGATGACAAGCATTGAATAATAATGTAATGCCTACGGATAAATCCTGCCATTGCTGATCTGTTTTTGCTGGTGCATATTCTGGGACTTTATCCTCCAGGCTTTATTCTGTTCCCCTTGTCCTTGTTTTACTACTTTGAGTCACTGACCCAGAATAAGAATGCTTATAACAGGTGTCCTTACAGTCCTGGGTGACTTACAGTCCTGAATGACTGCCCTTTCCTCAATGTTCTTTCAAAGGGTCCCTGATCAAGATAAGCATTGTTTTAGCAAATTATTTTGGATTGTTGTAAGTTGAACTTTAAGATCAAACTAACCATTTTCCTGAATCTTCTAAACCTAGCCCTAAAACTTGACCTAACCCCATAACTCTACTACACAACATAATAATTATCAGTACACTACACTGATGAAAAATGCACCAAATTATACTAAATAAATAACAGAAGAGAATGTGCCAAATCCTCTGTTGCTAAAACTCTGGTGGCTAAGTTATGGCACTGAAAACTACTGATCCAAATAATTTCATACCACATTTCAGGATGCTGAAGTCCAACTGGTTGCATATTACTGTTTCATAGCTCATCACAACTTTTTATGATATTCTCTAGAGTCTAGCTAACAGTTGTTCTGTTATTCTTTTGTGTTATTATACAGAAATATATCTTTTTTTTTAACTCAGGGAGAAATTGGAAGAGAGATGTACATAATCAAGCAAGGCGCGGTGCAGGTTCTAGGTGGACCTGATGACAAGAAAGTCCTGGTTACACTGAAAGCTGGAGCTGTGTTTGGAGAAATCAGGTTTAGTTCCATTCTATGGTATACACTTTATAGATTTTAGAAATATAATTACTCCACGTGATACATTGCAACTCATCCCTTGAAGGACAGATGTTAATATTTCAGCTTTTTCTGGGTGTGAGACTATAATTTTGTTTTTTTATGGCCACAGCAAGTGAGTGAGACAGGGATTTCTGATGAAGATATCTTGTCAACAGAGCCCATGAGCTGTCAATATAGTTCAACTTGACAAAATGTACATGTCTGTTGCTTTAAAAGAGTTAGGTATGGAAGCAATCTTAATGGCACAGCTTAGCTTTGTTAGTATCATTCCAGATTCTCAATAAAGATCTTAGTAGCATGGAACATTGGGTAGTATAAGATGTTATACTATTACTGATTGGCAATGCCTCTTGATTAAATCACATCTTCAGCCAGTTCCCAGAGGCAGCCATGAGAAGGATCTGGGGATGTGGTTGTCTGCTCTTTATTATTTGTGTGTAATTATATATGAACAATTCAGATGCAAATAAACCTAGACTTTTCTTTTTATGGGACTCTCAAATGTAATGCCTTGTTTGAGTGTTGAGAAGTGGCATAATTTAAAGTCTCCCAATACACATGCATATCATGTAGAAGCCCCCTCTTCAGTTACTGGTGCTTGAAGAAGGGCAAAGATTGGTGTTAGTAGGGCAGTGGACTGCGTCAGTAGGGCAAAGATTGGTGTCAGTAGGGCAGTGGACTGTGTCAGTAGGGCAACGATTGGTGTTAGTAGGGCAGTGGACTGTGTCAGTAGGGCAAAGATTGGTGTTAGTAGGGCAGTGGACTGTGTCAGTAGGGCAAAGATTGGTGTTAGTAGGGCAGTGGACTGTGTCAGTAGGGCAAAGATTGGTGTTAGTAGGGCAGTGGACTGTGTCATTAGGGCAAAGATTGGTTTCAGTAGGGCAGTGGACTGTGTCATTAGGGCAAAGATTGGTGTCAGTAGGGCAGTGGACTGTGTCAGTAGGGCAAAGATTGGTGTCAGTAGGGCAGTGGACTGTGTCAGTAGGGCAAAGATTGGTGTCAGTAGGGCAGTGGACTGTGTCAGTAGGGCAAAGATTGGTTTCAGTAGAGCAGTGGACTGTCAGTAGGGCAAGGATTGGTGTGAGTAGGGCAGTGGACTGTGTCAGTAGGGCAAAGATTGGTGTTAGTAGGGCAGTGGACTGTGTCAGTAGTTTATATTTATATTATTTTATTTTTTACAATATTATTTTTTAGATTATTTTTTTACATTTTTTTAGGAGCCCCATTAGGGGGCTTTTGTGAAATGTCAGGTGCCCAAAGAGGAGGAATCTGCTCCACACAGGATGATTAGGGTGTGCCCAGGCACACCTGGTACACCCTGTGTGCACATCTATGGGTAATAGGGAACTCTGGTAGGCCAGGTGCCAGTCGGATTAATTAGAATGGCTAGTGGTAGTCTCCTGTCCCACACTTTTTAAACACATTTGATGTTAACTATAAACTTGAATCTATTCCAGCCTGCTATCTGCTGGAGGAGGAAATAGGCGAACGGCAAATGTGGTGGCACATGGATTTGCTAACCTCTTCATTTTAGATAAGAAGAATCTTAATGAAATCCTGATCCACTATCCAGAGTCGAACAAGCTGCTGACAAAGAAAGCCAAGTACGATTTTAATTGTTTACTATAAATAATAGGAAAACCCTCATACTCTCCATGAATGGCTCATTATCATGCTCTAGGTCTGGAGGTCCTCATTAAAATAATACCTGTCTAAACTAAATGTTACTGCAATTTCCAAAGGTATTGCTGTTCAGTGAAAATAAAAGCTTGACATGCATATAGGGAGTGCATGCCATCTGCTCAGAGCTTAAACACTAGTACATTTTTGAATGAACACTCATACAAAAATTCTCATCTGTATATTTGATCTGATGACCATTGTCTTTCAAAAGTACTTTACAAAATTGTTTGCTTTTAACATTTGATTTTGGAGTGAATGGATTTTCCCAAACTAAAAACACATTCACTGATAGAAATTAATTTGTTTAAGGAAAATTTTCCATCCAGGCCCTTCAAATCTTCTTATCACTGTGGTCTAAAATGACCATCAATTTGACTCCACTATCAATTAGAAACTCAAACGAACATTCTTAGAATTAAGATTTTCTAACAAAATTCTGCTAGTATATGGCCAGTTTTAAGGCCCGTACACAGACACGGTACAAATACAATTATCCTCCGAAAACTGTCGTACGGCAGCCTGTCGTAGAATAATCCAACCGTTAGTTCGCTCCATTCGACAGCCGATTTTCAATTATCGTCCAACAGAAGTTGTATGAGCAAACTAGAAAACTTTTGTCTGCCGACAAGTCGTCGTCCGATTTTTGGCTCGTCTGTACAGAAGTTGGACAAACAAAAGTTGTTGGAACATGTTTGAAACAAATGAAGTGTTCGGTCGTGTAAACCTGCGTCCGTAATTCACAATTCACATTCACCCGAACTTCCTCTTTGTACGCTCATAACACGTCACTACATTCGGCTTTGTTGAACGATAATTTGACTACCATCAGTACACTAGACAAAATCATGGACAGGCAATTTTGAGAAAAGTTGGACGTGCGGTCGTACAACAATCGCATCATGTGTGCGAGGCTTTAGGATTTTATCAAATACTTGCTGCAGCATAGCCGTTCACTTCATTCCATTCCATTGATCATCTGATTATCTGAGAACCCCTTTTGGTAGCCTGTTTGTGATGCAGGAGTGGAATTTTCAAACACACCTTCTCCAGGCACCTGAATATCTCTCCTACACAGAAAGCCTCACGTAAAATGTCAGAACAAAGACATTTCTCAGAGCTGCTTGACAGTTTAAACCCTGCTTTGGAGGTTTGCATGTAATTGGTGCTTTACAAAATGGGGACAGAGATAGTTACATGCACCAGGCATAATGCCAATGACTATAGAGTTGATCACAGATTGTACAGAATTTAGGTTAAGGCTGTTTGAGTGAACTATCCTTCCGGGACAGCATTATTAGGTCAACAATAGCATTCACTTGTTGGAAGTCAATGGGTGTCATAGTGTGTCTGCTTTTGTGGTGAGAGCCATGACTAAAGCCTCGTACACATGGTTTGATTGTCGTACGACCACACTTCTGATTTTTGTCAAAAGCGTGTGTCCATGATTTTGTAAGGCATTCTGACTCTCCGAAAATTTTTGTTTGAACTGAACCCAACGTCAGAAGTGACATAATGTTTTGAATATTTTTTGCATCTTTCTGAGCATGCATATTCACGGTCGCACGATTTTTTTCATACGAAAACCATACTAACAGAACGGAAATCGGACATTGTGTTGTCATACGAAAAAAAAATTCTAGCCTGCACTTCCAGCTTTTGTCTGTTGAAAAATCTAAATCCGCTGTCGAAAGGAGCATTCTAAAGGTAAGAATTTCGGACGACAGGCCGTCAAATGAAAATTCCCGTCCGAAAACCGGATCGTGTGTACGAGGCTTTACTCTGGAGGAATACTAGCCAAATGTAGCACCTATTTTTTTTTTAAACCTTTACATACTGTATGTGTGATTGTTAAGGACATGGAGCTAATGTACAGTTAGTGCATTTTTGAGAAAATAATGTTTTATGGAAATTGCATAGAGATTATATTATAGGGTCAGTTTACACCCCAAATAACACATAACAGTGCTCTTCTTTAAAGATGGCTAGATGTATCTATTACTCTAGCATCCAATGTCAAAATCCTCATTCATCAACATGCTTAAGAAAATTTTAAATGAAACCTTTCTGTTTTATTATATGCCTTATTTTGGACACAGTGATGTCATCATTGGGTCTCCGTGTTCGCCATGCAATGTAGGCAGATCATGGCTTATGGTAGAGGCTGCTAGAGTGCTGTACTCCTCTTAAAGAGGAACTGCAGTCTGCTCACATAATTTGTAATAAAACATCTTTGCCATTCTGAAGCTTCCCTCCAACCACTTTGCATATTATTTTATATATACTGTGATTCTGTACTTGCCAAATATGCTACAGAAATCTCCCTCCACTAAGTCTGGCAGTAGACATTTTAACTGTGGGCAGCTGAAGCTGCTGCCTGTTCACTACCTGGATTTACACAGACACACAGAGGCACACCTCCAGCTCTGCAGCCCTGCAGCTCTCATTGGCCCTCTTATGCCTCATCCCCCCTCCCTTGCTGGCAAACTCTCAAGAGAGTAAGAGAGGGAGCTGTGCATGATGTCATAGGCCTAGGATAATGACCAGACAAGAAACAGGAAGTGGGCGGTATAAGGTATTTACTGGCAGAAAAAAATGTTTTACTATCCAAAGTTAAAACAACAAGGGCAGAATATCTAATAGATGGAAAGTTGAACAAATGACTGAATGTCCGCTTTAAGAATCCTCAGCCCTGATGCAATGTGGAATGGCTCTTGGGAGTAGTTAAACAAATATCAAAATGCCTTGGTGGGTGGTTGTCAGACTGGAGGAGCAGGAGTTCCTGGTCAGACTGCATTTGCATGCAGATCACCCTAGGTAAGGTTCAGATGTGATACTGAGATACTAACGTGTGATACTAGGGGCAATTTGGCCATTTGGGAACTTTTTTTGCTTACCATCTTGTAATCCAGGTGGGGCATATAGGGCAGACCCACTACAGGCTGCCTGGGGTCTCTCACTCACAGGAAGCCTATTGTACTGCAGTGTAGGTGAAACCCACCTGCTTTGACTTTTGAATGTGATTGGTGATACATCAGTCAGAAAAAAAGGAAACTACAATAGAGTCTTTAGGAAGAGACATTTGCATCATACCTGGGAGGCATGCTGTGAATTCTGTCTGCAGTGTATTACAGCCAACTAAAGTTATAGATAACCGAGTGGAGTTTTTGACTTTATTGCTGCATTGTTTTAATGATTAGCAGTTCATTGATTGATTTTATTTGTTACCTCCAGCTGTTTATTCAAATAGAGCCCTCTTCTCCTAATGTCATAAGCACACAAAACACTGTTTCCTGATCCATGTGTATTATTATTTATCTCTACATTTTCAGATGTGTAGTAATTATATTAGTTCAATCTGCAGGGGAGCTTTGGTTGAATAACATCAAGTTAGGTATAATTATTTGGAAAAGCTTTTTGTGCATTATCCATAGGAAAAACATGTATAAGTAAATTGTCTGCTGATGACTTAAACCTTTCATTGCTTATCTGCTATCAATATAAAATTTATGTAATTTTACACAGTAATAAAACTACTATTACCAAGTTTATTAAAAGGATGCACCCCTGTGGCAGTCAGCGTGTGATTTTATATTTCAGATCACAGGAAGATTAGAGCAATCCATTATTTGCTTGTATCATTTTTATTACCCTAACTTTACATTGTATAGCTGTATATGCAAAACAATTAGAATACATGATGTACAGTAGGCAAAATTTTAAAGTAATTAAAAGTAATTATGAAATCAGTAAACAATTACTGAAATCAAATGATAAACAGGTCCGATGCAAATTCACGTTTACTTTATTAAATGCTGCATACAGTTCACTGATATTGTCTTAAAAGAGGATTGCTAGCCTGTGGATAATCATTTTTTTAAATATTTTTAACAAGCAATAAATAAACATTAAAATAAGCACATACTAAACTATGTTTCTGCAGCCACTGTGGAGTTATTCACCCTCAAGCTTCTAAGTGAAGTAATTCATCCCTAAGCTTCTAAAGCCTGCCATAGATGACACAATTTTCTTTCCTGCAACCAGAGGTTGCAGGAAAGAGAATTGCTTAATTCCCACATCAACACAGTCAGTGTTGCCCATTTGAAAGAGGCCTAATTCATGACCTATTTCATACCTATTATTCCTAGCACCAGGTGTTTGTTTTCTATATTTACTTATAGACCTTCCCAGGGCCAGAATTAATATTGAGCAGAATTAAGTTCGGACCTCCACAACAGTTCCAGTTGGCCCCTTGGGAAACATGAAGTGTTACTAAACCCGGGACCCTGCATTCACTATATCTGGTCTCCCACAGTACATAAAACATGGAAATGCAGTAATTTAGGTAAATATAAACTGATAAATGCCTTTTCTCATCAGCAGTATATAGCAGTCTTGTGACTTCTATCAGTGTCTGGTTAAAGCTTGTAGGAGGAGTTTTCATACTGCACTGGCTGTCCTATCAGGATGCAGGATCCTGATCCTGTCCCCTCTGTCTAGACAGTGCTGATTGGCCCTGTGTGGATCACATGCACTCTCCCAAGAAAAAAAAACAACCTCTCTAGCAATACACTCAAGCCTGAGCATGTGCAGCCTGACTCCATTTACTCTGTCTTATCCAAACATGTTTTGGGGGCAATGCACCAAGGCGGGGATCTGTGTGCATACAGGATCAAAAAGCTTTTTTACATAATTCAGAATATTGACCCCTTAGGTTCCATAGCGAGTATAACAAGCATGCTTTACTGCATATACAGACTGATTTTACTAGTGTGGGTTTAGTAACATTTTAGTTGTCCATCCCTAAGAAAATATTGTCTTATGGTACATTCACAGCAGGTACAGTTGGTAGCGCAGTCCCACCGTAGCCCCACAACAGGACAGGGCAAAATGCCTGGTCTCCTACCTGGTCGGTTCACACCATCACGTTCCAGTAGTGTGTGCTGCAATAAAGTATGACAAGCCATACTTTTTCCAGCGTAGCACAGTGTGAGGCAGTTCACCACCTTGAACTATGTGGCAACCAATAGAACTTATTAAAGTGGATGTAAAACCTCACATATAGCCAGTGAAGTGAACAGCCTCGGATGATACACAGAGATGAAACAAATCTCCCTACTTAAGTTTTACTTGTATATCTGCTGTCTTTAGCTGTATATATCCTTTAGAAAGTGCACATTGTGTTACAGATTTTTCTCTTTACATCCACTTTGTTGAAATGTCACTGTGTGACATGTCAATAGAGTTTGTTTTTAAAAAAATGTGCACAGTGTGGTGCACCATGAACGGCACATTGGCACTGCTGTCATCCCACTGCACCTCACTGTACACCAAACACTATATTCCCCACGCACACATTCCTGAAGATGGTTATTTGTGAATGATGGATGCTGCAATGACCACAGGCCGTAAATGATCTAAGTGAAGAACACCAAGAATTCCTTTAAAAAGGGTCCAAAGCATTATTATCGTGATCACATGGTACACAGAAGGCAAAGTTTCGGGGCCTTGCAGGGCCCCTTAGTCAGGCAAGTGACAAACTTTGTCATTTGCCTGACAAAAGGGCCCTGCCTGGCTCTGAAACGTTGCCTTCTGTGTACCATGTGACCAAGATAATAAAGCTTTGGACCCTTTTTGAGGAATCCTTGGTGTGCTGATGACAGTTCTCCATTGTATACCAGTTGCTGCATTGTAACACAGCGGCTGGTGTGAATGTTCCCTTAGTCAGCTGTCCCTGAAATTCCCCTCTTTATCCCTGCCCTGGGAAAGTCTTCGAATTTTGTATTTCCTTCACTTAGAGTCTCGGTTACAATGGTTACTGGACAAATCAAGACTTTGAATCTCCTCAGCAGAAACCCAAGCAACAATACAAATCTGACAGAGGTTCTAACCTTTCCCTACTCTATGGAAAATAAAGACAGAATGGTTGACAATATATATTGTACATCAGTAGCAAGTAACTGACATTACATATTTTAAATCCAAAGCAGAACACATGCCAGCTACAAAGAGAGCATTGTATCACTGCAGGATTTTAATGATTGCCCTTGGCAAGCTACAAGAAAAAGGGGATGTTGTAATTTCTATCTGTTTTTTAATCTGTCTCTGACCTTTTGGGTAAATTTACCTTCACTTCCTTTACCAGACACAACAGGAAGTACGAGGAAGTCTTATCAAATCCATTGGAAATGACCTCTTAGACAGCTGTCATTAGAATCCCATTGGACGATTTCCCTTTACCTCCTTTTCTGGTGGCAACTGTAAAATCATGGATTTCCAATCACTTTAAGTCCTGAGGACAGTGGCAACCAGAAAACATAGAGAGTGTGAATCTACCACAGCAAAAAAGGTTCTAACCTCTTTAAAGCGGAGGTCCGGGCTAAAAAAAAAAATTAAAAGTCAGCAGCTACACATACAGTAGCTGCTGACTTTTAATATTAGGACACTTACCTGTCCTGGACTCCAGCGATGTCGGCACCCGCCGCCGATCTTCGGATCGGGGGACGGGTGCAGCCGCTTCCATCGCGGGTAAGGGAACCCGGACGTGTAAGCAGTACAGCTTCACGCCGGGCACCTTACCGCGCATGCGCGAGCTCTGCCACGCTCTGCTACTGGCCAGGCGGCCAGTAGCAGAGCGAGCAGGGAGGAGGGAGCCGGGCTTCTGATGTCAGCGGCCGCGTCCGCCGGCCAGAACTCCCGGAAGTGTGGAAAAGGACACCTGTCTAAAGACAGGTGTCCTCTTCCCCCTCCCCCCCGAAAGGTGCCAAATGTGACACCTGAGGGGGGGAGGAATCGAACCAGCGAAAGTTCCACTTTAGGGTGGAACTCCGCTTTAAGGTCACTTAGCTGAACTTGCTTGCCTTTCACTTTTTATACAGCCCCCGCATCCATCGCATACCTTTCCAGTGGTGTATCATCCATGGGTGCAGGGTGTTCACTGAACACGGGCCCTGAGGGGTTGGGGGGGCCCATTGTGCACCCATGGATGATCTCTCCCTGGTTGACAGCCAGGGATGATCGGTGCAGTGTGGGCTTGCACACGGGCCCACTAATTTCATGATACGCCCCTGTATCTTTCCTTTACTTTTTTGTATCTAGATCCTATACATTTTCATTCTATGATATATACAACGCTGTATCTTGGCCTAGGCCAACGAGGTCCAGGCCTAGGGCGGCACTTTGCAGGGGGGCAGCACGAAAAAAGTCCCCGCCGGCTTGCACTTTTAGTTCTGCAAATATGATAATACAGGCAGGGCCGCCATCAGAGGGGGGCAGCCCATACATATGTGGGGGTCCAGGCATCCCAAAGGGCCCGGGCAGCAGACCCCAACCAATGAGTTGTTGTGCGGGCGGCCGGCATTCCGTAACTGTGGGGGCACGAGTTTAGTCAGGCCTAGGGCAGCACAAAACCTAAATACACCACTGGATATATATTATGTAATTTGTTAAAAATGATATATAAAATTGATTCAGGGCTTCTGTATGCCATGAGCATTGCACTTCAAAGTATCCCTCCTTTTTTCTATTCATACAGTATACAGTCCACCATGACTATCTTGTATCTATACTCAAAAGCCATAAAGAACTTATTTTAGATTTTTTTTTAAGGGTCAGATAATGTGAAACATTTTATCTCAAATTTAGCAACTGATAGTACTGGCATACATTTTATCTCAAATTGAGGAACTGATAATCTATTTGTAGCTATGGGACTAGTTACCTTGAACTTTTTATCTACTAATTCATTACATAAAGAAAAGGTGGACGACTGTGTTCATCATGTAGAAAGGGCTACACACCAGCAAATCACCAAGCATTGCCTCTTGTAATAAATGTATATGTAAATAATTCAGTAATGTTGTCAATGCCACAAGCAAAGGAACTAATTAATATAAATCTAAAGGGGTTTTCCAATTTAAAATTGCACCCTTGCAGGAAACACCGCATCCCCATTTCACAAAGACTAGGGGCTGCAATCAGGCCCCATGCACTGTTGCAAACTAGGTAAAAACTTGTATTGCAAACAATCTATTCAGAGTGTCATCACATCTGAATGTAAACCTTTAATGCTAAGTGTTTTTATTTTTTTCCACATCAATGGTGCATTTTATATACTAGTATTAATTCAATGAACCCAGTGGAATTTTCATTATTATGCATTGTGATGATAGTGAGTGAGGTCTGGCAAAACCAGCCTATTTTAGGAGAATGGTGAAGTAGTACTAAATAGTGTACCACCTTCATTTTCCTCAAAATTCACATGCCTGTAACAAAAACATTTGGATTTAAATCTCATGTCTACATTTAAAAGGCGTTTTTAAGCCAGTTTAAGATATATTTGACAAAAAGCAGAGAAGCTATATAGAATGCAGGAATATCATTAAGCTCCACTAGCCAGGGTCTTCAAAGGACTGCTGATGGGGCCCTGTCATAATTTACCAAGTCATAAACAGTTTAGAGAACATTTTTTGCAGTACACATATGTGAGTCTGGTTTTCGATCTTGAACTGAACTTCCTTCTCTAATTTATATTCCATAATTCTTACTGCATTTACCTTCTTAAAAAGTGTGTACACTGATTCATAAGAAGATACCTAAAATGTCTAATTTACAATGTTCAGAAGGATAATAAGACACATTAGGTCTCCTAAGAGAAACCTACACCAGATATTTATCACATTTGGTATCTAACAAATTGTAATTTTACTCTGCTACATAATATGCAGGTTGTTGGATTGTGAAACCTTGTCATATGAAATAATAGAGGTACCCAGGATAGTATGCATTAAATGTCTGGTGAGCATAATAAAATGCCCTCCAATACACTCTTTTGGACTATTTGATTGGATGAAGTTAGATTTATACCCCCCTCTCCAGGGATAAGAAAAAGTGGTTGCATTAGCAGCTCTGAGCTTTTGTTTGACACTGAAAACACCAAGGAAACTAAGAGTCATGTTTTTAATGGCCAGTGAATCTTGCAAACTTCAGATATGACTTAGGTTTGCCATACATTATACAAAACCATATAATTTGAGGTCAAACCTAATCACTTTCAATTTGTATGCAATCAGGCAGGCCCTTGCACGACATTACAGCTAAACCTAAAGGAAATTGAACAAGAAAGTTGTATAATGTATGGCCAACTCTACTGTGCAAATGATCCAAACTTTTCACTGAGCCAAAGACCAGGTGGACTCAACTTTAGTATTTTTTCACTTTGAAATGTCTTTTATTTTACTGTTGTTTTCATCTGTTTTATAGGAACTTTTCTGTAATTATTTCTTGCACCAAATGATATTTAAAATTGTTAAGCTGCACCTATGAATGCTCTAACTAGTAGAATCTGTTTAACTGTAAACTGCGCAGGGGGGGTTTTCACTGTCAGGGCGATAAGGATATGGGACTCTCTTCCACAATTGGTGGTGGCATCGGGGAGTATGGATATTTTTGAAAGATTCTTGGATGTGCATCTTAAAGAACACAACATACAGGGATATGGGAAATAATTATAGACACTGACACACGTACACCTACACAGATTGAACTGGATGGACTAATGTCTAATATTCAACCTTACCTTAACTAGAAATTAAGGAAATTAAGGACTTTGCCTCTTTGAAGGAGTTTCGTGGTGTAAAACTCTGTTATATTCCTGTCTGGGCATTGCATTGAGTGATAGAGGCATTTTAATGGTCAGAATTAGTGGCGGCTGGTGCTATTGTTAGGAAAAACAGGCTTTTCTGAATGATTGGCGTGCCTGTGCACTTTCGCGCACGCCCATGCGCGTTCGTGCGCACCGTTGGCGCCAAACAAGCCTGTTTAAGTGGACAACACCCTGCAGCCAGTGCTGTCCGTTCTACAGCGTGTAGTTTACCTGTGTGCCTCAGCTCTGTCCTGTTTGTTCTGATCCCGCTACCTGAAGACCCGGCTTGCCTGACCTACTTGTTATCTGCCTGCACGACCCCGGCTATCCACGACTACTCTTCTGTCTGACCCCTGGTACCTTTGCTGCCCACCTGGTTATGACCCCTGCTTGGGCTTGATTACCCGTTTGTCTGATCCTTTATACCGCACTGCCTACCAGTTGCCAACCCAGCCTGAACCACAATCCTTCCTGTCTGCACGAGCCTATCCGGAACTTCTCACATCACCATCACCAGAGACTTTCCAGCCCTCGTGCCATCCTGCACTCTTGGTCTCCTGTCTCCACTACCAGGGGCCCGAGAATCAGGTGCACAAGACGGTTGTTCCCTGAATAAGACAGACTCCGCCACCAGGAGTGTGACAGCTATATTTTTTGGGGGGTGGCAAACAATTCATCTGCCACCTCATCTGCACTTACCCCATCTAGGTCGCTTCCTCGGGCGGAGGGTGGCGGCTTCACTCTGCGTCTCTTCCGCCTCGGCTTCATGGCGGCTTCCCCTACATCTCCTCCTCAGTGGCCAATAGGATTGCTTCTTTTCTCGGCCAATCGGGTCTCAGGACCTGCTTCCTGATTGGCCGGGAGGAGAATCAGGATGACAATAGTGAATATTAATTTGCTATTGTCACACAGAGCCCTGAGCCCACCCTTTTTTGAAGCCAATTAGAGCCTCAGGCTCTAATCATATACTTAAAAAAAAAACATTAGAATGCATGTAGATTAGGGGCGGGTGCAT
Source organism: Glandirana rugosa (assembly GCA_018402905.1). NCBI lineage: Eukaryota > Metazoa > Chordata > Amphibia > Anura > Ranidae > Glandirana > Glandirana rugosa. The sequence goes on along the minus strand of BLSH010448620.1, from coordinate 299,163 downwards.
GGATTAGGGGGGCGGCGCCCCTGTGCCCCATATGGAGGGGCTGCCACTGGTCAGAGTTGCAACAGCTGATGCTGGGAAAGGTGCATGTATCTGTTAAAACACATGCTGGCAGCTGCTGTGTGTGTGTATACATAAAGGGTTCACAGCTCAGTTAATCTGCTCCAGTGAGAATCACTCTCAGTCTGCTTGTGCTTAGAATATTGTCCTGCAAACTGGAAAAATGTCTGCGTAGGGTGAAGCTGAGAGTGTAAATATCACATGCACCAGTTGCATGTTAAATATTTATTTATTTTTTTGTACTATTGCACAGATTTGCTACATTTATCATATTAGTATAATGCCGGCATATTAGTTGTAGAGGAAAAGGGAGATACAGATCACAAAGAGACAGGCTGAAGATCAGAAGTGTGTGAGAGGAGGGAGATGAAAGATATAAACTTTATTTTCAGCTGCTGCTGCCATGATGTGCACAGTTCTCAGTAACTAATGAATGAGTTGTAAAAGAAAGGGGAGAACTCACAGATGTAAACACTACATTATTTACATCTGTGATCGCTGTGGTTGGTCTCTCTATGACCAATCACCGCAATCCCAAGGTACAGAGCCCTTTGAAATGGCTCTGTACACACTGTCTATGACCCAAATCATCTTTGGATGGCTTGGTTCATGGGCATTAACTGACAGAATGGCTACCAAAAGGTGCTTAAAGGAGAAGTACCACCAAAGCTTGTTTGGCTGTACTTCTCCTGTGGATCACAGGAGTGCAGTTCATTCTGTACTCCTGTGACCCATTTTCAGCAGACAGCGGGCTGAAGCCCGCTGTTGGCTGACGTCACAGAAACGTTCCAGGCTAGGGCAAGATCGCAACAATGGAGTCAGAATCCACCCACATGCCTGGACCCAGCTTAGCCTCTCAGGGAGCCACTGAGAACCTGAGCTGGCCGCCCCACCACAACCCAGTGCTCCAGTGAGCGGGGGGGGGGGTTGAGCTGACAACAGTGACAGTCAGTCAGCAGCTCTCTGCTCAATGTGCTCTGAGAGCCAAGCAATAGGTGGTGTTTGATCGCTCGTCTCTCGGTCTTAGAGCTGGCGGGGGACAGATGCAGCATCAGTCCGATGCTGCATCCACCTTGGTTGGTATGATTTAAAAAAAAAAAACATACTTGTCTTTTAATACAGTGCCGTTTTGAAATGACACTGGATAAACTGCCATTCATCACAAGCATCAATCTTTAATTTTAGACATATGACAGCAATAAAGCGTTTAAACACAAAAATTGCGCAGAGTTCTAAAATACAAAATACAAATTAATGAGAAATAGACACTTTCAAGCGTAAAATGTTCATTAAAAATAAATATTCCAAACAATCCAAATTTTTTTTGTGAATTGAATATTTTAATATAAAATATATCATGAGATAAAATAATGAATGAAAGTAAAATAGCTCATCCATCTTTGTGAAATGATGCTACTGTCATTTATAGCGTATTTGTATCATAGGAAGTACAGATCTTTTATTTTGATGTGGACATGTAACAATGATCTCCCATAAATTGCTCCTTTTTGTTGGAAGGGAATGGATTGAATCTTTCACACACCATCTCCTTTAGTAAGCTCAGATCAATATTTGTAATCTCACCTTCAATCTCACTGCACCTTGAATGCCAGTTCAATGGCATTAGGTATCCCATGTACAAAGAATACAGAAACACAGAGTAAAAGTTTCAAAGGCCCACATAGCAACATTAGTCTGTGAATTTAAAACATGACTACTAGAATGCTAGCCCTGGGCTTTTAGGGGCCAAACACATTTAAACATAACATTAACTTTATCTGGCATTCGTTTACATTAATATTCATGCTGAAAAATGAAAATGTGATGACTCACTAGTTCCTATGTCCTTCTCCTCTATTGAAAAATACCTTTGCTGAAGTTCCCAGGTTCACCTACCTACATGCTATTTCAAAGGAGTCCCACTATCCGTTTAATTTGTTTACATTACAAGGTTTTACCGTTTATTGCCACCGGAGGAAAAACTAGAAACACCTAGAAGACTTGTGCAGGGCAATCCAGATACCTTGGGTTATAATAGATTGAGATAAATATTGAATTGTAATGTACAACCAGATTCAGGTGGTTGGTTCTAATGCTGTTTTGTTACCCTTTGTTCATCCATTCCATCAATACTATTATTGCAGCTTTAAAGCAAACCTGTAATTTGCCAATGCAGAACAAAAACAATAGGTTTACTTTAATGCCGGCCCCACTGGTGGCACATATTTACCTTTACCAGGAGCAAAGAAAAATGCTCAGGTCTTTCAGGTATGGTGGAACATGTGACTTTCTCTCCTTTCTCTCAAATAACACCTCTGGTGTTTGGGAATGGTATTGCTCAGGCACCAAGTGTTGTCAAATCCAGGTGGGAAAGAGTCCTCTGCTCAAAGTTGGAAGTTACTTTGTGAAAGATCAAAGTTAGAACTTTCACTCTTTTCTCCTGGCTGCCGGGTCAAAGGTTGAAATAGCAAAGGAAATGTAGGAATATGTAGCTTGTCGGGCCAACATTGGTCGCTCTCCCTGATTTGCTCTACTATAAGGCATATGTCAACGCAAAATTTTATCCATGGACGCCCTCTTGGCATTGGAAGCCCGTACTGTAGCTGTCTTTCGGCTATAGCATGGGCAGCAAGCAATTAAAAAATATACAATTCATGCACATTTCCATTTGTTTTTACCGTTTCAAGATCTCTTGGTCAGCCAGAACTGCATTCAGCTCCTGATTTCCTATTGTGAGCTGACAATAGAGCAACTGTTTTGTGGACTGAATGGTGTCAGCCCAGTTTTCTTTTGCTAAACTACTCAATTCAGCCCAAAACATCTTCATCGCCAAAGCATGGGCACTAAATGATATGAAGTCCCAAAATAAGAATTGAAACAACGAAATAGATGATTTGAGGTAACATAGGAAGTGTGCACAGGACATCTCTGAAATTCTGTCAAGATCAAGGCATATGTTTTGCATATATAAAATGTTTTCAATGATATGCTTAAACAGACCAAAATGGAACAAAAAGACAAGTGTATTGTTAGGGTTCATGTATAAGTACATTTAAGGTTATCTGAAGCCCAATATTTTTGAATTCACAGAGTAGGAAACTCAAGACTCCCTGAACTGCATCTTTTTTCCTATAATTATTATGTGGTGATTTACAGAGCAGACCATTAACAATCTTTTCTGCGCCAGAGAAGCTCACACTCTAACGTCTATACAGTAGTCATACAAGCACACAAATACACATTCCTGGGCCAGTTTGGGTAGAAGGTGAAGCCAATTAAGCTCAGGCTGCCCATACACAGAGCAAATTTCTTTCCTGCAACCATGGGCTACAGGAAAGAAATGTGCTTGATTCCCCCATTAACACAGACAGTGTAAACAGGGGAATCCCTACCACCGAGCCATTATATTCTCCCAGTGGGAGGGGGCAGGGGAAGCTGTCCCCGATGGGAGAAGACAATAATGATTATTGCTAGTGGCTATACTAACCGCTAGCGGTAATTGCATGCAAAATCCAGCAGGCTGGTTGTACCCAAGTTGATTGATTAATTTGGTACATTCAGCCTGCCCCTAAATGATTTGAATCTTGGCCAGTTCCTGCTAAACCGGCAGGGATTTGAACCGTCTTTGGCCAGCCTTACAGTATGTTTTAAGGGGAAGCTACATAAATATATCAGTGCTGCCCTTTTTCACAGTGTTTAATCTAGTGAAACTATTGTGTCCTCTGTATCAATACCGTGTATTAATCCTACTTCGAAATTCTGATCATATTGGTTCATTATACTTTTTAGATTCTGTATACATGCCTGCTATAGAGATAATTTAATTACTTACCCTATTCTAATTTGCCTTTTTTCTTATGTGCAGGCAACTGCTGAAGGAAAAGGGGAAACCAACACATCCAGCAGTTATACACAGGGGCTTTGCTCTCCTCATACCCCCAAAACAAGACACGCCTAAACTGTTCAAAACCATATTGTCAGCTGCAGCTAACAAACCCGGATTACGTCTTCTACAGAAAGTGAGGAATCAGCGAGGACTGGTAAGGTCTTCTCTACATGTATGGAACATCATTATACAAGTGATTATTTATTTATTTATTTCAGGTACTTATATAGCACCGTCAATTTATGCAGTGCTTTACATATACATTGTACAAAGTGATTACTTATTAAATGACGTGTGAATGCATCAAGTTGCACTGATCAGTATTCAATCCAAATCACTTTTGTTTGCAGATACTCAGATATCCACATTACAGTAAATAATAATGAAGACACTACAGGGGAAAATGTATGAAAACTGGTGCATACAGAATCTGGTTCAGCTGTGCATAGTAAGCAATCAGCCTCTAGGCTTTAGCCTAGGTCAGTGATTGCGAACCTTGGCACCCCAGATGTTTTGGAACTACATTTCCCATGATGCTCAACACTGCAGAGTGCATGAGCATCATGGGAAATCTAGTTCCAAAACATTTGGGGTGCCAAGGTTCACCATGAATGTGGGTTCAGCTGAATTCGCACAATTTCAAACCGGCAATGCAGTCTGACTTCGGGGGCGATTTGATAGGCATCTGTGTGGGCTCATTAACAGATGTCTATTGAAATTGCCCCCAAAGTTGCCAAAAGTAGTACAGGAACTACTTTTGGGAATCAGTGAGGCACCGCTAAGTCAGCGTTGCACCGATTCGGCAATAGCTGCCGATTTGGCATGCGATTTGACATGCGGCCCAATGTGAACGTGGGCGTAATGTCAAAGCTTTATTGAAAAAGCTGAAGTTAGAGGCTGATTAGTTGCTATGCATGTGTGCACCAAATTCTGTGTGCACCAGCTTTAGTAAATCTCCCCCTATGTTTTGTCCTGCAAAAAGTCTGCTGAGGCTCAACTTTTTTGCAAGGGAAGATAGAATCCCACTAACATTTTTTAAAAAATGATAGCGAATATTATAATTTACTTTGACTGCACTTACTAAAGCACAAATTCACAAGTACCCTGCATAAAGCACTGAACTGACCTGACCTTACCTGACTGGTTAGCTCATAACAGCTTGCTCTGAAAATGTGCCCCCGATATTTTTTTTTTTTTTTTCAAAAGAAAGATTGCCCCCTGGAAGGTATTTTTCCTGCCTGGCCAATTGGATTTGATTTCATTGTTGGTGATATTGAGCTGTGACCGACTATGAGTTTTACATGTGTGACCCATCTGGAGAGCTATATTTGATACTTTACTAACATGACCATTCCTAGTAGAGAGGTGTCCATTTTGATGATTTGGAAGCGTGATTGACTCTGTACCTACGGTATGGGAGTCCACTCAGTCTGGTAAGCTTGTATGCTCCTTTTCATGGTGATGGATCACAGGAGAATTGGGTATTCCATGGAGTGTTACATGGTGATTCTCACATTGAAGAGGATTTTCGGATGATCACTGTGGTTTTAATATTTTGAACTATATATCATACTATTTTATCCCATTTCTTGTATTTATAACGCTGCACTATTTTTGTATTTAACCAAATATTGTATTGCGGAGCTGCACAAGGGCTGTCACCTTTCTGGCTAGTTAATTTTCCAGTTCACACTCATGTGACTAAATAATTTGTGCTGGTGGCTGTGCTATTTTCTATTGATACTGTCATTGATATTAATTCCTGGTGTAACCACCCTACAGATCGGTGTTGAAATTTGCCTATACTTCACCATACTGATTATAACTTAACCACACAGGTTACATACATAGGTATATCGTTTGTCTAGCTGAAAAAAGACACAAGTCCATCTAGTTCAACCAATGCACACTTATTCCACACCCCTCAACCACGGCTGGGCAAACCACCCATCCACCTTAAATGTTAATCTCAATGTCCAACTAAAAGGTGTCAACCCTACATGAGGCATGGGGGTTGATTTACTAAAGGCAAATAGGCATTGCACTCTGCATGTGAAGTTGCTCCAGAGCTTAGTAAATGAGGTAAAGCTTCACTTTGCAAAGAGTACCCAATCATTTGCAAGGAAAATTTAAAAAAATGCATTTTTGCTTGCACATGATTGGATGATGGAAGTCAGCAGAGCTTTTGCTCATTTATTAAGCATCTGGAGCAACTGTGCTTGCAGAGTGCAACTGCACTTTGTAAAGTGCACAGTCTATTTGCCTTCAGTAAGTAAAACCCTTGGAGAAGCATTCCTGTCCTTCCCTATATCATACCTCCCAACCTCATGAGATGGGAATAAGGGACACATCTGGGCAAAAGGTACACCGCCTGCAGTGCCCCCAATTACACTGGCCGTAATGAATATGTAAAAATTGCTTGGATAAACCGAGAAGGGCTTTTTTAAATCACTCCATTTCTTTTATACTGGCTTTTCAAATTAAGAAATACAGTACATCAAACCTTTCATCCAACCTCTAAATGTTTTATAACACTTTTGGCAAGATAACACCTTCCCAAATAGCAAGGATAACGTGCCACAAATTTGTGGCAGTGTTGAGTTGTAAGTCTGTTAACTTGCTTTCACTGGCAAGTTATATACTTGCAGAGCACTTGAAGCACAAGTTCTAGTTGACACTTTTCCAATTTGTAACAAATTTGCATAGCGAGTCTCTAGCAAGAGCAAAGTTGCAGTGGTGAATCTACAGAAAGAGCTCTGCAAGTCTACAGCATGAAAATTCAGCCACACTGACCCCTGTGGTGGGATGACTATTGCACAACATAACTGAACCAGAACTTGCAGCAGACTGGCAGAATGTTTGCAAAGAAAGTTGATCTGGAGCCATGCAATGTGGATTTGCTGCAATTGTGCAATGAACTTGTGAAGCCTGGAAAGTCTAGCAATAGCTTAGCAAGTCATTTTCAAACTTGCAGCACAGTTGCTTGCTTTCTGGGTTATAGAGGTCTGGACATCTGGCCAAAAACAGGGAGAACTGAGTGGGATAGAAGGACAGAAGTATTTGGCTCCAAGAGAGGTGCAGTCCCCCAAATGAGGGACATTTGAGAGCTATGCTATATAGCTTAAAGCTCCATTACGAATCATCTTCAGATAGTATGTCTCTAATCTCTGTTAAGCTGAGTTTTATTCATTGCTAGTAAATATGCATTCGTTTGGGGCCCCTACTGGGTCTATTCACAGTTTGGCCCCTCTTTCTTTGTACCAGTGACTGACACTACGCATTAAAAGGTGTGCGCAAGGCCATGCAGGACTGCTTTTTGCGTTTACATATCAGCTACAAAGTCATTTGTGACTTATGGATGTACTTTGTGCTGATGTATTATATATTGTTATCTTATAACAGCAGCAGGATTTTCAATAGCATTGATGGCATTGTAAAGGACAAACCAGGATGTGTTTGGCCACCCACGAATATGCCATAAGCTGCGGCTCACATTTCTGTTTCTCACCTTTTAAATGCTATCACCATGAGACACAAAGTAACTAGCGCATTGTAGAGTGTAAGCTCCCAAGGTCGCCAGGCTTGTGGGGAAGGTCATGGAAACAGGCTTTATATGAAAAGGAAATTATAATTCTGCTGTTAGTGATACATTTCTTCAGAAAGGTCGATAGATGCATCATTCAGCCAAGATGATGGATAGCCATTCACAAATACAGCAGGAGTAAAGACACATTGTGTAAGCAGTGGAATTACAATTTGAGACTGGTTGTAAAGTGGGGAGACAGTGCTGTATGGAGGAAGGCAGCCCTATCAGATTAGAACTAGAGATTGCATTGACCCTATTTTGACAGCAAAAATATAAATCTATCCATTAAAAAAATGTTAAAGTTAAACTCCGGGTAAGACTTTGAACAACATTTGTGTGGACTGTCTTACCTGCTAGAGGGTTTGTACTTCTGTGCAGGTAGTCTTGTGACCCAGGCACCCCTGGCAGGAGACACGACCAGGTTATGCACTCTCTGACACCTTTCTGCAGCACAGCAATACAGCCTGGCCTGGGATCTGCTTTAGCGTGTGATTCATTTTTAGGACAAGGTCCTTTGGAATTCAAGTCAAGACGGTAAAGTGGGCAAACTTTATCATTTGATTTCACAATAACAAGCTCAAACTTTAAAAGTATACACATAAAGTTAAAAAAAAAACGAAAAATAAGAAATGATATAGCTAAGGAGAGGGGTAGGAGGAGTATGTATAAACCAACTTGGGTTAACTTAAAGTATAACTAAAGGCAAAACAGTTTTTCTAGCTTTGCATAGAGTGGAGAAGGATTACAACGCTTGTCATGTTTTTATTGCTGTCTGTGTATTAGGGACATTAGGGACAATTACCCTCTCTGTTTGTTCTGTTTACGCCCCCCCCCCCATCCCTGCCGCTGCCCTCCTATCCATGAGCCTGGCCCCTTTCAGGACGCCGGACACATGGATTCCTACGGCAGGGGCGGGAGGGAGTGTTTTTTTGAAGCACCTGATTAGAGCCTGAGGCAGGTCGGTGAGACCTGTTTCCCAATTGGCAAAAGCGCCAGGCGATCCTATTGGATGCCTAGGCGCTTTGGCAAGGAAGAGGAAACATGAGGAGTGCACACCTCAACTTCAGACACACAGTAAGTGCCAGGGGTGCGTGCTGTCAGTGCCGCCCCTTGGCGGGGGGGGGGGGGGGGGTGTAGTGCTGCATGCTGCTATCTGGTGGCTCTGTATACTCCTATATAGTGGCTCGGTATACTGCTATATGGTGGATCTGTATACTGCTATCTGGTGGCTCTGTATACTCCTATCTGGTGGCTCTGTATACCCCTATATACCTGTTAGTAAAAGGACTTGCCAGTGTTCCTGGCCGTTTCCGCGGTGGTGCGCGCACCCCCGTGCACGTTCGCGCGCTCCCGTGCGCGTTCGCACACTCCCGTGCGCACGCGCCGGAAACGGCGCCTATTTAAACTCTGGAGATCCTGCACCAAGTTGCTGCTCGTTCTACAGCGTTCCAGACCTGTGGGCCTCAGCTCCCTACCTGTTCCTGTGTTTCATCTGTTTCCTGTTGACCCGGCTTGCCTTGACCTGTTGTCCGCTACCTGCATCGACCCCGGCTATCCACGACCATCCGCTTGTCTACTCCTCTGTACCTCCGCTGCCCGCCCGTTAACAAACCTTTGCCTGAACTTGACGATCCGCTTGCCTAACCCTTTTGTACCTCTCTGCCTGCACGTTGCCGACCCTGCTTGTACGACCATTCTCCTGTTTGCACGACCTTCTGGAATCTCACTACAACATCTGTGACCATCCAGCCCTCGTGCCATCCCGCACTCTCGGGCCTCTGTCAACACTACCAGGGGTCCATGAATCGGGTGCGCAAGAGCGGTTGTTCCCTGCACAAGACAGACTCCACCGTCAGGTACGTAACAGAAACGAGCAGCCATGATGAGTCTGCGCAGGGAACACGCTCCGCCATGGACGACTTATGCGCCCACCTGGCTGGCCTTACCCAGGCCGTTAAGAATCTGCAGGAGGGATACACTCGGTTGGAGGAACGGGTACAGGAATTGTCTACCACCCCTGCCTCCGATTCCGCTGCTGCCCGCACCATAGTGGCCCTGCCCTCGGAACCCAAGGTCCCGCTGCCGGATAAGTTTTCCGGGGACCGACGCAAGTTTCCGGTCTTCTGGAGCGCCTGCGACTTGTATCTGGGTCTCCAGCCACTGACATTTTCATTAGAGAGCACCAAGGTTGGATTTGTGATTTCTCTCTTACAGGGTGAACCCCAAGCCTGGGCCCTCAGATTGTGGGAGCAGAGTGCCCCCGAGGCTGATTCTGCTGCAGCCCTCTACTTGGCCATGGCGCAGCTTTATGATGACCCCCATCTGGCCTCCACGGCCGAAGCCACCCTGTACAACCTCCAGCAGGGCCGCCACCCTGTGGAGGATTACGCCCCCGAGTTTCGGCGTTGGAGTTCCGATACCGCCTGGGGCAGCGCGGCACTTATCTTTCAATTCCGTATGGGGCTGTCGGAGGCAGTAAAAGATGAGTTGGCTCGAGTGGGGATTCCTAAGACCCTGGAGGAGCTGGTCACCTTGGCCATCTCCATAGACCGACGCATCAGAGAGCGCCGCGCCGAAAGGTCTTCTGGACCAGTGCGTCCTACCTGGATGCTCCCTCGGGTACCCAGTTACCCGACACCGCCGGCCTTCTGGCCAACAACCTCCTTCTCCTCTCCCCCGGATTCCTCTGAACCCATGCAGGTTGGGTTGCTCCGACCATCACTCTCCAGTGAGGAGAGACAACGCCGGTTCCAGCTGAGTCTGTGCCTCTATTGTGGAGAACCTGGTCACATGGTTCGGACCTGCCCCGCCAAGCGTGGTAAGTGCCTGTCCACTACTTCTGATGTACCAGTTAACTCCCGTACCCATCTCACCATTCTCTTGTCTCTGCAGCTTCTAGGAGGGATTATGACGGTGTCGGCTATCCTTGACTCTGGCGCATGCAGCTGCTTTGTCGACCTGGACTTTGCGGCACAGCACCACATCCCCCTGCAACCCAAAGCTCACAAACTGGTGATCCGCCTGGCCGACGGATCACATATTAAATCCGAAACCGTCACACACGAGACAATCCCTCTGATTACCTGCACCCCGGAGGGTCACAAGGAACATCTGCGGCTGGATGCCATTGCCTCTCCACTCTGCCCCATCATCCTGGGATTGCCCTGGTTCCAGGCCCACAACCCCAGCATCAACTGGGCTACTGGAACCTTCCGGTTCCTATCTCCGTACTGCCGTCGGCATTGTCTGAGCCCCAGGGATGGGACTGTTCCAAATCTCCTCAGCCTGGAGGCCGACACCGAACCGGATGTTCGGGCTCTTCTTCCAACGGCCTACCATGCATTTATCGACGTTTTTAGTAAAAAGGGGGCAGACAAACTTCCGCCGCACAGGCCTTACGATTGCCCCATTGAACTGCTGCCCGGAGCAGAGGTGCCGTTTGGGAGGGTCTACCCTCTTTCCGAACCAGAGTTGGCGGCCCTTAAATCCTACTTGGAGGAGAACACCAAGAAAGGATTCATCAGGCCCTCTACATCTCCGGCCGGAGCTGGCATCTTCTTCGTGGAGAAAAAATACCACTCACTCCGGCCATGCATAGATTATAGGGAGCTTAACCGGGTAACCATCAAAAACCGGTACCCGCTACCCTTGGTCCCTGAACTTTTTCAACGGCTAGGGTCTGCAACTGTCTTCACCAAGCTCGACTTGCGGGGGGCATATAATCTTATCCGGATCAGAGAGGGAGACGAATGGAAGACGGCATTTCGTACTAGGTTCGGGCATTCGAATACCTGGTGATGCCCTTCAGCCTATGTAATGCCCCCGAACCTTCCAACATTTCGTCAACGACGTGTTCCGAGACTTCCTGGACCTTTTTGTTATAATTTACTTAGATGACATCCTGGTCTTTTCCAATTCCTTGGAGGAACACCGCAGGCACGTCACCAAGGTTCTTGGGCGTTTACGGCAGCATGGCTTATACGCCAAAGCGGAGAAATGTTCATTTGAACAACCCAGTATGCAGTTCCTGGGACTGGTCATCTCTACGAGGGGCATCCACATGGATCCCCAGAAGGTTTCCACCATCCTGGAATGGCCTGCACCCACGGACCGAAAAGGAGTACAAAGGTTTGTGGGCTTTGCGAATTTTTATAGAAAATTCATTAAAGGATTCTCCGCCATCGTGGAGCCCATCACCAGTTTAACTAAGCAAAATACCCGGTTTAAGTGGTCCCCCGAAGCGCAAGCCGCTTTTCAGAAACTCAAGGCTCTCTTCACGTCCGCTCCCGTTCTGAAGCACCCGGATCCAGCCTTGCCATACGTCCTGGAGGTGGACGCATCTGAGACGGCAGTAGGGGCTATCCTGTCCCAACGCCAGGGTGTCAAGGCCCTGCTCCACCCAGTGGCATTCTTTTCTAGGAAGCTGACTGCCCCTGAGCGGAACTACGATGTGGGAGACCGGGAATTACTGGCCATTAAGTCGGCACTAGAGGAGTGGCGCTATTTGTTGGAAGGGGCCTCTCACCCTATCTTGATATTCACGGATCATAAAAACCTGGAATATCTACG
>BLSH010448620.1:252702-286671 GCA_018402905.1 Glandirana rugosa | reverse complement strand
TTCTTCAGCTGTCAATCACACGTCCTTTAACCATTATAGAACACGACGACCTTGCCTTGTAAGACCCAAGTTCAGTCCATCCTTACACCCTACCATCGGTATTAACCGGGTTTTACCCCTGACGACCCACCGGCTTACCTAGCTTAATAATATCCGCTTGAGTCGGTATCCATCGTCACGTTGGGTTAGGAGAACCCTCTTCCTGCTTTTTGTAACGTCTATAACGAGGTCGCAAACCAAGCAGGAAAGGTAAACTGGCAACCAGACTCCCACCATGCGACTCCTCTTACGGTCAAGCTAAAGATCAGGTCGTGTGTTCCGGTGTCGGATCGAGGCGTCCAGTTCACATCAAAATTTTGGAGGGCCTTGTGTGCTGGACTAGAAATCGAACTGGCATTCTCCTCAGCGTACCACCCTCAGACCAACGGTCAAATGGAAAGGACGAACCAAACGCTGGAGCAATATCTGCAATGTTTTTCGTCCTTCTCCCAAGAGGATTGGGTTGCACTGCTACCTATGGCTGAGTTCGCCTATAATAATTCGATCCATTCGGCCACCCAGCAGTCCCCATTTTGGGCCAATTATGGCTACCATCCCACATTCCTACCTGACTTGAACCCAGAATGTTCCGTTCCAGCAGCACAAGATATTACCAATTTCCTGCACACTAACTGTCGACTTCTTCAGGACACGTTAAACAAATCTCGGGAGGCCAGCAAGGAAGCCTACGACAAGAAGAGACGGGGGGAGATGGAGCTCCAACCCGGTGACCAAGTTTGGTTATCAACCAAAAATTTGAAGCTTGCTTGCCCCTCGAAAAAATTGGGCCCGAGATTTCTGGGGCCCTTTTCCGTGAAAAGACAGATTAACCGGGTGGCTTTCGAACTCGATCTTCCACCATCTCTGAAGATCCACCCGGTTTTCCACGTTTCCCTATTGAAGCCCATGGTCCGTGATTCCTTCTCCGGCCGAAAAACAGGACCACCAGGTCCCATCCTAGTTAACGGAGAGGAGGAGTTCGAGGTGGAAGCAATTTTAAAGAGCCGTCGGAGAGCGGGTGTGACCCAATATCTGATCAAATGTAAGGGTTTCGGCCCGGAAGAGAACTCGTGGGAACCCGAAGGGAACATTCATGCTTCCGGACTGATTCAGGCCTTCAAACGAAAGCGCCAAGATGGTGACACTCGATAGGCATCTGGAGGCTGCCCCTTGGGGGGGGCAATGTTAGTAAAAGGACTTGCCAGTGTTCCTGGCCGTTTCCGCGGTGGTGCGCGCACCCCCGTGCGCGTTCGCGCGCTCCCGTGCGCACCCGCGTGCGCGCGCATGCGCCGGAAACTGCGCCAGGCGGCGCCTATTTAAACTCTGGAAATCCTGCACCAAGTTGCTGCTCGTTCTACAGCGTTCCAGACCTGTGGGCCTCAGCTCCCTACCTGTTCCTGTGTTTCATCTGTTTCCTGTTGACCCGGCTTGCCTTGACCTGTTGTCCGCTACCTGCATCGACCCCGGCTATCCACGACCATCCGCTTGTCCGCCCGTTAATGAACCTTTGCCTGAACTTGACGATCCGCTTGCCTAACCCTTTTGTACCTCTCTGCCTGCACATTGCCGACCCTGCTTGTACGACCATTCTCCTGTTTGCACGACCTTCTGGAATCTCACTACAACATCTGTGACCATCCAGCCCTCGTGCCATCCCGCACTCTCGGGCCTCTGTCTACACTACCAGGGGTCCGTGAATCGGGTGCGCAAGAGCGGTTGTTCCCTGCACAAGACAGACTCCACCGTCAGGTACGTAACAATACCCCTATCTGGTGGCTCTGTTAACTGTTATCTGGTGGCTCTGTATACCCTATCTGGTGGCTCTGTATACTGCTATCTGGTGGCTCTGTATACTCCTATCTGGTGGCTCCATATGCTCCTATATACCCCTATCTGGTGGCTCTATATACTGCTATCTGGTGGCTCTGTATGCCCCTATATACCCCTATCTGGTGGCTCTGTATACTGCTATCTGGTGGCTCTGTATACTGCTATCTGGTGGCTCTGTATACTCCTAGCTGGTGGCTCTGTATACTCCTGTCTGGCGGCTCTGTATACTGCTATCTGGTGGCTCTGTATACTGCTATCTGGTGGCTCTGTATACTGCTATCTGGTGGCTCTGTATACTCCTATCTGGTGGCTCTGTATACTGTTATCTGGTGGCTCTGCATCCTCCTATCTGGTGGCTCTGTATACCCCAGGATTATGAGACAACTGAGATGCTTGCACGCATGGGCGTCACCATTGAAGTCCAGGCTCAACGGGTGCATCAGTGGTCATACAGTACTGACAAGCCACCCCGCTCCCAATACTTAATACACCTCACCAAGAAGTGGCTGCAGCCAGAGACTTTGCCAGGCCCTAAGATTGTGACTCCCTGCCACTTTGAGGAAGTGAGTCAGCCATGGGGATCGTAAGACGACAAACCAGCTGGTGGACCTGGTGGAGAGATATACTGTGGCTGAGGATTTGTTGAACCCATCCATGCCCCACTCCAATGTCTCTAGGGGTGAAAATCGCCCGGAGTATCCGGTAAGACTGTTTTAGGGTTCAAGGGCATGGGGGAAAATTACAAAACTGTTGCTACAGATAATGAGACAATGGGCTCAGGACCTGGAGACTGGCCAAATAGGTCAGGAAGATCTCTGAGGCCGTTTAGATGACTGGGTACAGAATAGATAAAATGTTATCGCTGCCATGCTTTTGGTCATATTGCTGCTAACTGTTCCCTAAATGATGAACCAATGCAATGTGATAATGCTTACTTGAAAAAATGTGTGTCTCTTTTTGCACAGGTGGCATGTACTGCAACATGTCAGGAACACATGGAAAATCAATTGTGTTATTTCAATTGGTGGAAAGTCAGTCACAGTTCTGATTATGGTAGTATTCTGACATTATTCAAAGATGATTATCCTGCAAAGTTACACCCTAGCACTATTGGGGTTATTTGCATACATGGTGTCACATGTGACTACCAGACTGCTGTGGTTGAATTGATACTCCTTGGGGCATAGTGACACATTCAGTGGAGGTTTTCCCCACTTTTGGGGTTTATGGTAAAACAGAAGGAGTCGGGAGGACAGAGCTCCCCCTGCTGAGGAAACACTGGAACTCACACCAGACCCTATTGATTACAATATTGAAAGGAAAGCTGTTGGCGTGTCCGAGGAAGGAGATCATTTTCCTTTTTCTGTACAGGCTGAGGAGCAGGAGGAACTGGAATCCAGCCCACAGCTGGAGGTTAATGAACAAGAAATTATCTCTGACTCTAATAGTGAGAGTGGACAAAGGGTGGTGCCTTAGGTCAGAAAAGATGATTTTTGTACGGAACAACTGAAAGATGCCACACTCAATAAAGCCAGAGAAAACATTAAAATGATAGATGGGGAACCTGTTGAACCTAATATAGGGGTGTCTTTTCCCTACATGGCTCTTAAAAATAACTTGCTGTATCAAGCAAGGGAAGGAGGAGGTAGAGCAGCTAGTGGTTCCCAAACCCTATTGTCGGATGGTATTAGATTTAGTCCATGGTCATATAATGGGGGGACATCTGGGTATAGAGAAGGCCAAGGAGAGAATAACCCAGAGATTATTTTAGCCCGGGTAATATGCAGAATAAAAATATTGTGAGTAATGGCCAGAGTGTCAGTATTCTGCGACATCGCCCCATTTTCGCAGTCCGCTGGTACCATTACCAATCATTGAAGTGCCTTTTGAAAGAATTGGCATGGATCTGGTGGGACCAGTAGTAAAGTCTGCCTGGGGGCCATCAACACATACTAGTAATACTGGACTATGCCATGCAATATCCTGAAGCCATTCCCTTGTGTAATACCTCAGCTAAAACTATTGCCAAATAGCTTGTCCAGGTATTTAGTTGTGTGGGTATTCCAAAAGAAATATTGACGGATCAAGGCATCCCATTTATGTCCCGAGTCACTAAAGAATTGTGTAAGTTGTTCAAAATCTCCCATCTCCGTAACTCTGTCTACCACCCGCAAACTGATGGTCTTGTGGAGAGATTTAACAAAACGCTCAAAAGCATGTTAAAAAAGGTGGTGGATAAAGATGGGAGAAATTGGGATTTTTTGCTGCCATACCTCATGTTTGCCATACAGGCGGTACCTCAGGCATCTATCCCCTTTTGAACTACTGTATGGTAGACATCCCAGGAGATTGCTAGATGTTACAAAAGAAAGTGGGAGCCTTATAGAAGCGTCATCGAGTATATCTCACTGATGCAAGATAGAATCGCTGCTGTCATGTCGCTTGTACGGTAACAGATGGAGCAAGCCCAGGAGGCCCAGGGAATGGTTTATAATCGGGGTGCCAAGACCCGGATCTTCAACCCTGGTGATAGAGTGGTGCCACTAGTCCCCATTGAGAGTAAATTCCTAGCAAAGTGGCAAGGTCCCTTTGAAATTATGGAAAGAGTAAGGGAGGTAAACTACAATGTTAACCAGCCAGGGAAAAGGAAACCCAAGCAAATATATCACGTTAATCTCTTGAAACCTTGGAAGGACAGAGAGACTTTACTGGCAACGCCAACCCCCCAAAAGGACATGGCCCCTGTGACACCTGAAGTACCCATAACTGAAACCTTGTCAGTGGCCCAACAGAAGGATGTTAAAGAGTTTGTGAGTAAGAATAGAGGCTTTTTCTCTCACCTGCCCGGACTAACCACAGTTATACAGCATTACTAGTAGTTACATAATTATGGAACCAGGTGTCCGTGTAAATGTAAAGCCCTATGGAATACCCGAGGCTAGGCGGGAAGCAATTGCAATGAAATAAAGAACATGTTAGAGCTGGGCGCAATAAAGGAGTCCAACAGTGACTGGTCAAATCCCATAGTGTTGGTCCCAAAACCAGATGGAACTATAAGGTTTTGTAATGATTTCAGGAAGTTGAACAGCGTGTTTAAATTTGATGCGTACCCAATAAATTAAAAATAAGTAGCAGCGCATCACAAACAAAATAAATGATCGATTAAAACATATAAAGGTACAATGTATAAAAGCAACACATATAAATATGTATATGATAATTGGCAACAGATAAAACTTATTGATAATCCTAAGTTAATATAGATGTCAAATCGATTAATAGTGCTGATAGACTTGTATGCAACATGTGTATACAAAAGCGTCTCTCATAAAGGAAAGGCTAGCACCCAGTGTGGAAAAACTGGAAGGTCCACATAAAAGTATCCAAGTGAAAGTGAAAATCCACCACCGCTGATTAAAAAGCCGCTTACCAGAACGGTATGGCTTCAATTTAATGGAGTAGCCAAAAAACGCCTGCAGGGACGTGATAACTCCCTATATAGGCTAGATGCCGCTCTCACATATTCTTCAATACAGCATGGAAATACTCCAACGATCCTCAGAAAATATAATAGTGGACTCACACATAGCGTAATCCAGTATAACCAGTTTAATATGCACAAATGTAAACATAATAAGTAGCACTCACATTTTGTAGGAAGAGATAAAGCTTGTATAAGGTTAACCAATCGTGGACAGGAGATGGCCGTAGGAGCGCAGAGTCACACGTCTAGGTGTGTCGCCGACCGGTTTCGTCATACTAATGACGTCGTCTAGGGCGTACCCAATGCCTCGGGTTAACAAGAGAAAACTGTGTTTTCTACCCCCGAGGCATCCTTCCAGTATAGGCGGATACCTTTTGGCTTGCATGGTGCTCCTGCCTCATTCCAGAGAATGATGGATAAGACCTTAAGACCACATTGACAATACGCAGCCGCCTATTTGGACGATGTAGTCATCCACAGCCCAGATTGGGAATCCCATTTGCCCCGGGTGCAAGCAGTGGTGGATTACCTTAGGAAAACAGGACTCGCTGCCAACCCCAAAAAGTGTACCATAGGCTTAGAGGAGGCTAAATACCTTGGCTACCTTATTGGTCGGGGGTTGATCAAGACTCAGATCAATAAGCTTGAGGCAGTTCAAAAATGGCCCCAACCTATAAATAAAAAGCAAGTTCATGCATTTCTGGCGATCACAGGGTACTACAGGCATTTTATACCCAATTCTGCCACCATTGCAGCCCCATTGATGGATCTGATGAAGGGTAGAGGGTCGGCCATGATCAAGTGGAATCCTGAGGCAGAGAAGGCATTTCAAATGTTGAAGCAAGCCCTTTGTGCACAACCTGTGCTTGTGAACCCAGATTTAACAAAGGCTTTTATGGTGCAGACAGACACCTCTGATGTGGGACTGGGTGCTGCACTGTCCCAAATCAGAGACGGGGAGGAGCACCCAGTGGTTTACCTTAGCAGAAAGCTCAACAGACATGAGAAAAACTATGGCATTGTTGAGAAGGAATGTTTAGCTATCAAATGGGCCTTAGATGCCCTAAAATATTACCTGTTGGGTAGACCATTCAAAATAGCCACTGATCATGCCCCTCTTAAATGGATGTGATATAACAAGGAGAAAAACAGTCGGGTGACAAGGTGGTTCCTTTCTCTTCAAGTATGTAGGTTCACAGTGGAACATAGAGCTGAGAAACTCCAAAATAATGCAGATGCCTTTTCCCATATCATTTGTCTGGTTGGGACAGTTGCTCAGCTGCAGGGACTTGAGCAGAGGGGGGGATATGTGGCGTTATATATATATATATATATATATATATATATATATTTTTTTTTTTACCACATTTACACATAACAGTAATTTATGAATGTTCTGTTTCAAATGCCATGGTATGCACTGACATACCTCCTTAGACCCAGTCTGTCCAAATAGTATGGTCACCTGCTGACTTGGCACCATTCACAGGCAGCTTGAATCTTCAATAAGACACAGAAGTTGAATCCAAGGCAATTTTACTTTTGATAAGTGATAAGATAAAAATACATGAAAGTGGGGCAGAACAATGAGTAAAACCTACAACATTTGCAAAAGGGTTGAATACAAATCTTTCAGCGAATATTATTCTTTAGCCACTTGCCGACCGTCAACCGCAGGTTGACGGCGACAAAGTGGCTCGATATCGCAAACCGCCGTCATACGACGGCGGCTGCGAGATCGCGCACTGTGAGTGTGCGCACGCCGCCGGAGGCGCGCCCGCATGCTCACTGTGTTGGGGGGGCCAGGGAGCGGGTGCGGCGGACTCGATCGCCGCCGGCTACCCGTGATGCCCCCCCCGCACTGAAGGAACGGAGGTCCGTGTATGTAAACACGGACCTCCGTTCTGTGAGAGGGGGAAGGGCTGTGATCACAGCCTTCCTCTACATGGAAGCTGTGATCACTTCCCTTCCCCTGCTAGGGCAGCCCACACACAGTTAGAACACGCCCAGGGAACACAGTTAACCCTTAGAGCGCCCCCTGCAGGTTAACCCCTTCACTGCCAATGGCATTTACACAGTAATCAGTGCATTTTTATAGCACTGATCGCTGTATAAATGCCAATGGTCCCAAAAAAGTGTCAAAATGGTCCGACATGTCTGCCCCAATATCGCAGTACCGCTAAAAATCGCAGATCGCCGCCATTACTAGTAAAAAAAAAAAAAAAACCCAGAAATGAATTCTCATCATCCGTAAACGCGGCCACTTTTGCGCAAACCAATCAATAAACGCCGATTGCGATTTTTTTTTATCACATATATGAGGAAGAATATAAATCGCCCAAAACCGATGAAAAAAAATGTTTTTTTGTATTTTTTTTTTGGATTTGTATTTTAGCAAAAAGTAAGAAATGTGGGTTTTTTTGCAAAATTGTCGCTCTTCTTTTGTTTATAGCGGCGATCAGGAATGACGCAGCGATGATCAAATACCACCAAAAGAAAGCTCTATTTGTGGGAAAAAAAGGACGCAAATTTAGTTTGGGTACAACGTCGCACGACTGCGCAATTGTCAGTTAAAGCGACGCAGTGCCGAATCGCAAAAAGTGCTCTGGTCCTAAAGTGTGAAATCCTTCCGGGGCTGAAGTGGTTAACTCAGAAACGTTTGGTAGGGGTACAGTGACATATGAAGTAAGCAGAAATACACTGTGCAGCTGAAGAGCTCTCATGTGCATGCACGAGGCAAAACCATAATAGCATCTTTTGACTGTTTTCATATGGGCCAGTGATATCAGTTTGTTTGCTTGATAACACTTAATACTTGATGACACCCTTTGCCTTAGTGTCAGCCCTGAACTATAAAGCCATAGCGATACAGGGGACAGCCCACCCATGCGTGATTAGTTGCTTTTCTAAAGGACTTTTCAATTATGGTTTATTCACATCATTACTGTTTCCTGAAGGGGTTCCGGAGGACCGTAAGGATCCTGACAGTTAAAGTAATGTGTGTGTATTCAGTCAGATGCATCACTACCTTCAGTTTAACACAAAAATGCCTGGAACCTTCAGAAAAGTAGACTTGTGGGAAAGAAAATGCTTTGTCATTTTGTTTTCTCCTGGACTCCTCTGGGCCAGTGACTGGTTTCACATTTTTAATGCTAACGCTGCCAGTTTCCTGGAGTTCTTATCCTTAGCCGGGGGCTGAACACACACAGCATGCCTAATATCACCTCACAGACTTCAGCTGACAAGCCATCTAGAACTTTCCCAAGGCAGACTCCTCCGTAAGACAGACGGTTCAAAGAACTCTGTCTGCTAGAATATTAATATAAAACAAACACAAATTTATCATATCCATAACAGATAGGCGAGATACAATGTGACAGCAGATAACTAAAAGGCAGTCAAAAATGGACCCATGTAAACATGCAGTCATAAATGAAAGTGTATCTAAACCCAGAAGTAAAAATGCAATATATTGGTGCATACCAGTCCTTAGATGTGGTGGCTGCATTAGTTTTCTTTTTAGACCTTTTTCCTTTATTATCCCTTGGTTATCCAGCCAGTGATAAAGACAAGCAGAGCTCTCCAAGGGAACACCCCCTAGATTAAATGAATGGAATCTAAATGTGAGTGCTCTTCCTCTGGCTCCAAGAGTGTCCTCCAATCACTGGATACAAACAATTAGTAGAAAGAGCCGGCAACTCCATAAATCCTCTTTAAAGACTTTGTTGTAGGTACAGGAGTGACAATAAAACAGGCTAACGTGTTTCGGCAAAATTGCCTTATTCACACGTTTCTAGAGGAATTGTGGAGTTGCCGGCCCTTCCTACTACTTATCCAGCCAGTGATAAATGGAGAGATTTTTGGGACTATAAATGAGGCAGTGACGGACCAATTATTCAAAATTCTTTGACATATTAACATAAACAATATCATAACACATTGCAGATGGTACAGAGCCAGGTAAAATTAATTTCATACATCTACACACATACAAAATTTCTGTTGCAATTCATATAGATACAGGAATGGCATAGTAGCACATATCATAATCAAAAAGTAAGATATTTTTTTTCCGTGTCGTAGGAGCAATTGAAATAGCAAAAATTGCATATTGTACTCATAATGACAGAATGCCATGTACTATCTGCATGGCTGCATCCTAGACGATCAACGCCTTTCGAGGACTGATTCCACTTCCTCAGGTGCGGATGCATGACATATCTGTAAGAGATATAAACAGTAGAATAGTCTAATATTTGAGCTAGATATCAAAAGAGGGGAGGAAATAAGAAGGGAGGGAAAGGTAGGTATCCATCCCTGCATACTTACAAGGCTACTTATCCAGTAGTGAGCTTGCTATTTTTTAACATCCTTTAACAGACCAAGTTATCCAACAAAAGTGGCAGTTAGAGGGTTGAGACAATAAAACATTTACCCCTGACTGGGGTGTTTACAATGTCCAGCTTTTACTAAAGTGAAACTGAAGTTGCACTGTTAGGCTCCATTTACACGGCAAACTATGTTAACCTCGCCTGAACAATTTTTTTTGACAGCTAGAAGCCGGCGTCTAAAACGGTCGTTTTGCCGCGTTTTGCATGCAGCGTTTTGCATGCAGCGTTTAGCAGCGTTTGCGTCTAGGAGCGTTTTTGAAGAAAGAACTGTTTGGTTTTTTTCAAATGGAAACGACTGTAAACTAAACAGTCCTAGACGCAAGTTACCGCGTTTAGGCACGTTTAGCGGCGTTTACAAGCTGTTTGGCGTTTCAAATGCCTCTGAACTGGCTTCTGAACCCATTTGTTTGCGTTCCAAAAAAAGCCTTTAAACACAACTGCCTGGAAACGACCTTAACCACTTGCCGACCGCCAACCGCAGGTTGACAAGGTGGTTCGATATTGCAAAACGCCGTCATAAGACGGCAGCTGCGAGATCGAGCACTGTGAGCATGCGCGCACCGCTGGAGGCGCGCCCGCGCACTCACTGTGTACGGGGGGGCCAGGGAGCGGGTGTGGCGGACTCGATCTCCGCCGGCTACCCACTATGCCCCCCCCAGAGTGAAAGAACGGA
Source organism: Glandirana rugosa (assembly GCA_018402905.1). NCBI lineage: Eukaryota > Metazoa > Chordata > Amphibia > Anura > Ranidae > Glandirana > Glandirana rugosa. The sequence goes on along the minus strand of BLSH010448620.1, from coordinate 276,254 downwards.
GGTCTGTGAATGTAAACACGGATCTCCGTTCTGTGAGAGGGGGAAGGGCTGTGATCACAGCCTTCCTCTATATACATACAGTTAGAACACGCACAGGGAACACAGTTAACCCTTACAGCGCCCCCTGCAGGTTAACCCCTTCACTGCCAATGGCATTTACACAGTAAAGCGCTGCGTAAATTGTTGGCGCTATATAAATCCTGTATAATAATAATAATAATAATAATAATCAGTGCATGTTTATAGCACTGATCGCTGTATAAATGCCAATGGTCCAAAAAAAGTGTCAAAATGGTCCGACATGTCTGTCCCAATATCGCAGTACCGCTAAAAATCGCAGATCGCCGCCATTACTTGTAAAAAAATAAATAAAAATAAAAACCCCAAAAATGAATTCTCATCATCCGTAAACGCGGCCACTTTTGCGCAAACCAATCAATAAACGGCGATTGCAATTTTTTTAAACACAAATATGAGGATGAATATAAAATTTTTTTGGATTTGTATTTTAGCAAAAAGTAAGAAATTTGGGTTTTTTTGCAAAATTGTCGCTCTTCTTTTGTTTATAGCGGCGATCAGAAATGACGCAGCGGTGATCAAATACCACCAAGAGAAAGCTCTATTTGTAGGAAAAAAAGGACGCAAATTTCGTTTTGGTACAACGTCGCATGACCGCGCAATTGTCAGTTAAAGCGACGCAGCGCCGAATCGCAAAAAGGGCTCTGGTCCTAAAGTGTGAAATCCTTCCGGGGCTGAAGTAGTTAAACAACCCTGTGTAAATGTACTGATAAGATAACATAGAGGAACGTTCAGGGGCAGCTGAAAAAAACGCCCAAATGCCTCTAAACATCCGTTTACCAGCAGCAGTGTAAATGAGGCCTAAGAACAGCAAACAGGCGGGCTGTTATTGCAGAAGAGACATACACTGTCTCTTCTGCAGTAAAAAGCCCTTATCTGCCTGATCGCTGTCTTCTGAGTTTTGCATGTGCTTACAGTGCCGGGACAGTCTCTGAATCCAGGGACGACTACCTCTTGTGCATGCACAGGAGTGCTGTCACCCCCCACCAGCTAATGGAGAGGCCAAAATACTGGTACTCAGAAGAAGATACCGGTGCCATCAAGGAACCCTTGGACAGGTAAGTATTCATCCTTTAGTTACACTTTACCAAATGAAAACCAATTTACCAAAGGATTACCAAATTGGTTGTTGTAATTTAATTTGTTAGTCAAATCCATCTAAATGTTCTAGTCTAAAGCTACCCTCTCCACAGATTGGTAATGTTGCTGTCCAAAGGCGTCTTCATTGCGTCTCCATCCAGAGGAGAGACACCCTAAGACAGGAAGTGTGTTACTGGTCAGATCACCAGGTTAATAATAAAGGGGAAAAAAAAGGAAAATGAATGCAGCCACCATATCTAAAGATTGGTAATCTGTAATATATACATGTAGCACCCTCTGGTGTGCTACTAGTGTCAGAGTAGGTAAAATACAGTATCTCACAAAAGTGAGTACACCCCTCACATTTTTGTAAATATTTTATTCTATATTTTCATGTGACAACACAGAAGAAATGACACTTTGCTACAATGTAAAGTAGTGAGTGTACAGCTTGTATAACAGTGTAAATTTGCTGTCCCCTCAAAATAACTCAACACACAGCCATTAATGTCTAAACCACTGGCAACAAAAGTGAGTACACTTCTAAGTGAAAATGTCCAAATTGGGACCAATTAAACCTTATATATAGTTATAAGGTCTAAGGTCTCAGGTGTTAATGGGGAGCAGGTGTGTTAAATTTGGTGTTATCGCTTTCACTTTCTCATACTGGTCACTGGAAGTTCAACATGGCACCTCACGGTAAAGAAATCTCTGAGGATCTGAAAAAAAGAATTGTTGTTCTACATAAAGATGGCCTAGGCTATAAAAAGATTGCCAAGACTCTGAAACTGAGCTGCAGCACGGTGGCCAAGACCACATAGCGGTTTAAAGGGACAGGTTCCACTCAGAACAGGCCTTGCCATGGTCAACCAAAGAGGTTGAGTGCACATGCTCAGCATCATATCCAGAGGCTGTCTTTGGGACGTATGAGTGCTGCTAACATTGCTGCAAAGGTTGATTGGGGGGGGGGGTCAGCCTGTCAGTGCTCAGACCATATGCCACACACTGCATCAAATTGGTCTGCATGGCTGTTGTCCCAGAAGGAGGCCTCTTCTAAAGACGATGCACAAGAAAGCCCGCAAACAGTTTGCTGAAGACAAGCAGACTAAGGATATGGATTACTGGAACCATGTCCTGTGGTCTGATGAGACCAAGATGCATGTGTGGCAGCAACCAGGTGAGGAGTATAAAGACAAGTGTGTCTTGCCTACGGTCAAGCATGGTGGTGGGAGTGTCATGGTCTGGGGCTGCAGGAGTGCAGCCAGCACTGGGGAGCTACAGTTCATTGAGGGAACCATGAATGCCAACATGTACTGTGACATACTGAAGCAAAGCATGATCCCCTTCCTTCAGAGACTGGGCCACTGGGCAGTATTTCAACATAATAATGACCACAAGCACACCTCCAAGATGACCACTGACTTGCTAAAGAAGCTGAGGGTAAAGGTGATGGACTGGCTAAGCATGTCTCTAGACCTAAACCCTAGTGAGCATCTGTGAGGCATCCTCAAACAGAAGGCGGAGGAGCACAAGGACTCTAACATCCACCAGCTCCATGATGTCATCATGGAGCAGTGGAAGAGGACTCCAGTGGCAACCTGTGAAGCTCTGGTGAACTCCATGCCCAAGAGGGTTAAGACAGTGCTGGAAAATAATGGTGGCTACACAAAATATTGACACTTTGGGCCCAATTTGGACATTTTCACGTAAGGGTGTACTCACTTTTGTTGCCAGCGGTTTAGACATTAATGGCTGTGTGTTGAGTTATTTTGAGGGGACAGGAAATTTACACTGTTATACAAGCTGTACACTCACTACTTTACATTGTAGCAAAGTGTCATTTCTTCAGTGTTATCACAAAATATATAATAAAATATTTACAAAAATGTGAGTGGTGTACTCATTTTTGTGAGATACTGTATATCTGAAAATTGATTAATCCTGATGTACTGATGGCCTATCTTGTTTCTTGTACAAAAACATTTATAGACAGATAGGGGGAGGGTAAGAGTATGAAGAATAAACATAATGTACAGTAATTTAATTGTAATTACTGTATATTACATGTATTCTTCATACTCTTACCCTCCCCTATCTGTCTATAAAGTCCTTGTTGGGGTTCAATTTCTTTGTAGTCGCTATTTGGGATGTGGACAGATTTAGTGAGTTCTTAGTGGTCTATCAAGCTCTTCCTTCTGTATATCTCATTTCTTGAGGCCCTAAAATGCCAGGACAGTATAAATACCCCCAAATGACCCCCTTTTGGCAAGAAAAAAGTTTAAGGTATTTAGTGAGAGGCGTTACACATTTTTTGAAGTTGTACGTTTTTTTCACAATTCTTTTTTTTACATGCTGTCACCAGTGCAGTACAGCATTATCATATAATGGGTGTGGTGGTGATCAGGGACACTGGTGACAGTATGTAAACAAATCATTTTTATAATTTTTATTTTTTTCTTACATTTTTTTCACGATTTTTTTTTTACACACTGCGACCAGAGCAATACATTGTTACCATAGTAACACTGTACTACTCTGGGGAAGTGATCAGGATTTTTATTTTTCTTTACACATTATGATTGTTTATACCAGTAAATTTCACTGGTATAAGCAACCATTTTTACTGAATGAAACTGATTCATTCAGTGTGTTGTGTTGTGATTAGTTGTGATTGATCACATCTAATCACATAGTACAGATGGGCTGTGATTGGCCCTGTCTATACCATGTGATCACTGTGACCAATCAGGGCTAGCAACACAATTGTACACAATGCATGGCATGAAAGGAAGCCATCCATTGTTTACAATTGTCATGTGATCTGCTGTGATTGGTCGCAGTGATCACATGGTACCAGCAGCAGCCTAGTACACTGATCAGTCATTGGCTGTTTCAGATCACGCCGCATGGGATTTGTTTTTTGTATTCTTGTTGTATCAACCTGGTTGATCTTGCTTTTTCCTGTCTCCACCTCCTGTCCATGCCCCCACTGCAATTGGGTATTATACAGAGCAGTGTTAGCATTTACTGCACATGCTAAGTTTTAAGTATATTTCTACCCTGAGCATTTCCTCCCTATCACATCTGAGCAGCCCATGTGACTATGGAGTCACACATGTGGGCGTATACACAGTGGTAAATGACAGCCCCTTTCCTCCCTCCTCCTTTATGCCCACTAACCAGTTTAACACAATGGGGGTGGAATATTATATATTGATTGAGGGAGGCTTCACCCCCCCCCCATTATTCTAAGACACAGGCTGGAGGGGTGTGGCACAGCCTGTGAGTGAAAGAAATCCACCTACACCATGTTATTGCCAAAAAAATAATACAGATTTGATTTTGAATATATATTTGCATGACAATTTAAATCAGTTTATAGATATTCATTATTTATTTTTACTCTGTATTCCAAATGCTGTTTTTTTAATTTTGAACATGAGACCAGTAGCAGAGGACTAAAAGCTCCTCCTGCCACTGTTTCCCTGCAGACAAGCTGGGAGAGAGCTAGCACAACTGTATATCAAATAGGAACAAGGTACTTAGATGTTTTTTTTTTTTTTTTATTAAAATAATTACAGTGCCAACCTCCATATACAGAAATAGAAAGGACAATGTAAATTAAACAGTGTGTGTTTAGTATCACGTTAAGGGTTTTTTTTTTTTTTTGTGAGGCTTTTCCAATCCAAGTGCCTACATCATCTGGTTTTTAGCACTGATGAAGGCGAAACACGTTGGCTGTTACAAAATAAACATCTTTTGAAAGAGTTATACAAGCTGGGGTGGTGCTGCCATCCTTTCAAAACGTCAATACACTCCTCAAGACCCAAGGTTGCTGGTGAACAGCCTCTAGGACCGTAAAACTACTCATTGCATTATAATGCATCTCCATAAGGATCAGCACTCCTACATCACAAAGATTGTTTTGTGAGGTGGCACGCTGGCAAAAAAACACAGAGAAATCGGCAGTGAATACATCAATAAGAATGTTAACTAGTACATAAAACAAATCAATGTATGTAGTTCATATAAAACCAAGAGGAATTGGGGGGGGGGGGGCTACTCGATTATTTTATTTGTTCTTAACAGCTATCTGACCACACGTACTGTAAGTTACTTTCTATACAATGTCCAAAGACAATTGTTTGATACCCCTCAGCCACTGTAGGTTGTTCCACATTCGAAGTAAGCTTGCCATTGGTGTGCACAGTCTATTGCATTAAGGTGTGCATCCCAGAGCTCAAACACATGTGCATGTACTGTATATCAGCAGAGCAGTGGATGGTGTCAGTAGAGCAGAGAGTGGTGTCAGTAGGGTAGTGGACGGTGTCAGTAGAGCAGTGGACGGTATTAGTAGGGCAGTGGGCATTGTCAGTAGGGCAGTGGATGGTGTCAGTAGGGCAGTGGACGGTGTCGGTAGAGCAGAGATTAGTGTCAGAAGAGCAGTAGACGGTGTCAGTAGGGCAGGGGACGGTGTCGGTAGAGCAGCAGACGGTGTCAGTAGGACAGAGGACGGTGTCAGCAGGGCAGTGGACGGTGTCAGTAGGGCAGTGGACGGTGTCAGTAGAGCAGAGATTGGTGTCAGTAGGGCAGTGGACGGTGTCAGTAGAGCAGTGGACGGTATTAGTAGGGCAGTGGTAGGTGTCAGTAGGGCAGTGGATGGTGTCAGTAGGGCAGTGGACGGTGTCGGTAGAGCAGAAATTAGTGTCAGAAGAGCAGTAGACGGTGTCAGTAGGGCAGTGGACGGTGTCAGTAGAGCAGAGATTAGTGTCAGTAGGGCAGTGGACGGTGTCAGTAGAGCAGTGGACGGTATTAGTAGGGCAGTGGACGGTGTCAGTAGGGCAGTGGACGGTGTCAGTAGGGCAGTGGATCGTGTCAGTAGGGCAGTGGACGGTGTCGGTAGAGCAGAGATTAGTGTCAGAAGAGCAGTAGACGGTGTCAGTAGGGCAGTGGACGGTGTCGGTAGAGCAGTAGACGGTGTCAGTAGGACAGAGGACGGTGTCAGTAGGGCAGTGGACGGTGTCGGTAGAGCAGAGATTGGTTTCAGTAGGGCAGAGGACGGTGTCAGTAGGGCAGTGGACGGTGTCAGTAGGGCAGTGGATGGTGTCGGTAGAGCAGAGATTGGTGTCAGTAGGGCAGTGGACGGTGCCAATAGTTTTTATTTATTTTTTTTACAATTTTATTTGATTACATTATTTTTCAACATATATTTTTTTTTACAAAGTTTTTAGGAGCTCTGTTGGGGGGCTTAGGTGAAATATCAAGGGTTAAATAGAGAAAAAGGGGCTGAGGACAGAGCCTCCCTGTCCATTTCTCTGCTGCCTTAGCTGCACTGGACAGTGAACGAATGGGAAGTGATCTGTGCTGTGCGGCTTCCTGTTCATTCACACACGGAAGCATAGTAAACATAGTTTACTATGCTTCAGTTAAGATAGAACACTAGAGCGATTGGCACATATCATTCAGTCATTCATCCATCCTGAAACATCCCCTTGCAGCAGCGTGCAGGAGAGGAAGGAAGCTGGCAGAACTGCAGGGGGGGGGGGGGGGCAGGGGGTACCAGGAAGCATGGGGAATCAACACCACACAGGGTGATAAGGGTGTGCCCAGGCACACTCGGCACACCTTGTGCGCATGCCTATAAAGCTTGCCCATCTAAACCAAAGCCGCTCTGGAGAAATCATTTCCCTAAAAAAGTTGTTACAAAGTTTACAAGCAAAGTATTTCTGCATCAGATTTTTTTTTTGGATCACTCCACCAGCAAAATGCACATTTTGTTCAAATGAAATGTTCTTGAAAAATACAATTTGTCTGTCTGCATTTTTGGTTGCTGCAAATTCTGTACACAGATTTCTCTGTGCTGAAATGTATCCAACATGAGTCTCTGCCTTCTCGCATTTCAATTTATGACAGATTTCAGTATAATGGCTCTGATTTATTTGTGCTAGAAACCAGTTTGTGACTTTGATGTAACAGAAATAGAAGGTGTGCGTTTCACTGGCTTATTACTCCAGCGTTGACTGGTACAATTACCACCTCTGCCCTGATCGACTGTGCCCAGACTGCTGCTTACAGCTAGTAAATATGACCCATTTCTTGTGATGTGTGACTGTGGTATAACACATAGATCTATAGCAGTGACAACGCGCGTTATTTGTTACCCATTTAAATACAAATAAATGTATTTTCTCTGGTTCTGTACAGGAAAGCCAAGGATTAAACAGTTCAGAAAAAAATACCAATGCAAGTGAGAAGCCTGTAGATCAAGGAGAACAGGACAAGAAGAAGCAGGGAAAAGTTCCTTCCAAGCAAGCAACGAGTGTCCAGCAAGATAAGGGAAAGACAGATCACACGGGCAGTACAAAGATGGATCCCCGAGTGGACACCAAAGACAAGTCCTACATTATAAAAATGTCCCCTTCATCCAAGCCTGGAGAAGGAGAACTGCTTACCGTGGAAATTAGAGACTGTGCAAAGAAAAAGTAAATGAGGAGACTTTTGAATGATATCCCGTATAAATATTCGATATAAAATGATGATATGATCAAATACTTTTATTTAAACTGTTACTAAACCCAGGAGCCTGCATTCACTATATCTGGTCTCCCACAATACACAGAACATGCAAATACAATAGTTTTAGTAAATATAAACCGCTAAATACCGTTTCTCATCAGCAGTTATAACAGTCTTGTGACTTCTATCATTGTCTGGTTAAAGCTTGTAGGAGGAGTTTTCATTCTCTTCTAGCTGTTCTATGAGGCTGCAGGACCCCTGACCCTCTGTCTGGACAGTGCTGATTGGCCGTGTGCTGATCACATGCACTCCCCCCAAGGAAAAACTCTCTAGCAATACGCCCCAAACTGAGCATGTGGAGCTTGTCCCCTAGTCTCTGTTCTATCAGGAGATGGTTTGGGGACAGTGGAAGAAGGTGAGGATCAGAGAAGACAGGATCAAACGGCCTTTTTAAACAATGCAGAGGATTAACCCCTTAGGTTCCACAGTGAATATAACAAGCATGCTTTACTGCATATACAGACTGATTTTACTGTTGTGGGTTTAGTAACACTTTAATTTTTTTAAAATTTATCTATAAATGTATCCAATCCCCTTTTGAATACCAGTATTAATTTTGTTGACTAAAACATTTCAGTCAACTAACTTAATACCATTTTAGTCAACTAAAATACAACTAAAATTAAAACAACTGAGATGACTAAAATACAACTAAAACTAAAATGGAATTTTAGTGAAAAGACTAAGACTAAAACTAAATTGAAATTTGACATCAAAATTAACATTGGTCTGTAGTGCATGTTCATCCCTCAATACCATAAACATAATAATAACATATTCGATTTTTCACTCCAGGAGTATATAATGAGTTTGGAAATTGTAGAGAAATGCTTAAATAATACATTACAATTTAACTACACCCATTCGATTTTAGATGACTAAAATGAGTTTTAGTCGGCTAAAATGTACTGAAGGGTTTAGTCGACTAAAATGCCCTGGAGATTTAGTCGACTAAATACGACTAAAACTAAAACAATTGCAAAAGGCTAAAATGGGACTAAAACTAAAACGCCGTTTTAGTCCTAAGACTAGACTAAAACTAAATCAAAATTTGCTGCCAAAATTAACACTTTTGAATACACTCTTAAAGCATCACATTATTAAAGAGGTTGTAAAGCCTCTAAAAAAAAGAAATAAAAAAAAAACTCTGCAAGAGAAAGGCATAATGAGCTAGTATGCATGGTATACTAGCTCATTATGAAATACTTACCATAGAACGAAGCCCTGTATCGGAGTCGGCATTCCGAGTACAGGGCCCACATCTTGCACACAAAGTTATTTCCGGGTTCGTGGCTCCGGCACTGTGAATGGCCGGAGCCGCGACAACGTCACTCCCACGCAGGCGCCAGGAAGCCGTCGGTAACGGCACGGCCCCTTAGACATGGCACCGAGCGACGTCGGCACATGCAGATACATCCTAACTTACGGTGCAAGTTTAGGAGATATTCCCAGGACCTACAGGTAAGCCTTATATATAGGCTTACCTATAGTTGAACCACTTGCCGACCGTCAACCGCAGGTTGACGGCGACAAGATGGCTCTCCTGGGCAAACTGCCAGATTGCGCACTGTGAGCGCGCGCGAGGTCCGTGTAAGTAAACACGGATCTCCGTTCTGTTAGAGGTGGAAGGGAGTGATCACAGCTTTCCTCTATATGGAAGCTGTGATCCCTCCCCTCCCCCTGCCAGTCAAACACTAAGACAGTTAGAACACACCCAGGGAACACAGTTAACCCTTAGAGCGCCCCCCCAAGGTTAACCCCTTCACTGCCAATGGCAATTACACAGTAATCAGTGCATTTTTATAGCACTGGTCGCTGTATAAATGCCAATGGACCCAAAAAAGTGTCAAAATGGTCCGACATGTCCGTTGCAATATCGCAGTACCGCTAAAAATCGCAGATGGCCGCCATTACTAGTGAAAAAAAAAAATAATAAAAACCCCAGAAATTAATTCTCATCGTCCGTAAACGTGGCAACTTTTGCGCAAACTAATCAATAAACGCCGATTGAGATTTTTTTTATCACAGATATGAGGAAGAATATAAATTGGCCAAAATCGATGAAAAAAAATGTTTTTTTTATATTTTTTTTTTTGGATTTGTATTTTAGCAAAAAAGTAAGAAATTTTTTTTTTTTTAGCAAAATTGTCGCTATTCTTTTGTTTATAGCGGCGATCAGAAATGAGGCAGCAGTGATCAAATACCACCAAAAGAAAGCTCTATTTTTGGGAAAAAAAGGACGCAATTTTCGTTAGGGTATAACGTCGCAAGACCGCGCAATTGTCAGTTAAAGCGACACAGTGCCGAATCGCAAAAAGGGCTCTGGTCAGGAAGGGGGCAAATCCTTCCGGGGCTGAAGTGGTTAAAGTGGTCGTCCAAAGTTGACAACCAATTTAAAGGATTAGTTCACCTTAAGTGCCAGTTCACACTGGGGTGGCTTCAAAGTCACCAGACTCTGAAGCCGCTTCGCACAGCGCGACTGTAGCGTGGCTTCAAACGACTTCTATAATAGAAGTCAATGCAGGCTGCTCTGAAGTCGCCCCCAAGTAGTACAGGATCCTTTTTCTACTTGAGTCGCTCCGATTAGAACGGCTCCATTGTACTGAATGGAGCACCACTGGTCAGGCTGAGAAGTCGCCTGACAGGTCGCCCCAGTGTGAGCCGGCACTTAGAGAAAAAATAATAAATGCACACATTTTTCAAGTAAAAAATGTACATTTATTATTTTTTCCCCTAAGAGTCTGGAAAGCATTGCAACCATGATCAGTGGATCACTGGTGCAATATCAGGCTCCTTCATACAAGTACTCCAGCTTCCTGCCTGTACCTCTGTAAGTCTTCCTTGTCTTTCCTTGAAGTACTTGTGAATGGACTACAAGAATGCTGATCAGCACGCTCGCAGTCCATTGAAACTACAAGTCTGTTTGCCACAGGGCCAGATGGGACTTGTAGTATATTTACACAGATTGCTGTGAATGAACAATGCTGCTGTGCCAGCGGAGCTCCGCACAGCCACACCGATTTCAAATGTGACAGTGTCTTCGGGGAACCTCCTGCTGTTACAGGGTAGGGGAAACCCAGGGGGTAGGGGAGGTGCTGCACATGTTGCACCCTAAATACAGGTGTGACATTGTCAAAAGGTAATCCTTTAAAGTGGAATTAAACTCCACTTTTGAACTTGTACTTACAGGTGAGCCTATAATAAGGCTTACCTGTAGGTACAGTTAATAGTTCCTAAACTTGCACTGCTGTAATTAAAGCAAAGGGTGGTTCAACAAAATACTGACAGGGGGATGATCCTTTTTCCAACTCAGTGAGTCTGTTTTTGATTTTTTTTCTGACGTGTTGGTGTTATAGCTTTCACTTGGAAGTTATAAGTTGTAAAGAATAAATACAGCTGGATAAAACAAAAATGGTGTCTGTCGTCATTTCAGGCTGTAAAGCAACAAAATGTGATTATTTTAAAGGGGCTGATTCTTTGCTACACCCACTGTACTGTACAATTCCACCGACTGAAAATCTTCCAACTGCTTCTTTGTCAATTAGAGTTTGTGCCTCACAATTGGAGTTGAGTGCTCATTCAGTCCCCTATTGCATGCAAATAATGAATGAGTCTCTGATTTGGAATTCACCTTTTAGATCTTCATAGCTTTAGTTGTCAAAGGCATTGTACACTTTCAAGTGTTTTCACTAGATATTAGTGTAGTTACAGTATATACCAGTGAAATCCAAACTGTGGCCCGGGGGCCGGATGCAGCCCTTTGCTTGCCTCTATCCCGCCCTTTGGGCACTTTTGCTTCCACGAATACGAGACACTATTCCTTCCACTGACACCAATGATGGAGCACTATTCCTTCCACTGACACCAATGATGGGGCCCTGTTCCTTCAACTGATACCAATGATGGAGCACTATTCCTTCAACTGACACCAATGATGGAGCACTATTCCTTCCACTGACACCAATGATGGGGCCCTGTTCCTTCAACTGACACCAATGATGGAGCACTATTCCTTCCACTGACACCAATGATGGGGCCCTGTTCCTTCATCTGACACCAATGATGGAGCACTATTCCTTCCCCTGACACCAATGATGGAGCACTATTCCTTCCACTGACACCAATTATGGGGCACTATTCCTCCCACTGACACCAATTATGGGGCACTATTCCTCCCACTGACACCAACAATGGGTGGGTCACTATTCCTCCCACTGATACCAATGATGGGGCACTATTCCTCCCACTGACACTGATGAGGCACTATTTATCCCCCTACTACAAAGATGCAATGTTTACTCCCACAGACGCCAGGACAATTTCTACTTTCAATGGCCACAGTCTGACCCTCCTAAAATCTGAAGGATATTAAACTGGCCCTTTGGTTGGAAAGTTAGGAGACCCCTGATATATATGTTTGCTTGAAACTGCATGGTGAGATCTCTGTTGATTTCCCTACCTGTGTGTTTCTGTGTCATATCTAATTACTGTGTAGCTCTCATCTGCAGAGCACTAGATTGAGAGACGCTGAGATTGTTGGATGTGTAGTTTCTTCACAGGAATTGTCAGTTCTTACACTACAGACAGAGATCATGCATTAACCTGCCCACTGTCATGTGATAGGCCTCATGTGTGAAGAAAAACTTAAACTTCTGAAACCAGAATGTGAAGATTTACTCTATCATGGGCTGCGTGTACAGAGCAATAAATTGCAACATGAAACAACATGACCAATTAACTTTTGCAGGTGAAAAACAAATGTGCAAGTAGGAACATTTAAAAAGAAACAATGTCCCTTTCCCCATACACAATAAAGTGACAGTGCCTCCCATTAGCCTATCCCCAGCAAGGTATATTAATCAATCCACACTCCCCTGCCTCTTAGCCACCAGAGGAGTCTACCCTGGATGATGGTCACTGCAGCCCATTTTCACTTAACAGTTTTCCAATGGTGACAGGTTTCTCAGGCCCAAGTGCTGTCACATGGTGGATTGATGAGTATACTTTACTGTATCTGCAAAATGACTGTGGGACAGTGCATTGTCTTAGTGGTTAGCACTTATGCTTTGCAGCACTGGGTTCCCCTGTTTGTATTCCTGTTAGGAAACTATCTGCATGGAGTTTTCTCCTTGTGGTTCTGTGGGTTTTCTCTAGGTTCTCCTATTTCTTCTCTGGTCTGCTAATTAGTCCCTGTCTAAATTGACCCGAGTAAGTGTATGTGAGTTAAGCTTGTTGAGGGCAGGGACTGATGAATTAATAGCCTGTAAAATATTGTGTAAACTGATTGCACTATATAAAGACCTGTAATAAATAACATATAGTATACATGTGTTAAAAATGGACACTTTCTCTTTCGTTCGTCGACAGGCACAGCAACTCTTAGGACTAAGTGGGTTATACTGCCCTTCACCCTCCCTCCAGTGCTGCGCTGTCACTGTGCCCCCCCCGGGGCTCCCAGGGGGGTGTCCAGGGCCTTAGCTGTCCCCCTCCTCCTTGCCTCGTGCTGCTGGGCGATCGGAGATCGATCGGCGGCCATTTTTCCGTGGTCCGGAGGCCTTTTTCTTGTGGCCGGCCGCATGGTTCGGCCTCTGGGGCGCCCGGTGGCCATTTTGGTGTAACCATGGCATTCCTGACTGGGGGTTTGGCCTCTAGTGTGCAGCAGTGGCCAATGCACGTGTGCCGATCTGTGAGTGTGGGGGCAGTCCCTGTGGATTCTGGTGCCGTTATACCCCCCACACAGCACGGAGAGCTCTCCTGTGGGACAGCAGCAGAAGCAGTGGCAAGTGTGGAGGATGGGCGGGCAAGTGTGGAGGATGGGCGGGCAAGTGCGGAGGATGGGCGGGCAAGTGTGGAGGATGGGCGGGCAAGGCAGCGGCGGACAGCAGCAGGCACAGCTCCTCTCCTGGACAGTTGAGCGGGCAGGTGGCGAGTCCCTCCGGGGTTACCCTCCTGTAGTAAGTCCTGCGCAGCATTTTGGGGTGGGGGTGCCTGGTCTCCTGGTACCTAGACCTCAGTTAGGTGGCGTGTTACCAGGGTGGGTGTCGCAATGGCAGCCAATGCGGGTGCTTCCCCACCAGACCTCTCTGTGGTTTCACCCAGCGCCTCAGGGACTGTGATCCCCTATTGACGCTCTGACGGCAGTCCTGGAGTTCCTCGTCTCCCGGGTAGAGACAGCATGTGTGCGTAAGACGGCGAAAAAGCAGCCCCTACCTCCCCCCTCTTCTGGTTCTTTTTGCTGTTAGAACTGCCTGTTCTGCCTAGTAAACTCCTGAAGAGGGCAGTATAACCCACTTAGTCCTAAGAGTCGCTGTGCCTGTTGACAAACTCAGAGAAAGGGATTTTACAGTAAGTCAAAAAATCCCGTTTTTACCTTGTCAGAAAACAGCATGGTATAAGTTGGATGTCCCTTTAAATTAGCTCTGGCTACAGAAACAAATCCTTGCTGCATTTGTCTCAAGCATTTTCTTTTTATAATCTGCATACTACATTATCATTGTCACTTACATGACCTTCCTACCATAGACAAGTTTTTTATCATTAAATGTACCTAGAATTCAACAGCTAAAGTGTTCTTTGGTTAAATAACACTTATTGCTCCATGCTAAAGAAATGTCGCTATGTACAGAAGGTCATTTGAAATATATGTGTGTGTGAGATTGATCATCTTTATTTTCTGTCTGTGTGTTTCCATTTGTATCATTATTCCTCATTATATGACGTGGGGCATAATATAAAGTGAATTTATTTCTATCTCAATGTAAAGGCCAAATGCAGAAAAGTGGGAAAAGTGCAATTCCATTATCTAGGTTACAGATCAGAAGAGTTATGGTCTTTTTACACCAGCGGACGGGCTCCACTGCTCAGCGGGGATCCAGCCATTGATTCCTGCTGAGCCGGCGGATGACAGGACCGTCTCTGCACTCCATGCAAAAACGGACCTGTCAGAGCTCCACTCTCCTTTTTTGGGGGGGGTCGGATGAACACGGACCACCTGTCCGTGTTCATCTGATCAGATCCGCCAGACGGATGTAAAATAGGGTTTACATCCGTCTGTTCCATCCGTCTGTGTTTAGCGGATCGGATCGGAGCGGATTGGATGTCAGCGGCCATGTCACCACCGACATCCGTCGCTCCATAGAGGACAATGGAGCATCTGTTCAGGTCCGCCTAAAAAACTGATAGGCGGACCCGAATAATCCGCTCGTGTGAAAGGACCCTTAGGGTTTGTGCCAACAGGCTTTTGTTTGCTTCAAGTGTAAGGTGACCAGATCTTCAAAATAAAAACCAGGGGCACCCTACAGACCATGCCCACTTTTAATGTGGATGGGACAGGGCCAGAGTAGAGGTGAAGTTAATAGCGGCAGGGGTCAAAAGTAAGCAACACACAGAGTGCAGGAGTCAAGAGTAAGTAACCCCCACAGAGTGCAGGAGTCAATAGTAAGCAACCCACAGATTGCAGAGATAAGGAGTAGGTAACGCACAGAGTTCAGGGGTCATGAGTACACTACACACAATGTTAGGAGTGAGTAACTCACAGAGTGCAGGAGTCAGGAGTGTGAAATTTACAGAGTGCAAAAGTCAGGCATAAGTAATATACAAAGTGCAAAGCTCAAGAATACGTGACACACAAAGTGCAGAGGTCCGGAGTAAGTAATGTACTGAGCGCAGAAGTCAAGTTAAAGTAAGTTAAAGCGGAACTTAACTGTTCTACTCACCTTAAACAGAATACACATACTCACCCATCCATCTATGTCTCCATGCTTCATTTTAATTAATTTTATATTAATGTTATTTTAATCACTTAAAAAAAATGTAAACACCGCCGTAGCATTTTTGCTGCTACCATCTTGAGTAAGGGCAGATGATGTTTGTATCAATGGAATCCATTTTCCCTTAGGCAGGAAGGTGTGCTTAGCTGAGAAAGCCCCTCCTCCAGATGAAAGAAATAAAAATGCCCATGAAGACTCCTGGGATGTACGATGTCATTTTGGCCAAGACCAGAAACCAGGGAAACAACTGAAGAAATGTAAAAAATAAAAGTTTAAAACAAATAAATATATCTTCCTATCTATTTACTAAAGCTAGCAGCATAAGAATTAATGATAATCAATGATGATTGCGAGAGTTTAGTTCTGCTTTAATCACCCGAAAACAGAGATATTCAGAATAAACTCTTTGCTGGACCTACATATGGGTCCAGAAGACAGGAGTGCCCTATTATCCAAGCAATCTTTTGCAAACCTAAAGAAAAGAAATCAATTAATACTGTATATTTTCAGCTCAGAGTAGAAGTACAGGATTAATCTATTAGAATCCCAGCATACAAGCCTCTGAATGCAGTCCTGGCTCAGGCTTAGCGTTACTGCCTTAGTACAGAAGGAGAGGGAAGATTACTGACCACGCACGAAGCCTCTATACATATTAACCATTGCATTAAATTGAAAAACTGATAGGGCCAAGCCATTTGCATGAGTTTAATAGAAAAAAAGAAGGGCCA
This sequence comes from Glandirana rugosa, assembly GCA_018402905.1. Lineage (NCBI taxonomy): Eukaryota > Metazoa > Chordata > Amphibia > Anura > Ranidae > Glandirana > Glandirana rugosa. Next base: position 260,023 of record BLSH010448620.1, on the reverse strand, counting down.
AAGAATGAAAAACTGAGGGATTAAATACACAGGGCAGGTAAAGCCTTTCTGCCCAATGACAATGGAAGGGATCAAGGAAACCCAGTGAAAACCAAATGAAAAGGCTTCAGAGATAGAGAAAAACACTTTGATGGGACATCAGGGGTCTAAACAAACCTCAGCCCTCAATCTCCATCTGTGTTGCCTCAGCTGCACAGAATGAATGGACAGGAATAGCTGTGCACTGAGCCTCCCATTCATTCAGAAACGGAAGTATAGTAAAAACAGTTTACTATGCTTCAGTTATAATTGAACCAATTGGTACCAATCACTGACTCTGTCCATTCAGAAAAGGAAGGAGCCGGTAAATGACAAATTAACCATCATGACACATCTTCTACAGCAGCTGGCAGGAGAGGGGGTCCAGGGAAGCACACAGGGACCCTGGGAACAGCAGAAGACAAGTAAACTGGATAGGAGGGGCGGCGGGGGCTGCATATAGAGGAACCAATCTCCTCCATTAGGAGGAAAATGGAGGAGATTGGTTCCTCTAAAAGCCACCCGTGCTATCCCTCCTATCCAGGTGTACAAAGGAGGCACACGGTCCCCCTGGAGCACGGGGCCCGGTTGCAATTGCAACCCCTGTAGTTACCCCCTTGGATGTATTGCTTTTAAGACCCTTCATAAAGTGCTTCACAAAAAAGAGAGCACACAGGGACAGTGTACCTCTGTTGAGACAAAGCAGCAGCAATCTTTTTTTTTTACCCTGCAGATATTTTGCTTTTAGCCAAATGTTGTGATGTGGAGAAAAAAAAACCAAATATCTAAGCAACTTAATCACAGCAGGGAATTTAGAGGACAGGCACAGTTTACTGCAAACATAATGCCTCGACTGACAGTCTGCAGCAAAATGTGTTTATTACTGAATCGAGGGACCTGGAGTCCAACAACAAAAACAACAACATCAACAGGAAATAACTCTAAAAGGAAAATGTTCTTAGTTAACCTGTGTTCCATTCAAGTAAGCACCATGATTGGCAGAACCAGCAGAATTGGTAAAAAATTGGAAATGTATATCTAGTATACATTCTCTCTGCAAGAGACATTTGTCATTGTATGACCACTTGTCAACCACGCTATAGCTGAATGATGGCTACAGCGCAGCCAGTCAGTTCTGAGGGGGCATCATGTGACGTCCTCCCGTAATCGCGTGCCCGCTGTGGTGCGCAGGCGGCACACTCTGTGATCGATGTGTCCTCCAGACACTGCTGACCATAGATTGAGGTAAATAGCTAACATGATCCAATCACAGCTGGTCACGATATAAACAGAAGCTGGTTATCGGCATTCCTTTCCTAACTCTGACAGCGACACCGATAACTGGCTTGTGTAAAAGTGACAGTGACAATGTCCTGATTATCAGTGCAGTCCCAACAGTGTCCACCAGTGCTGCCTATCAGTGCCCACTAGTGCTGCCAATCAGTGCCCATCAGTACCTCCTCATCAATGTCACCTATCAGTGCCGCCTGCCAGTTCCCATCAGTGCTGCCTATCAGTGCCACCTACCAGCACAGCCTACCAGTGCCCATCAGTGCCTCCTCATCAGTGTCGCCTATCAGTGCCACCTACCAGTGCCCATCATTGCCGCCTATCAGTGCCCATCAGTGCCTCCTAATCAGTGTCACCTATCGGTGCTGCCTACCAGTGCCCATCAGTGCCACCTACCAGTGCCCATCAGTGCCGACTATCAGTACCGCCTATCTGTGCCCATCAGTGCCTCCTCATCAGAGTCACCTATCAGTGCCACCTACCAATTCCCGTTAGTACCGCCTATCAGTGCCCATTGGTGCCTCCTTATCAGTGTCACCTATTGGTGCTGCCTACCAGTGCCCATCAGTGCTGCCTACCGGTGCCCATCAGTGCCAACTATCAGTACCGCCTATCAGTGCCCATCAGTGCCTCCTCATTAGTGTCACCTATCAGTGCCACCTACCAATTCCCGTTAGTGCCGCTTATCAGTGCCCATCGGTGCCTCCTTATCAGTGTCACCTATCGGTGCGGCCTACCAGTACCCATCAGTACCGCCTACCAGTGCCCATTAGTGCCGCCTATCAGTACCGCCTATCAGTGACTCCTCATCAGTGTCACCTATCAGTGCCGCCTACCAGTGCCCATCAGTGCCGCCTATCAGTGTCCATCAGAGCCACCTATCAGTGCTCATCAGTGCTGCCTCATCATGCCCACCAGTGCCACCTCATCAGTGCTCATCAGTGCAGCCCATCAGTGCCGCCTCATCTGTGCCCATCAGTGCAGCCTCATCATCCCACATAAGTGAAGCAGAAAAATTACCCGTTCGCACAAACTATGTAAAATATGGGGTTTTTTTCAAAATTAAAAAAACCCAGTGGTGATTAAATACCATCAACAGAGAGCTGTATTTGTGTGAAAAAATAATAAACATTTCATATGGGTAGGGTGTTGCATGTCCACACAATTGTCATTCAAAGTGTGACAGCAATGTGGCGATTGAGCGGTCATGCAATACTGTACACAAATTACTTTTTTATCATTTTTTTCCACACAAATTTCTTCATACATTTAGGCCAAAATGTATTCTGCTACATGTGTTTGGTCCATGTGATCCAGCCTGCCTGTGCTGGCCGTCTGCAGTAAAAGTACTGTGGGTGGTCGGAAAGTGGTACTGTAAATAGCATAACTGGGGTGTCCTAATCCCGTATGTGAAGGTTGCATCTCTATGTAATGTGTAGAAAGTGCTGCAGTAGCACTGACATTTACAAAGGAAAAAATTGTTAAAATTGCAGGCAAATAACAAGTTATTGATTGCTTCTTTGTTTAAGAAAAAAAAAACAGCACACAGACCTTTCCAAGGGTCTGCTATGTATTCTGGGGGACATTTGTTGGTGCTTGTGTGCTCTTTTTTTAGGAGCTGGCAATGAATGTAATTTGCCAGAAATTTAAACTATATAATTTTTTTAAATGTCATTTTTTTCTGTAGCATATCATACAGCAACAATGAAAACGTGTAGAATCCAAAACACATAGCAGACATTTTGAGCGTTGTATGGATTTTAAGGGGGTGTCTCACAAAAAGGTGTGAGGCCCCCAAGAAAGAACCCACCTGGCAAAGCACCTTGCCAGTGTCTGTGGGGGTCTGTGAGCAGGGAGTTTAATGGAATCTCGGGGCCCCCAGATACCCACACCTCCAACATGAATAAGTAGGAGGTACATAGTAGCCTCTTATTTGAAAAGAAAATCCACAAAAAATATGTCCCTTGTTGAAAATCTATCTCCGCCACAAGCCGACTCGCCAAACTCCCCCCCCCCCCCGATGGCCTGGTGCACATGGGCGATCCCAACAATACACGTGCCCAAATGAAAACTCCCCAAGCTGTCATCAGCTACATAAGAGAAGGGGTGGGGGTAATGGCAACATCATTTACCAAACATAGCCATGCCCATATTTGGTAAAAGTCATTGCCTAAATATGGCCAATGGCTAAAGTTCAGCAATTTGTCTAAATTGTCCAAACAGCCACAATTCAGTCCTAACCTAGGTGTGGACCAAACCATTAGCTCATCCCTATTGGTAAGTCTTTCATGCATGAAATCTGACTTTCTCCTGCAGTCACAAAACATAATCTCCTGGAAAAACCCTCCCATTGGCATTCTGGTGTTTAGTATATACCACCTCAGGCACATCACCAATAGACTTTAAGTAATCCACTGAAATAAAGTCTGGACCAAAGACAGGATGGGGTGGGGAATAAAAACCCAACCTAAACCCATTAATGAACATAACATTGATCTCTGCTCTTGGTAACTTTTTAGTCATGCAAGCATTCTGCTTAGGGAATCTGGACACTAGATTTCCTAAAACAATTAATAGGCTAAAGGCAAAGCAGAAGAACCAGATGCAAAAGACCTGGGGGGGGCTGTGACCTCTGAGGAATCATCAGTTTCCATAGACCAATTTACTTAGATCCCCACTTCATCTGAAGGTGTATGGCTAACGTCTGCCTATAAGAATCATTGTAGTAAAATCTGTAGGCCTCGGTGTACGACAGAGGCTCTCAACCTCAGTCCTCAAGTACCTCCAACGGGCCATGTTTTGGGAACTTCCCTTAGATAAAATAGCTCATTTCAATACCATGTCATAGATGTTAAATTAAAGCAGCTGTGCAAAGTAAAGGAAAACCTAAAAACATGGTCCGTTGGGGGTGCTTGAGGACTGAGGTTGAGAACCACTGCAGTAGGACATTGTCCAAATGTTGAAACAAGCCTGACATTGTCACAGGCCTTCTGCATCTGGATCTTCTCCTTTGCCTTTCTGTAAGAGGTTTGTTTCTCCTTTAACCACTTCAATACCAGGCACTTAGAACACTTCCCGCCCAGACCAATTTTCAGCTTTCAGTGCTGTCGCGCTTTGAATGAGAATTGCGCAGTCGTGCAACGCTGTACTCAAACAAGATTTTTATAATTTTGTTCCCACAAATAGAGATTTCTTTTGGTGGTATTTGATCACCCCTATAGTTTTTATTTTTTTACGCTACAAATAAAAAAAAAAAGACCGAAAATTTTGAAAAAAAAAAAGTTTTTCTTTGTTTCTGTCACAAAACTTTATATAAGTACATTTTCTCCTTCACTGACGGGCACTGATGTGGCTACACTGATGGGCACTGATGAGGCAGTACAGATTGGCACTGATGAGGTGGCACTAATAAGGTTGCACTGATGATGAGGCACATATATGCAGCACTGATGGGCACTGATAGGCGGCACTGATATGCAACACTGAGGGTCACTGATACGTGGCACTGATATGCGGCACTGATGGACACTCATAGATGGCACTGATAGGTGGCACTGGGTACTGATGGGCACTGATAGGTAGCACTGCTGGGCACTGATAGTTGGCACTGGTGGGCACTGGTGCATATAACACTGTTAGGGATGGCACTGGCAGGCATCATATATAGGCACAGTGCCATCCCTACAGTGCACTGTATTGCCCTTACATCGTGGTCTAGTGGGGGCTCCCTAGGGGTCCCTGGGCCTCCTTATGCTGTCCCTGGGGGGGCTCCCTGGTGGTCCTGGCCAGCTCCCTGGTGGTCCAGTGGGGCAGGGCTGGATTAAGAGGATCATGGGCCTGGTGCTGAGGATTTTGGTGGACCTTTTTCTGGAAATAAATAAAATGAAAATGCAAACAATTTTTTGTTAAAACAAATTAAATAGGCTGCCGCAATTTACATATCAATCATCTTTATACAGAGCAGAACTGGGCAGTATTAATGACTCACTCACACCATTGGGCTGGGCCTATCTTAAGGAAGGGGCCTGGAGCTGCAGCTCCAATAGCCCCTATGTTAATCCAGACCTGCAGTGGGGTGATCCTGAGGGGGACTGCACTGATAAACGTTCAGCGCAGCCCCTCCGATCAGGCGAGCAGCCGATCGGCTCTCCACTGCTCAGGTCTGCAGACCTGAGCAGAGGAAAAGCCGATAAACGGCTCTTCCTATTTACACAGTGATCAGCCGTGATTGGTCATGGCTGATCACATGGTAAAAAGCTTCAGATGGAAGTCTTTTACTTCGGTCGGTAATGCGGTGGGTCAGACTGACCCAAGGCACCACCTTATATGATCACCCATTTATAAATAGTGAAAGCTCACACATACTTGTAGCACTGTGTGTCCATTGGCCGGGCTGTGTATGTGTACAAGTAGCCCTGATAGCGATATAGAGAAACTCAGAGAGCTGCAGCTTTGAATTATCTGTCACTATTATGAATGAATGACCATCGCAGCTTGGTCATTCCTAATAATAAAAGATCACTCAGAGCTGCAGCACTGTGTAATGCATCTGCTTGTGCACATGGGGCAGATACTTTACACAGAGCCGTGAATGATCTTTTACTATTATAAATGAATAAGCAGCACTGCTTTTTCATTTATATAAATAACAGATTATTAACCACTTCAGCTCCGGAAGGATTTACCCCTTAATGACCAGGCCCTTTTTTGCGGTACGGCACTGCGTCGCTTTAACCAATTGCGTGGTCGTGGCAAAGATGTACCCAAATAAAATTTGTGTCTTTTTTTTACACAAATAGAGCTTTCTTTTGGTGATATTTGATCACCTCTTCGGTTTTTATTTTTTTTTGCTATAAACGACAAAAATGTAAAAAAATCAAATTTCTTCATCAATTTAGGCCAATATGTTATTCTGCTACATATTTTTGGTTAAAGAAAAACACAAGCCGACAGCCAGAGTACCTACGAATGAGTGACGCGGCCGGGTGGGCAGAGCTTCTTTTTTTTGACAGCTAGCAGGCGGAAAAGAACCCCCGCTAGCTGGCACAGCAGGGATCAGGGTGATGCCGGGGGCGGTGCATTCATAACATGTTACATATGGGTGTAACAAATTTAGAAAGGTGAACTTATCTTATAAGAGGACATCAGGCCAGTGACCAGAATGGACAAAGTGCCATATGTATTTTGTCTTCTAGGGAATTGTATATAATAAATTATTGATAGTTAGTATATTGCATATTACTTTACTGTACTACCATGCCCCAGTAAATAGATTTAGGGCTAAACACACCTGTGATATGTGTTGCAGTTGCATAAGTGTGAGCAATGTGCACATTACTGCAATGCACGTTGTGTGCATTGGTGCGTTGCGGTGTTGCAGTGTTATTCATTTTGAATGGCTTCCAAATACACTAAGGCAATGCAGTTCAGATAAACGAACATTGCAGTGCCCTACAACACGGCAACACACTACTGTGAATTGTAAATGCGTAAGTAAGAATTGCTACAAATGAATTTTTTGCTCAATTGGTGTTTGCTGGTAGACTAGAATGTGGCTATCTTAGCACCCTGCAGCTTAATTGCATTAAAGTATAACTAAAGCCATGTTTTTTTTTTCATTTTGGATAGCATAGAGAGGTTTTATTGCTGTCTGTGTCCCCTTTAGGAAGATTCATCATCTCTATTTGTCTTGTTTACCTTTATCACCATGAGTGAGCTTGAAAGAAAATTTCAAATTTTGTATTGTCACCAGAACAGGAATAGAGGGGGAATCTTCCAATGGAGACACTGGTTCTGGTAACTCCCTCACTTTGGAGGGATTTCTTCTCACTTCCTGTTTTAGCTTTGGGACAGGAAGCGAAGGGAAATCTCGCCCTTGAAACACAGATTACAAAAAAAAAAATGACAGGGGTTACAGTTACATAGTTAGACAGGTTGAAAAAAGACACAAGTCGATCCAGTTCAACCAAAAAAAAAAAAAACACATATATATATATATATATATATAAAAGTT